>CAHIKZ030005383.1:1217500-1240000 GCA_903632075.3 Acanthosepion pharaonis | reverse complement strand
TTATTTTCAATGTCAGTCCTCCTCTGGTAGATGCCTTGTTAATGAGAATGGGTTTGTGCTAGCAATTGGTGGGGGTGTAAGTTATCTTATCTTGGGTTGAAGTTTATTTGAGGCTAAAACCTTTCTTGTTTGCAGTTTAATATCAATTTCTAGTATGTGGCGTTTCTTATACGAGAAGATTCTTTTTTTTATTTATATATGTTTTACATGCAACACCATCACTTGTCATGACACCAAAACTGTTGAAACAAAATGGCTATTTTTGTAGTTATAACATACTTGTTATAATTTTTGAATAAATATTATTCGCTCTAATCTGTACTGAGCATTTTTTTAAAATAGTGTTCTTGGTTACTGGAAGTTTATTCTATCTATACCAACCTTGTATTCGTACATAATTATTCATTCGAAAATTACAACATAAATTCTACATTCAGCAACATCACTTGATAAGACACCAGAAGTGTTGAAACAAAATGGCTATGTCTGTAGTGATTTTATAAGATTTATGTTATAATTTTCGAATAAATAATTATATTTGCTCTACTCTGTATTGAGCACTCTTTTAAGAATAGTACTTTTGGTTATTGGAATTTATTCCGTATACACCAATCCTATACTTGGGTATATATATATAGATATATATATATATATATATATATAAACGAGATAGATCGAGATATCGCACACACGGAGATAAGGTGTGTGTGTATATATATATATATATATATATATATATATATAAAGAGAGAGAGAGGGGTGGAGAGAGAGAGATATGCAGTGAGAAATTTCTTAATATACCAAAAGTTATTTTTAGTGCATACACGTGATTTAGTAGACGACCTGCTTTTTGTTTCTTTTTTAACCGTGTGAATTGCGTCTAACGGCCTGTGCATTCGACTGACCTAACAAACAGCATGTGCTCTCTGGCAAGGTTTGAACTTGCGTCCTTCTTTATAGGAGAAATCACCGTCTGCTTCAGTGAGCTGTATGACCAAGCAGCCTAAAGCTCATCGGATCAGAGGGTAGTTTCTCCGACAACATGCTGGGTGGAGGAGGATGACGCTGATTCGATATGAAGATATTGAGACTGAGAGGCTATCTTAACTTTCAGAGAATTTCAACACACACAAACCGAATATACTAAGTAATATTCTTCATGGTTCAGATCCCTAAAACGTTGGTAGCGAGCACCCTGCACAGGAATTTCCATAGCTTAGTTTAGTATGGCATCAATTTAACTGGAAGATTATAGAAACGTAGATATGCCACTAGTTTAGTTCAGGTTGTCTTTTACAAAGGTCGTGTTCTTGTCATGGCCGCTAATCAGTTGAAAGTTAAAAGAAACCTATTGATTTGAGAAGACAATGTCGAATAGAAGAGGGGGAAACAAGAGGGGGAAGCAGGTTTCACCGAAGAGAAACAGAGTCACATCCATCCTGTTGTCTTCTTCATTGCTCGCCAGGTCCATTTTCAGGAAATGAAACCAGTGTGCCGATTAGATGCAAAATACTTCAAAACTTTCTATCGCTTTCAAAATATCTCATCAACAAGGTAGCTCAAAGACAGAAGCAGGTGAAGGCAGTGGGTAATCTACTTAGCAATTTTGTGCAAATGGACAGAAGGGTTGTAAACGCGTAAGTATTGCTTAAAACAGCAAAAAGGAAGCTGTGGAGAGATATGATCGTTTACATCCTGTAGAAACGTGACACAGAGATAAAGAGAGAGGATCTTGTTACAGAGATTCACAAAATTGTTAGAGAAAATTATTCTTTTTAATGCCATCTCTCTTCAGGATGTAGACGATCATGTCTCTCCATGAATTCCTTTACCTGTGAATTGCCATGGTTTCTAGAAAATGGAGGGGGCTTCCTCTTATCTTTCTAGGATTTTCAATTCAGAGTTTTCCTTCTAGAAGAACCATGTCTATCCTACTATTTAAGCCATAGCTAGAGGGGAAATGAGCGTTTATGCAATAATCAGAGCAATGACTAAATGGGAAATGAAATTGGGTTCTATTTCCGTATCAATAACCGTTATGCTACGTGCGCACCATTATTGATTCAAATGTAATTTTAAAATTATATATATATTCGCTTGAAGATGGAAGAGCTTAGTACTTTAATTCAATTTAATTGAAATAATTATATTGAAGTTTTCGGCTCTTGTTTTGAAACATGAGAACTCTTATGTAGCACGTTAGAATCATATTTTTTAAATAAATAATTTTATATATATATATATATATATATATATATATATATATATATATATATATATATATATATATATATATATATATATATATATATTTCAAGGAAACTATTTACCATGTTCCTAATAATCTTAATTAATATATGTCTTATTGTTTAGAGTTTGAGATTTCCCAAACTGGAAACCCCTCTCATTTTCATCATACAAAATATTTACGCAATTTGAAAGGACCGTGTGTGTGTGTGTGTGAATCCAGATATTATACTGAGGCTAACGGGTGTGTAGTATGCATTGGTGATCGAACATCGAAGGTGCAAAGGAAAACCAACGGAAGTAGCTTGTTTTATACTAAGTTACTTACACAGTCCGCAATGACAGTATCTGTTTGGATTACTAGTATCACAAAAGAACTACACACACATAAAAATGTTTTTAAAAAAAGTCCTTTAAATATTTGCTAATTTATAGACTATGTTAACTAGTTAGATGCTGAGCACTTTTCTGACTAAACTTCTGCAGGCTTTAAAATGTTAAATTCTAGTAATTTTCATGTATTGTGATACACACGCATCATATATATATATATATATATATATATATATATATATGTGTGTGTGTGTGTGTGTATGTATTTAAGTATGTCTGTCTGTCCATCCTTGGAAACAGTGAATTATGATTTTCTGTGGCTTTAAAACTCAGTAAATTTAAAAAATAAGTTACTCCAAAATTCGCTTGAGGATGAAATGGAACTAATGTTTTTAATTTAATTACAAAATTAAATTTGAAGCTTTTAGCTTCCATTTTTTAAACATGTTTATTACTGTGTAACGAAAAAAACATTTTAAATCATTTTATATATATATATATATATATATATATATATATATATAGATAGATAGATAGATAGATAGATAGATAGATAGATAGATATAAGAATAATTTGATACAACAAAATTTGATGTAAACATCTTAATAGTAAAAAAGGAGTGTAATATCTTAGGAATCTTCCGGTCAACCCTTCATCAGAGAAAAAAATCGTTGGCGACACAATTCTTAATATTTAACAGAAATAACAAAATATCATTTTAGGGGACTAAATGGGAGATCAAAACTGGCGCCCGATTAAAATATAAAATTGTCTTCATCAAATTTAAAAAATCAATTCTATTTTTTTAAAATTAGAAACGAATACAATTGATAAACCTAAAAAAACACCAGAAATGGAAGAATTGAAAAAATATGAATCTTCTCTCCCCACCTCTACATATATATATAGAGAGAAGGACAACTCAATTCAAAGGGACGTTTGGGGACCCTGTAGTATATAGTGCACCAGGTCTCTGTATTCGGCCCTTCAAAAAGTGTGGATGGTCCTGCACGAAACCTTCACCACTATAATCAAAACTCATGTGCTGTTGTCGGGCTGTCGGTTTCCTAGGAACTGATCTGATTGACCTTCATACGTCGAATTCGACGGGAGAGTCGAGAGTATATATCAGGTCATCCCATAATTTCTGTCCTAATTTGAACTTTTTGTTAAAATGAACGAAATTTAAAGAGTATTTTATAATGTCTAATGGAGCTGAACATTAGTTTTATATTTAGATGCATTTAAACTGATCAAATTTTATTTCAGAGAACAATAAAATTAAATTTTGTTTGATTAAAACCCTGCTAACATGGAAGTACCCAAGAATCATTTGAGGCACATAATGCTTTATGAGTTCAAGAAATGAAACTCAGCAACCAAAGCGGCTAGAAACATTCACTCAGTTTATGGAGAGAAATGTGTGAATGAAAGAATTTGCAGAAGATAGTTTGCAAAATTCAGAGGTGGAGATTTCACCCTTGAAGATGAAGATCGAACCGGACGTCCAGTTGAGTTTGATAAAAAGCTTCTTGAAGCAGCCCTTGAAGAAAATCCCGCTTTATCAGTTGAGGAATTGGCAGTGGTTCTCAGTTCAAACCATACAACTGTTCATCGTCATCTTCAACAACTTGGAAATGTTCCTAAACTTGGAAAATGGGTGTCTCAGGAATTGTCTAAAAACAACCTCAAATCCCGAGTTGACATCTCTTCTCTCCATTCTCGCCAACTTGTTTCACCTTCTTTGGATAGACTTGTGACTGGCGACGAAAAATGGATCTTTTATCGAAATGTTAAGCGTCATAGACAGTGGCTTGGTAAAGGGGAAGGACCCCAGCCACAGCCGAGAAGGGAACTTCATGGGCAAAAGGTTCTTTCAATCTGGTGGGATCCCCAAGGAATAATTTCTATTATGACTTTGAATTCTTACCACCTAATGCAACAATTAATGCTCAAATATACTGTCAGCAATTAGAGCATTTGAACCAAGCTTTGAGGAAAAAAAAACCTGCTCTAGTGAATCGAAAAGAGGTGATGTTTCATCAGAACAATGCGCGACCCCACACAGCAAGAATCACGTCAGAAAAGATCGAAGAACTTGGTTGGGAGAAAATTCCTCATCCACCTTATTCTCTCGATCTTGCTCCTTCAGACTACCATTTGTTTCGTAGCTTACAGAATCATTTGGAAGAAACAGCTTTTGTAATACAGGAAGATTCTTCGAATCAAAGCCAAAAGAATTTTACAGTAATGGAATTAGTAAGCTTGTTGATAGATGGAAGGAAGTCATAGATAATCAGGGAAAATACATTGTTGATTGAATCTGTAATTAAACATTTGGTCACTTGTTTTCCTTATTCAAAATTCGGACAAAACTTATGGAATAACCTTATATATATATATATATATATATATATATATATATATATATATATATATATATATATATATACTTGTGTGGGGGAGAGAAAAGCAGATGCAACACGTTGATCGTAACCCGTACACTGGTGAGCGTATGCATTGATGGTATGTACCCACTTGCCTACGATGGTAAGATACAGCACAAGGTCAGTTTACTGTGAATTGCCATCCATACATAACAAGGATACAGTGCCCAGGCCTAGCGTCGGTATCTACCAAGACACGCCCGCTTTAGTGCAATGAGGTGTGTGCTACCATAGCACCATAGCATTGGAAATCCACTTGGCCACGGTTTTCCTCATAAATTTAATATAATATATATATATATATATATATATTTAAAAATATATAATAAATATATATATATATTTAAAAATCACTACAAAATGTTATAAAATCCAAAAATAGCCATCCGGTGTCTTATCAAGAGATGATGTTGAATGTAAAATGAATCATTTGTTTATTTTACATTCAACATCATCACTTGATAAGACACCGGAGGTGTTGAAACAAAATGGCCATTTTTGTAGTGATTTTATAACATATTTATGTTATAATTTTTAGATAAATAATTAAATCTGCTCTACACTGTATTGAGCACTCTTTTAAGAATAGTAATTGTTGGTTATTGGAATGTATTCCGTATACACCAATCATATACTTGTGTGTGTGTATATATATATATATATAATTTATTTTCTCACTTTCACACGGTAGCATGACATAACGCAAAGTTGTTGTTAATCCTCACATCTAAGGCCCAGGAGGAAAATTGCCCAGTCTCTGCAACCACTGTCACAGGTTTTTCTCGCTTTTGTGCAATGAGGGAGATGCTGCTGCAAGGTTGGAATCCTCGGAACCAGGCTTCCCTCATAAATGAAGAGAGAAAAGGTACTACACTTTCACCCCAGCCCGATGGCTTAGGAGCGTGGGTTGGGTATCTCCCAATGAGGGTGGTATGCGACACGAGTTCATTTCTAAATTGGCGCTTTTAACCATTTACGTAAATATGGGCCAAGCACAAAAATGACACAATCTACGCAACTACTATCACACGGTTGGAATCTTTCGGGGTCAGATATCTCTTAAAGTTTTTCTGTTAACTGCCCGAAGACAGACCTAGAGACACGGTAGTAAGAGGAAGAACAGATAATACACACCAATCCCAGGCCGGATTATTTACTTGCTTTGCAGCGGTGGCAAGATGTGACACAATGTCATTTTTTATTTTGGGGGGTTGCCCTCAACCAATCACAAAATTGCCACATCCCCGTGATCCCTGCGATGCTGGTGTCGGTATTCCACCAAAACTCCCTCTTTCACTGCAATGAGGGAGGTGTTGCCGCAGAGTTGAAATCCCAGAGACCAAACATCCCTCAAAGCTATTTCCATTAACAACCCCGAAGACAAAAACACGACAAAAAAGGACAAGTGGTATGAAGATACTTCACTCGTAGCTGATCCCGGAGAATGTGCACTACGAATTTAGACAAAAGTGATCATCCATAATTAAATAATATCGTGGAACTATTTCTTAATTGCTGTTGTTCCCAGGTCCACCCTGACCCGGGGTGGTAGCACCTGTTAGGGTCCCAACTATGGGAAAATAGTGACCCCGCCCCCGGAAACAAAAACAAAACACTATGAAAATATAAAAATACATTTTACAGCAAAATTACCAGCAATACGTATTTATAGAAATATTACACTATTCAAATTATTCGGACTATTGTCCTCATTTTTTTGCCATATTTATCACAACGTTTCGGCCGTTGTACGCTCCGGCCTTCTTCACGTGGTTGGAATCTCGAACGTAACCCTTTATTTTGCTTGCTGGAGTAGACTGTTATAGTTCCACGTGCCATATCTAATGGATGTCAGTTATCTCCTGTTAATTCACCTCTTCAAGTTCTCCACTGCCTTAACCAGGTATTGAACTCACACTGTCACTGGATCTAACCAACGCCTTTATCCACTGTGCCATGTGTCCTTAAGGACACATTGCACATTGGATAAATGCCGAAACGTTGTAATAAATATGGCAACAGAGATGAGGATAATAGTCCGAATAATGTAAATAGTGTACATAATACCTCATCTCAGAAATATAGACAGATAGATATATTACTATTAGAAATTAATTCTAGTAAAATGACCAACAATCCATTTTATCTGTAGTTGAAGGCATGTAACTGCGTTTAAAATATTTAGATTTTGGCATTAAATAACGCATAGAGATGTTGATGTGCCGCTAAATCAATCAAATAACCAACACGAAAGATATGATATTAATCGATATAATATCCGAAAATTTGTTAAAGAAATCAAACTGTATTCCAAAATATAACTTCAACAAAACTACAACATAAAACACACATATTGCGGCCTCTAGTAATTCTGTTCACACAAACATGTATATGCACAAAAGCTAAGTATCATCTACCATGTGTTCAATAAAAAGCAGAGTAATATATCATATTTTTATTACCCCAAAGCTCCCAAGAAAATTAAATTTCGGTATTGAATGACCCATAAAGAGTTGATATGCCATTAAACATAACAAAACAAATTTTACAAACACTTGACAGTCGTACAGGACAAAAGCTTAGTGGGTTAAAACGTTGTGCATTTGGTGATATGATAATCCTTAGTTCAATCCCTGGGTCGAGTAGTGTGTACATGGACTCAGTAGAAACGGATGAGCAACTGGGCAGCACTAAAATGTAAGCACTAGACGAGATATCCTTATACATGGCCAGTGGAACGAGAAGAGCTTGGATTAAATAAAGGGTTCTGTGTACATTACCCAGATCGCTATACACCTGATGAAGATTTTTGTAAAAACGACCAAAACGTTGTGATAAGAACAACAAAGATAATGTTTGTGTGTGTGTATATATATATATATATATATATATATATATATAGACAGAGAGAGAGAGAGAGGCAGTGTTCCTATGTTTAAACATAATTTATTGAACGATAACAGACATGGAACGTTTGTTAAGCCTCTGGGTGAATTGTTCATTATGTCAAATAAGTTGTTTAACTGAAACTTGCAACAGGTGGAAACTTGTAAAGGAATTTGCCGAAGTTGTGAGTAATTTCGACCATCGTTTCTTATTTTTAAGGAAAGAAGCGAGGAATCGAGAGATAGCCAGTGTAGCTTTTAGGTTGCTAATGGAGCGGTTCCTGAAATGAACCAGGGGGTCACATGCTATGGCGAAGGAACAGATTTCAGCGTCGCGTATGCACTACGCTGGCCATTTCACAACTTCCTTAACAAGCTTCCAATCCAACTTGAAACTGCTTATTCGATATGAGTAGAAACTGGCCGAAAAGCTAAACAGACATACTTTGACCGTTCTATTCACTTATATATATTATATATATATTATATATATATGTGTGTGTGTGTGTGTGTGTGTGTGTGTGTGTGTGTCTACCAGATTTATGTTATGAAGCGTCAATCAAAATATGATTATGTAATTTTGTGAGCATAATGGTCAGGTACATCTCTTACTGAATGAAATAGTTGAATAAAGTGGTAGGCTGGGCTCTCAAGCCTTGGATGGACACCGGTCTAGGGGAAGAGACTTAAGACTGGAGAAGGCAAGCTTTCCAAAGAAGCCGTCACAATTTATAGATAATAAAGAAAAGGAAGGGAGCTGTGGAGAGTCATAATCGCCTGCGAATTGAAGGGACATAGCATTAAGAAGAAATTCATTTATACCAAGTATGTATGTCGTCATGCGCAATTTTATATATATATATATATATATATATATATATATATATGTATGTGTGTGTGTGTGAGTGAGTGAGTGAGAGAGAGAGAGAGAAGGAGTGTGTGTGAAAGTAAAACTTTTCATAATATTAAAACAAGCATCAATACATATTTAAAAAAAAAATCATATGTAAGTGTGGAGACTTACCTTGAGCAAATACCAAAACGTACGCCATTCCCACAAACACTGACAGCTTCATGGTATCGATGATTTCCTGATAAAACACTGAGAGAGAAGGCGAGACAAGGCTAGGTTAACCTTTGTGTAGAAGAGGAGGCGAAAGCAGATAGCTTCTTTGGAAGAGGGGGAAAAAAAGAAACGAAAAAAAGTTTACGAAAAAAAGGCGGTGGCTGAACTTGTCCAAGTCTCGTTCAAGAAACTCGCGAGACCAAAAAGGCGAAATGGAAATGAGTGGCAAATTGATACGTAGGTGGCCGTAGTGACAAACGAAGGGGGATTTCTCAGTCTGTCGTGGTTATGTTGAATATCTTATAATCACATATCACCATGACATGTATATTTTTCTTTTCCTCCGTTAATAAAGAGCGGTAAAAAGCCAGAATTGGATGAGAAGCTATACTTTGTATATGTCTAGTTTATATATACATATATACATCTAGTCAAACATATACTATTTTATATACATTAATGGATCATGGGTAAATATACGTCTATCTATAATATACCTTTCTTTCTGTAAGTGTACGTGTCTTTATAGAGGAGATATCTGCAAGTCTCTCTGAATGTACGTGGAATTTCCTCATGTATGTTCACTAAATAAATCCATCCAAATGTCCATATATATTAACACAACGTATGCGTTAGACTGTCTTCTTTAGCGAACTTTTTGGTTAAATTTAGGGCGCAGTTACTTTCTCTTTTTCAAAGTCCGTTTTTAATAGCACTTTATTTGTGTCGTTGTTTTTTTTTTTTTAAATATATTTAACAATATGGACTTATTTTACCGTATTTTTGTATTCCGTCCGCGTGTTCTTTTCTTGTAGAATGAAACTTTCAGCTTCTAGAAAAATGTTCTCTTCTTAAAATATCAAATTAACATGTATTATAGTAACATGTGGATTTTTTAAAAACAAATCAATGACAATATCAAAAGGGTATATGGCCCAAATCTATTTTCCTTTATCTTAAAAGACGACAAATATTTGACGAAAAATGACTTTAAAAAAAGTTCCCCTGTTTATCACTTTGATGAAAAAAAAATTTCTTCCATTTTAATATTCATAACAATTTTTTTTTTTAAGGAAGTTTTTTTTTTTTTTTAATTTTTATCGATGTAAATAAATATATAAATCAATAAATAAATATGTCAGCATTCGCTCAGGGAGAAATAATGAAAATTTTTCTCAATGCTTGGTTTCCAAATTTATTATACGTATTGGAAAACGAATTTTTGAGGAATACCCTTTTCAATTTCCTTGATAAAGGTTTGTTCATGTATGAGAGAAGAGTTGAATTTTTTTTTTTTTTTTTGGCGTGTGCACGGGTAAGTGTGAAAAGAGATATGACGCACGAATTTTTATTTTTGTCTACCGTTGTGTATCGATCACAATTCTATTACAATGGTAAGATCACGTAAAAATGATCGGAAACGCTATAAAAATAAAGAATATAATGATGAAGTCTTAATTTTGTTTTTTTAGTCTGTTGACAGTTTTCTTTTCGTCTTTTCAACTCTTGTTTCGGTTATAATGAAAACGAGGCTTTTCTTTTGTTTCCTTATTTTTTCCACTTTTTCGTTTCTTGCCTTCGTTTAATTTAGTTCTTGTTTGTTTTTGTTGTTGTTGTTGTTTTTTTCTTCTTTTTTTTTTTTCGTAGAAGCGTTCGCTCGTTTTTAAGGGCGAAAAACCTGTTCACTGTCTTTTGGGCAGAACTTACTTGCCGGAATTTGAACAGTGAAACTGAATATTGACAGCGAACTTAAAATAAATAAATAGCGAGTCAACCCACGTGAATTAATGAATGAAGAAAAAAGAAAAAAAGAACAGGAAAAAAAAAACCTTGTCAGGTAGTACAAGTGAATTTGCAAGGGAGGTGCGGTTAAGAGGAGGAAGAGGAGGAGTCCCGACTTAAAAGCCCCGAAGACGACGAATAATTGAGAGCAGTTCGCTTTTTGCTATCTGTGCTCATGCGCACGCGCGTACACCTATTTCTGCTTCTCTCGCTTCAACGACGACATTAATTCACTTTTCGTGTGTGTGTGTGTACGTGCGTGGGAGTGTACAGGGGCGGGAATAAATACATACACGTGTCTTATGAAAGTTTTTCTTTTATTAGCGGAGATACAAAGTTACACACCCTTCGTACACTCATTTTGGGACAGGCATCACAATGCTTCCTCACTACTTTACCCGCCCCCCGCCTTCAATATGATTTAGCGAACACGCATCTCTCTCTCTCTCTCTGTACCCGGACGGGCAGTGTCTTTGTAAAAATGAATCTATCCGCCTTTTGTTACTTTATGAGCCATTTCAAACCTTACTTTTTTCTTTCTAAATCAATTTTTCTGGACTGCTTGTGTGTGACAAAAGCAAGTTGTGTGTGTGTGTGTGTGTGTGTGTGTGTGTGTGTAAGTAAGAGAGACAGAGAGAGACAGACAGTGGGTGTCTGTGACAATATTTGAGCCTGATGCGGAGTGTATGTAGGGAGACAAACACACCGACTACGTATTTGGCATTACTGTCCCCCCCCCCACCAGCGATTATCAACCTACGTTATATAATCTTGAACATAGCATGGAAAATCCCATTCCGTTTACATCCGAGCAACACATTTCCGTGTGCGTTCATGTTGTAGACGCACGCGTTAATCCCACATTTTTTTTTTTTTTACACGTACAACCGATTACATGTCTGTACGTGTTTCTGTTTGTAAGTTTTTGTATTAACTGTAGCGTATTATTTACCTATGTGTACACATTTTTTTCTTGTTGCTTGCTTGTATTTGTTTCCTTGTTTATGTATTTGAATACATGCGTTGTTCGAGTTTGCAGTTTTAGATTTCGGTGTGTAGGAGTTTAATAAGCATTTATTTTCTTTTTATTTCCTCGCATTTTGATTTAATGTATGCATATAATGGGTATGCGCGCGCATATATCTACGACTTGAATTTTATTTCATGCACATGCGCCTGTTGATATGACAGTAGACATTTACCTTCTTGCCGAGTCGCACACATGTGCGAATTGTCAGATATACGCATGCGTGTAAAACTTCCTTGTGTGTGTGTGTGTGTGCGCGTGCATGCATGTCCATACGTCTAGAGATAAATTTGTCTAATTCTTTCTTGTTTTGTTTAATATTAAAAGCTTTATTTATTTATTTACTGCTTTTCGACGACCTTTTATTAGGCTGCTCTTGATTGGTCAAGATTTTTTCACGTCTACCTGAATGCCCCTCCCACAAGAGTCTGCTCCGCCCATAAAAATATTTCTTACTTGTTCCCCAACTCTCGCTATTCGCTCCTCCTTCTCACCTTCCGAACACTCCTCGTTAATTACGACTTCAACTGACAAGACTTGTGTAGGGCACACACTTTTTACTTCTCTTTCTGCTCCTTTTTATTTATTTATTCATTTTTTCTGTCTGTCCATTCCTCTCTGTCTATCTGTCTCCCTTTCTTTCTCTTCTTCTCCTGTCTCTTCTTTCTCCCGGCTGGACGCCTACGGCTAAAACTAACTTTCAACACCAGCATACTATTTGCACTTTATGGCATCAGTTCGATTACTGCATCGTTACACCCATATCACCTGTTTCTTCTCTACCAGTGACTACCATGAACGCACGCCCCCGCAATTATCTCCATCACTAGAGATGTTATAAGCAATACAGTGTGAACAGACAGGAAGATAAAAAAAAACAAAAAAAAAAAACAACATTATACACAAACTTAAAGATTATTTTTTCATAGCCAGGATAAGAGTGAATGTTGTAAACGATATTTACAAATATGACTGCAACTAATATTTCCATTTTCCTTAAAACTTCCTCGCTGTTTGCACGCAGAATTCATACTGAAGACAGACGGCTTGGAAAATCTGACACTCACATGACATATTGAAGGGAGGAGGCATACAGGGAAAACAGCGGATAACATACTTAATGAGCTGGTTTACATGAACAAGACGTGAGAGGATATTAAGAAGACACTTTAAGAGCCTCAAAGGATAGGAAGCTGTGGAAAGCTATGATCGCCCATGTCTTGAAGGAACGTGGCAAACGGACGACCGTGTAATAGAAGAATATTAATTCAATTGTCAAAATGAACAAAAAACATCTTAAGCTGATGTTTTAATTGGTGGAAGCGAGAGGGAACGAAATTCAACAAAAGCCGGTTACAATTCTACATCGAGAAACGCTAACGTTACAAGGACACTTAACATTTCAATGTTTAGTGCCCGATGCATCTAAATGTCTAGCCAATGCAACCACATTCAGCTGACTAGAGCTTGTTGTTTTTTTGTTTTTTTAACGCCATTGTTTTTAAATACCCCACGTTCTAATGGCAGTAGTTTTGCAAAGAAAGGTGATATGTTGTATGATGCTGGACATAAATTTACCGCGGAAAACTCTGAAATTAGTGAACTTTCAATATATTTCCTCCTTAATAAATTACTTTGTCTTAATTAAAATTGCATTCTCTCCTATTATCGTCAATTTATCACTAACAATTTATTGAATGTTTTATTTGTTTATTTTTTACCTGGCATCGAAACAGCTATGGAAAGTGACAGGAGCCATGAGCGAAGTATATACTGTATTTTGACTCGGGGATTTACGACGATTTCGGAATATGGAAGCACACACTAAAGAATAACATTGACATTTTTCTAAGCTTTACAGCTCGTGAGTGACGACCGTAGCGGATAAAAGCTGGTTAATAGAAAAGCGAAGACACTCTCCATTTTATAACCGGCTTAAAAAAAAATCCTCTTAGAAGGCCTGGAAAATGACAAAACCAAAAACTTTGATATTTAGAAGATTATTACACTATTTCTCTTCCTTTTATCTTTACTAACATTATTCTAAAAAATAAATGTTTACTTAAAAATGTTTTCACAAGTATAACTTATTGAATAAATAAAGATTTTAAAACCAATTTTTGGTTAAGATTAGGTATATAATGACATTTTTCTTCTTTATGTGCGGTGCTCCCTCAGGATATAGATGATCATGGCTCTCCACAACTTCCTGTGCCGTGTAGCTCTTAAACTTTGTCTTTCTGTTATTTCTCCCCAACCCTGTTCCGCCATTCATATACTCATGTTCATTAAGTAGGCTATGTGTTGTTTTCTTCTGTCGCTCTTGCCCTCTGTCTCGTGAGTATCAGATTCTCCAAACCCTCCTTCTTCATTATGTGCCACAGACACCTCAACAGATTCTTTCTGATGTTAAGTATAAGTTTCCGTTCTTGTCATTGCTCACATGTTTGGTCCATGGTATCCTCAGCATCCTTCTGTAGAACCGCATTTCTGTTGTTTGAAGTCTCCATCTTTGACGAGATCATCCAAAACTCACTGCCATACAGGAGGACAGATATAATGTAACTATTTAGTAATCTGTTCCTTGTTTCTAGCGAAATTTTCCTATTATACTAGTGCAGCAGTCGACAAAATCAAAAAGAAACAATGCACTGGCGCGAAATTAAAAAAAAAATTAAAATGGCGACAATTTACTCATCGCACCCTGTACAAACATATAAATGAACTTCTTTAAATATATACACCATATATATATATATATATATATATATATATATATATATATATATATATATATATATATGTGTATATATTAGTAGAGTATAGTGTGAGTTTTTATAATCAGGTTTTTTATGCACTATACAGAAGTAATTTCTTTTTTTGAAGCTAAAAATTGTGACCAGTTTCGATATACATAAGTAATGTTTTACAGGTGGGTTAAAAGTAATGTAAAAATGTTTGTGGAACACATACATGAGTGTGTACACACACACACACACACACACACACACTCTTCCAAAAAACTAAAAGATAACATACACGTAACACACACATCCCCTTCCCAGCAATCAATAAAACTGTCAAAATGATCAAGGCGGGAATTCTGAGACTCAGCAATCTCCCAGCCTCTATTTTTTTTTTAAAAAAAGAGGCCGTTTAACCAATACAAGGACTTACCAAAATTAACGATAAAAAAAAAAACAAAACAAAAAACAAATGAAAACTACAGATAAAGTTCACTTTCTTTAGTCATTTTCTCCTGTAGTTCACTGCTACTAACAAGCAGGCATTTTTTTTTTTTTTTACTAGTCCAGGAACTTCATTGAAATAATAATAGAAAAAATATTAATATAGAACCCAGTGTGTCTGAAAATTTAATTTTTTTTATTGTTTATATATATATATATATATATATATATATATATATATATATATATATATATATATATATATATATATATATACGAACCTTTTCTTTAATAAAAGACGTGGCGTGTAATATGTCCTTTTCTTTTTGGTCAACTACTCAGTTATGTCGTAATTAAAGTAGTTCAATAGTTTTAAACATTTAGATTGTCCTCTGTTTCCTCTCCTAATATAATGTATAACTGGCCACTTGTATTCGGCTAGCTAATCAACAGAGCAACTATGCTGAGCAAACCTTAGTTACAGTTTCTAGGAAAGAGCGTGTTATCTAGCGTGATCAACAATTTGAACAAGCCCAGCACGCTCAAGCCCTCGGCCACGATGACTTGTGACTTCGTGCTAGCTCAGCTCTTCCAAAGGGTTCCGACTACCCAATTTCACTTGCCCCCCTCCAGTCCTATAACATCAGTTATTATCAAATCGACCATGGTGAGATTCGAACCATTCGGCCCCGCTACTCAGACCTAAAATAATAATTTATAATATTTGTGATATTTTCTAATTATAAAAATGTCAACATTGCTTACTTCCCTTTACTCCCAAGCTTTAAAAATAACTAAATTAACAAATAACAAAATTGATTATTTTAACTATCATTAATTACCAAATTGAAATAACTAGCAAAACAGTTTTGTTTCCATGTAGCAACGACTGCTAAGTTGGACAAGCTACAACACATATTCTGTAAATTTGAACGCTGTCGTTGCAAAGACTGATAAAAAGATAAAACTAAATCTCTCATAGGTAAAAATCATTAGAATTTTTCACTACCTTTTCAGAAGGCCCCTCGTATATTTGTCTACATAGGAGGGATCAGCACTCAATTAGGACGCCCTTCTATAACGCACTTTGCAGGGGTTACGATAAAATTTCACTCACTTCCTAGACAGTTTTTTTTTTCTCGCGTAAGGAGGAGCCAAGACATTTGGCTTTGCTGACGTCAGATACTATCAAATGAATTTTCAAAAAGATCTATTTTGGGCAAAACGATGAAACCCACGCTCTCAGAAGCAAGATAATAATGTAAACTTATTACTTGATATGCTTATAGGCAACATAGACATTTGTAAATATTTAGTATTGTTGAAATTATCGCTAACATTTTTCTCAAGATTTACAAACTCTACGTTTCGTTCCATTTCGCAAACCAATCGATGAAATTTGAATAAGCTGATTTGTTTGGGAAAATACTTAAACAAAAACCCTACTTCGCAGTTTTTACACACCCTAGTAAAACCAACTGTACTTTGTATGTCCTTAGCTGTTTGCACTTCTCCCCAAAATTTGGTTTTGAGCGGTTAATGTTGGGTATTTTAGAGGATGTGTGGGACGGACGGATGGACGTCACAGAATTCTATATATAAATTAATAGTTGAAAATAGATGTTCTGAAGGTATACATCCATAGATAAAAAAAAACTTACATACAGACTAACATATTTACATTTATTTTCCATTACACACACACACACATATATATAAAATCAACTAGATGACCAGAGCTTGGAAGCTGATTTCTCCTCTGATCTAGCTTTAACAGCTCAGCGGGGGAAAAATTAGCTGGTTACATTGACGGCCTCGAAAACCTAACTAGAGAGGTTCCATCATCACCGAAAGGGACCCTGAATTTTCAGCTATCACAATGAACGGGTGTTATTTGCAGTTTAGATAGAGTCTAAAAGCATCTCCGCGTCCTTGAGGCTGATTAATTATTTCCCATCCTACAATGCCTTTTCCACAACTGAAACGACTCAAGCCTATCGTTGTTCTATCGCTATTTCCATGGAAAGTATTCAGACGAACTATATTCCTCAGTTTCATCAGTTTTAACCCTAACGGCTAAAATCCTGCCCCGCCCATTGTAGCGAACCACGCTTATTCTCTTCGTATTCTATTGGCGGGATGTAAGATCCACTCGAACAGCGTCTTCCCACGAACTGCTATTTTGTGGAACCGACTCCCAAGAGGATGTTTCCTCTTTGACTACAAACATAACCTATTCAAGTTTTAGGGTCAACTATTATCTTCCCTACATATCCCCATAAATTGTGTCTCTTACTCTGTAACCCTCTACCTCGAGTGGTTCTTGGGACTTCTACAGAGTGAACATGGTGTAAAAAAAATCTATACAGCTACAAAGACATAAAGCCATTGTACTCTAGAAATATTTCGACTCCATGACGACTAAAATCTTATCTTACTTTTGAAGTCTGTCCTGTAATAATATTTAAGAGAAACCTATTTGGTGAAATTGGCGTAATTGTTTATTTTCATTGCTAAAGTGTGGTTTATATTGAAATTTACTCGTTCTCTTATCTGGTTGACATCGTATAGACTCGAATGAAAATTATCCCAGACAGTATTTTATATTAAGGAAACAAATAAAAAAAAATCATATTAGGGATAATTAAACTTGCACTGGTAAATGGAGCCGAGTTGATGCAGAATAGTTAATGTCACTTGTTTACGTTTTATTGCATTTAATAGCAACAATGCCAGTAAATAAGCTGTAATGGGAACAGCCAAGGGAGGGGTTACAATCAGACCAAAGAAGCAGACGATATCAGGTTGCAGGTTTCCCCTCTATACACAAATCACAAGTGCAGGTAATTTTTTAAAATGCATCTAAAAATGTAACTATATAGCCAAAAGTAAGTAAGTATATTTTTTGTTTACCGGCTTATAAACTCTTTAGGGGTCATTTAATGCCGAAATTTAATTTTGTGAGGAGCTTAGAAGTAATAAAAACACATGTTATTCTGTTTTCATAATTGAATACATGGTAGATGCTTTTGTGCATCCATATATATATATATATATATATATATATATATTTAAACATTTTATGTTTATACATTCTTTTTAAAGATACAAATATTTAAGTAAATGCTCAGTTTATAATAAACAGTATTAAACAAAATTTACCGGCCTGAATGTCCGAGAATTTTTCATAGGAAATATGCGTCCTCCGACAGGAATCGAACCTATATCCTGTACGGAATGGTCATACAGCTTGACGTGCCTGTAACCGATTTGGCCACAGAGGAGCGTTCGGTTAGCAAGGTCAAATTTACCTTCTTTAAACTACAATCTTCCATGAATCTCTCACGTACATCCATATCTGCTCAATGCGTATCCAAATGTAAACAAATGACGTTACACATTATTAAATTGACAAAGTCCGACAATTATTTTTAAGACATTTTTATGTTTATACATTCTTTTTATAGATACAAATATTTAAGTAAATGTTCTGTTTATAATAGACAGCGTTAAACAACATTTACCGGCCTGAATGTCCGAGAAATTTTCATAGAAAATATTCGTCTTAAAATAATTGTCGGACTTTGTCTATTTCAGAATATATATATATATATATATATATATATATATATATATATATATAGGGATATGATTACTCGAGGGGTTGATAGGTCTGTTTTATGTTGTAATTTTGTTGAAGTTATATTTTATATTTTGGAATAGAGTTTGATTTCATTAAGAAATTGTAGGATATTATATGGATGAATGTCATGAAAGAATTCTTTCATTTTGATTGGTTGATTTTGTTTGGTGGAACATCAACCATTATGAGTTATTTAATGCTAAAATCTAAATATTTTGAACACAATCTTATGGCTCCAACTTGATATAATTTAAACGCAACGGTATTCTTTCAACTACAGATAAAATGCATTGTTGGTCATTATGCTATAAAATTGTATATTTGCCCACAGTTGGGACCCTACCAGGTGCTACCACCCTGTAAGAATGTACAGAGACCAAAAAGTGAATATTATGAGGATATGTAGGATAAATAACTGATTGTAGGGATCGAGGAAGTATCATCTCGAGAGTCCGTTATAGAATGCAACAGTTCTGGAGATGAGGCAGAGTGGAACTTTCTCCTTATCAATGGAATATGAAAGGAAAAAGGAGGAGACGACTGCGTACGTGACCTGACGGGTCTTAGCTGTGAAAGCCTAGACTAGTAGAACCAAGAATTGTACTTCGACCGAACCTCTGTCATGAAAATAGCTATGGAGTAGCAAGAGGCTAACGTCTGTGGTGGGGGGGAAGGGGCTGTAGGGTGGGAAATAATTCATCACCCACAAGGCCGCGTAAAGGCTTTTGAACTCTGTCGAGACTGGAAAGTGATGATTGGGCACATCCGGCAGCAATACTCAATTTTTGGTTTGATCCAGCTCTTGTGATAGAACATTGCTTGGTCGGTACAGGTAAGCAGCCATTTTTTTCCAGCGTCTTTAGCGTTAACAAGTATATACGAGTTCAATCAGCAGACATTCCAAGTAAGGAACCTCCTTGAAATCATTCATTACGAAGGGGGAAGACTTGTATTTTTGATGGTTTGGTTTGTTGTGTTTTACGGCATATCAACCTCAACGGGTTATTTAATGCCAGCACCCCCCCCCACAGGTAATATTTTGTTTTGTCAAATATCTATTTCTGTAATATTTTTTCCTCAAAAATGTATAGCTGGTAATATTATTTTAAAACATGTATTGCTAGTAATACTTTTCTAAAAACATGTATTGCTGGTAATATTTTCTAAAAACATGTATTGCTGGTAATATTTTCTAAAAACATGTATTGCTGGTAATATTTTCTAAAAACATGTATTGCTGGTATTTTTTCTCTTCTCTCTTCCTTTTTTTTTTTTTACAAAGATTTTAATCTTTTACAAAGTATTTCTGGTATTAAAACCTATTTTTATACTTTTATAATGCTTTTTACCTCAGTTTCAGTGTTAACTCTTTGCCCATAGCTGGGACCCTAACAGGTGCTACCACCCCAGGTCAGGGTGGACATGGGAACACCAGCAATTAAGAGGTGGTTCCACGCTCCTCAAAACCTCTTGATCAGAGGCCTTGCTGTTGGACGTAGTTTATCGTCATACCCAGGACGCTGTATTTTTTGAGCTGATATTTTAGTAAAGTTATCGAAAAAGATGAACGTCATTCATTCGTATTATTAGAAAAACCAACAGAAGTGTGTTTAATATGAGCGACATATACTTTAATTAAATCACCTGCATAGATTTGTGGATGTTTACTACTTCTCCAATCTCCCTTTTTCTCTATATACGTAACGTTGCAAACTTATTACTCCATCACTATTTCCATGGGAAATGTTCACATGAGCTTCAGTCTTTAGTTTCACCAGTTTAGATCTTTCCATCTAGGATGCGCGCCATGCCTCTTCCACGGAATCGAATCACACTCATTCCCTCCATGTTCGAAATGCAAGATAGTGTCACTCAGACAATTTTTCTTTGAACTATCCCGTATAGGCTTCCTTGAACAATACAATCTTGAGCTTTTCAGGTCAAGGCTCAATTGACATTTTCTCGTTTTATTCTTATAATCTTTAATTCCCGATCATCTTCTTTTCCATTCATATCACACATACCAGTATTATTATTTTGTTGAATAACAACCTACCTTGGGAGACTCTCGAGCCTTCTACTGATGTTTACTTGTTTATTAATCACTTTTTATATATGTATAAAATGACATACTTGGTATATTGCAAGTATGGCACATGGCCCGGGCGCCACTTGAAGAGGGTGCCACTGAGAAGTTTCTATAAAAGTTCGACATGCTATATTTGGATAGTGAAAAACGATTTTTTAGCTATATGATCTGTAATTTAGTTGAGAAATACTAAACTAGGCATAATGTTAAACCAGTTCAATAAATTATTAGTTAAAATATCGTGCTAGTCGTGATACAGCCACATTTAATAGCCGCCATTTTAATAAAATTATTGAAAAGATTTGTCAGATTATAGATACAGAAATCGCCAGAAAAAGATCTTTTTATTTAATCTCGTATGTAGAAACGAAGGTGTATTGGTCTCAACGTAGTGCAATAAAAAAGCGTTGTTCGATTATTTTGAACTATTTTGGGAACTCCGCGTATAGTATTTCTACATTTCTAACTCCCCTCCCCGCCTCACACCCAAACCAATAATGTCAGTTTTCGAGCTCAGATAAAAAGCAGAATTTTGAACGCTTATAGTTTAGTAAGTAACAACTCCCTCTATGAAAAATTGCGTAACACGTTCTTCTTAGGCCCATTTCTCATTTGTCCTGTATTCCATAATAAACTAAGTTGAGTTTGGTTAGATTCTCTTTAATGGAGTGTCAACCCTGATGGGTCAGTTTATACCAACGAGGTGAATACATCCGTTATATATACAGTGTCACCCGGATATAAGAGAGTTGTCGGGACCGGAGAAGAAGTCTCTTATATCCGGGTTTGGTCTATTTTATATACATTAACACAGGCTCTAATTTGGGACCAGAGAAAATCTCTTATATCCGGGTTACACTGTATAACGAATACCTTCGTAATATATAGACTTTGTTTTTTAATAGTGGTAGGGTCTCAGTTTGGTAGCTAAAGTGCATTTTAAATAAATTGTTTAATCTGTCAATTTGAATCGATTAATCCAGTCTGTCTTACACACCCATGCATAAACAATTTTCAAAGGAACTTAAAAAAAAAATAGTTTTTAGAAATCCTATTAAGCTAGCCAGGGCCAAAATCTGTGAGCAATGTTTTGATATTTGGGACATTTCAGTCTTTACTACGTTTAAGCTAATAGCATTAAACTGTTAAAGATAATTTGAGAGCAAAAGTTTCCAGCGTTTTTTTTATGTGTACTCTGCATTTAGTTTTAAAAGAAATAGGACTCTGGGAACTTTTGCACACATTTAATAGATAAATCGTTAGGCAGAAGGTGAGGGGGGAGTAGAGGAGGTTGATGGTTGAAATTTGAGTAGAATAAGAATAATGGGTCTAATAGACGAAGAACGTTCTGGAAATAATATCTTTCTTTATTAGCATGGGAACATAAAACGGATACAGAGAGCGCAATAACGCTATTAAATAGAGCAAGGCTTTAATTACAAAACAGTATTTTTCCACGTGGCCATTGCGAGTGAGAATGTTGCTTGTCACACGCACCAATGTCAACAGTACTGAAATGCGTTACCAACTACCTAACTGTGCTCACATCCACAATTTGATCTCTGTAAACGTTCAGAAAGCGTCGATACAACTTTTTCTTCAACAGGAGGAATTGTTCTCCGATATATCTCTACTTCGTACGCACTTTCATATCAAACGCCATTTTGCCAGACTGCTACCTGTAGCAAGTCAAAAACTTATGGGTTATTGTCAAGAAGGTTCAGCCTCTACTGCTATAACTTCAATAGTTGCCTCTGTGTGCATACAAGTAATGTCCTTTATTTTATCTTAA
>CAHIKZ030005382.1:3300000-3340824 GCA_903632075.3 Acanthosepion pharaonis | reverse complement strand
AAACATAATTTAAATCAATTAATTCATAATATATATATATATATATATATATATATATATATATATATGCTGTAGTCCAGAAGACAGTTTCATGTATCACAGCTCATCAGTGTATTAGACATTTGATTGCATCAAAGCAGGGCCGAAACCTGATTGATTTGGCATCAGTCCGTGAATTTTTACGTATTTGTTTTGGATAAACAGGCCAGTGACTTAGATTGTTCGATTTGTAGAAGAGCTTTGCATTATCAACAGTAGCAGACACTGTATACAAATTTCGCTTTCTCACTAAAGTGCTCGACCGAAATTTATTTTTTCGGAGGCGTATATATATATATATATATATATATATATATATATATATGTCATTGACAAAAAACCGACTTATTTGGCATCGTGTGTGAATGAAAGAATTTTGAAAGATGAAAGAACAAAAAATAGAATGTCTTTGATGATAAAACTAACAATATTTATTCTATATTAGTAGTACTTTGACCAAATTAGACTTTGCATGATGAAAAAAGATATTAAGAATCGGAATATTGGACACGACTTTCATTTTAATGGGGGAGGTATGGATATCCGTATGTCCTATATCAATTAGTAGATCAAGTAGTTTTAGGCGGACAAGCCCTATAAAATCTGATGATGGCATACAAATAGCCCACAATTACTATATCTCACGTCCTGGATATGACGATAAACTACATTTGGCAGCAAGTCTTTTGATCTGGAGGCCTTGAAACCACCTCTTAATTGCTGTTGTTCCCAGGTTCACTCTGACCCGGAGTAGTAGCACCTGTTAGGGTCTAGTCTATAGGCAAAGTAAATCCCCAAACCTGGGTCAAAAAACTAAGAATGTATAATATTTTATAGTAATAGTAATACAATCACCATAGCTCCAAAGAAAATTAAATTTCGGCAGCAAATGAACCATAAGGAGTTACTACGTCGTTAAAGAAACAAATCAAACAAAACTACTCTAGATCTCATCAGTAACATAACACATAGTGAAAAAAGAAACTCCCCCAAAAGTCTAAATTCATCTTTTATTTATTGTTGATAAAGAACACAGGCGTGTCCGAAAATTCCAATTTTTAATATTTTTCTCTTCATGCTTACATTTCGTGAAAATGCCAAATAATCTACGATACAGTTAGCCTTATTATCAATATTATTATTTTTGCTTTTTTCATCTTTCGAATTTGTTATATAAGATGTATAAGATTGTATATTATAATAAACATAATGTGAAAATATTTTCAAAACCCTAGGATTTACAATTGATATAATATCTAACTGAAAAATAGTAAATTTCTTAGATATAACATTCAATCTAAACATACATAAAAACCACACAGAAAACCTAACAACTCAAAATGCATTAACAAAAATTCCACTACCCTAATTTATTTAGACAAATACCTATATATATATATATATATATATATATATATATATATATATATATATATATATATATATAAGAATCTCGACATATTCTTGTAGCTTAAAAATATTCAGTGAAAACAAAAACATATGAATCATCCCTAAGAAACAGCGTATATTCCAACAAAGTAGAACGCAAAACGAAAACAATTCAAACAAAAACAAAAAAGAAACATAACACCCCCACCCTACAACGATAGAATAAAAACAAAAATAGTGAAAATATTCTTCAAACTAATTGTCAAACACTTCCCTAAAAACAGAAAATAATCAATAAAAATGTAGTTAAAATTAGTTACAGCTGCAATGGATAACATGAAGAAAATAACTAAGCACAATAAAAAATACTCAACAAAAGCAATAACAATAACAATAGCATACACCAACATAACATTAAATGTAACTACAGAAACAACGAAAATTACCCACTTAACAATAAATGCTTAACCAACAGCATAATATATAAAGCTACCGTAACTTATAACATTAACATGGACGAAAAAATTTACATAGGCGCCACAGAAAAAAAACGGTAAAAGAAAGATATAACCAGAATTTGTCCTTCGAAAGAAAAAATACATAAACAATAAAACTCTGTCAAAATACATACGGATGCAAAAAGAAACAATATCACCACCAAAATCAAATGGAAAATTGTCAAAAAGCAAACCCAGACAGTATTAACATTAAAAATTGTTTAGAGGAAAAATAAGGAATAATTAGTTTTAAAAACCAAAATAAACTCCTAAACAAGAAAAATGGAATAATGGGTAAATATAGGTATATAAATAAATACTTAATTTGCTATTAAATAAAATGATTTAATTTGCTTAAATAAAATGAATATAATATAAAGTTTAAATAAATTAAATAAATATAATATAAACTTTAAACCAATTATCTATAAATAAATAAACGAACAAATATTAAATATACAAATCTATACGTATGTACGTGCATATACATATAAATATACAGACACAAACACACACAAAAACATTTGCAAACAAAACTAATCCCCACAATTGATACCTCAATATATAACAAAAGCAAAAACAAACTACTAACCATTAAATAAAAGTGAAACATTAGATAAACGATATCATATGATATAAGCAAATATTTAATTTACTACATATGCAACATTTAAAAATTATGTGCGTTCGTATGGCGTGTGTGCGGGTGCATGCGTGAGTAAGTGTACGGGAATATATACGCGATATTCAAACAGCAAAGCCAACTAACTATAATTAATATCCTAGAAATTTAAAAAATAACGTTACCATTTAAGCACTACTTTATTCTGACAAAGCACAGACACAAGTGTACATGTGACTGCATACGCGTGTTTATATATGTACATATGTGTACGTGTGTATACGTATATACATACATGCCTGTATGTGCGTGTATGTGTATATGTCTGCCTATAAATGCAGGTATATGCAAATAAATTCAAACACTGATAAATAACAATTTAATTATAAACCTAACATGGTACTATTAATACTTAAGATACCACCAAGCCAAATAAGAAAACTAAATAATAGCAAAGTGACTACATATAAAATATTTATCTCTCTGTCTAGAGATAAAACAAGAAATTTAATAGCAAAAAATAGCTACAATTTAAAGAAAAGAGGAAAAGGTAAAGCTAAGGTGTGTAGAGAGAAAAAACCAAGAAATTACAAATAATCACGATACCTGATATGTAGGCACATTCACACAGACATTCCAGCGACAACAATCTGTTTCATGCTTAAATGCAAACGTCAGGCCATGTGCGATGAGTTTTGGCTCGACTATTTATATATGCTGGTCAATGGTGTATTATGGGTAGTTCTATTTTAATATTCTAACGGTTATATATGTAGGCGGTAATGGTTAAGTATCGAATTATTCTAAGGTCTCTTGAGTGGAAATAATTGTGGATCTGAGTGCAGTTTGTGGCCATTTTATAGTGTTGTTTGTTAACTTATTTTATTAATTTTTATTGATTATTTTATTTGTTGTTGGTTGTTATTATTACGTTTACTTGTGTTTATTTTCCACCATATTTTTTGTGTGATTTACTTTTAATTTTCCAGATATGTTTAGAAATCATTGTACTGTTGGCGTATTTAATATATGTAAAGGAGGTTTTGTGTGCGTAGTTTTGTCTCCAGGATTTTTCAGTTACGCCTACTTATATATTTTCTCCCTTATCTGCTGATTTTACAGTGGCTTGGTATATTACATTGGTCTGCAAACAAATGCCGTTTAAGGAACATTCGTTTTTTGGGGGTTTTTTTTTTTTTTGTTTTTTTTTTTGCTGTTACACGTGGGTTTAATTTGTTCAAGTTGTTTTTGGTTGTTTTCATGTTCTGCTTTTTTATTATTTGTGTTATGTTCTCAGTAAAACTGTAGCTGATTTTTTATGTTGCTATTTTTTAATGTCTTACGGAGAATGTTTGAGTGGAAGTGCTTGTGGACGATTTTAATGAATATTTTTCAAAGTCTGTTTTACGTTTTTGTTGTATGGTGTTTTCATCCATTTGATTTTTTTTCTTTTCTTGTTCGTACCACTTCCTTGCGCACTTGAATGTATTTTGAGGTCTACTTTGTCATGGCGGCATCTCTATCCTTCATGAGACCGGCGAAGTGCACAGAAAAACAATGTGTTAACAGCATGTATTATTATTTTAACGCGTTTTAAATATTTTGCCATTCATTTTAAAATGCAGTTTCATCGGTTTGGTTTGGTTTGTTTTACGGCATATCAACCTCAATGGGTCATTTAATGCTCACAACTTTTTTTTTTCCTGGTAATATTTCTTTTTGTCAAAAATCAATTTCTGTTAATATTTTTTCTCAAAAATGTATAGCTGGTAATATAATTTTTTCAAAAACGTATAGTTAGTAATATTATTTTTTAAAAAAACGTATAGCTGCTGATGTTATATTTTCAAAAACGTACAGCTGGTAATATTATTTTTTAAAAACGTATAGTTAGTAATATCATTTTCTTTTTAAAAATGTATAGCTGGTAATATATTTTCAAAAACGTATAGTTAGTAATATTTTTTTTTTCAAAAACGTATAGCTGGTAATATTATTTCTTCAAAAACGTATAGCTGGCAACATTATTTTTTTCAAAAACATATTATCAGAGGTCTTACTGTTGGACGTATTTTATCGTCTTACCCAGGAAGCGGATATAGTTTATCGTCATACCCAGAACGTAATTTCATAGGTTGAAAGATATTTAATACAAGTTCTATACTTGGTATAATAATGTGGTTTGTTTATTTACAGTGTGTTCTATATAGTATTTCTGTTCATATCATGTGATATGATAAGCGATACATGAACGTACTACAATAAATTTCGTTAAGTTTCAAGTTAACCTTCGAGAGAATGTGAAGTTTTTGTGGCCTATAGAAGATTTTTACTGTTGTTTTGTTACTCTTAATATTAAAGATACGATCTACCAAATGTTATGAGAGTTCGGCAAGAACATTTTAAACGTTTTAAACAGTTTTATAATAAATGATATATTTAATGTGATTATTGCAATCATTAAGAGATATTTGCACGTGAATTATATATCAAAAGTTTTTTATTTTTATTTTCCATCTTGTATATACAGGAGTGGATGAATAAATTATCAGCTAAATGACGCAAAAATAAAAAAAGCACTGACATCTCAATTTTAACAGATATATTTATCAAAATTACTCAAAAATAAAAGCAAGACGATAAGACCACCAAGACGCAAGGGGTTACTAAGTCGGATAAAATCCGAGAAAAAAATTTATTATTAAGGAAAGAGAACAATAAAGGACAGGTATTAAGGAGGGAGATGGCGATTGATATTGCATTTAAATTTTTGAAGTTCAAATGTTTATTCGGAAACAGAAAGCCGGAAAAAGGGTTCCACAGGTGAGAAGTCCTCCAGAAAAAAAAACGGCAGGCATAGAACTTAACTTTACATCTTGCAATTTCAGTTAAATGATGAGACCGATCTGCCAATCTGGTACTGCGTTTAACTTCATGAAGTCGATGTACATTATCTGAAACTAAGATGGGAAGATACTAAAACTAAAAAAAAAAACCTAATTAAAACTAATACTCAAAACCAAGAAAAATACAACTGAAATTATTTAGATGCATGTTGAGGAAGGAAGGCTTAGAAAACATAACACTGACGGGATAAGAGTGATAGAGGAAGACAGAGAGCCATTCATTAGACAAGCTTTTGTGAATAGATGACAGAACGGATGTGATGCCTTGGCAAAGAGAGAAAAACAGCCAAACTGGATAGATAGTCGTGGAGAGCAATGATCCCCTATGTCCTGAAGGGACACCGCATATAGAAGAGGAATAAGAAGTAATGGAATTGCAAAAATATGCCTTGAGTAAAACGAGAATGAAAGGATTCTTAGTAATAAGGTTAAGATCAAAGTGGGCAGCAAATTTTTCCTCGGGGGTTCCTTTGATTTTTTTATTTCATCTCCGTTTATCGTTAATATGAATATTTCGATATATCGATAATATATCATAGGTTTGGTAAAAGTATTAAAGATTTTAGTTTTCTAACTGAGCCACGTAGAAAAAGTAGGACTGAGTGGCGATCCCATTACTACACCCTGTAAATGTTACCATACTGATCGTAAAAAGTTATGTTTGAATACAGTATTTCAATAATTTAATTATTATGTTTATTTAATTATTATGTTTATTGTGTAATTCTGGTAACAGCAGCTGGTTTAAAGATATATAGAGGAGTTTGTGAAATTATTTGACGCAAGAGAGAGCAAATTGTGTGTATTGTGATTCTCATGTTGATAATCTGGGTGATACTCACACACAATATTTCATATTTTTTATTTATTTATATTTTGATTTAGCTTTGTTGTCTAGAATAGAGTTTACTTTTCCACAGTAGTTTGTCGTTTTTTTTTTACAATGATGTCCACCCTGTACAAGGCCCAAGAGCCACTCGAGGTAGAGGGTTACAGAGTAAGAGGCAGGAGTTTATTGTTAAAGTTTAAGAAAAAAAATTATCATTCTTCTGAATTACAAGAACAGAAGTAGGTTGATCGTTATCACGTTGATTTTGATGTAAGAGGGCTCAACAATTTATAATGTATAACACGACTAACAAAGCAGATTTTATGTTTTAATTGGTGAATGATTATGTAGAACATGCTAAGCCTTTTGGAAGAATTGATAACAGAGGCATAGTATACAATGTGACACAAAGATTTCAAACAAAACTTCTGAGGCTAGAATCTAAAGCCACAAACCCTGGCTCCGGGGTCACATTCGGCCCGCGAAGGATTTTTGTCCGGTTTGCCATCTTAATACTTACAGATTAATTATTTAATTAATTTATGAAATAAGTGACAGAAAAATAAATATCTGTTGGAGTTAATTGACTTACAATATGACGAATTTTTTAAAATCAAAATTTCATTCCGAATCCAGTACTGACTTCTATAAGAAACCCGTTTTGCCAAGCAGAAAATATAAAAATCTATTGAATAATGCGAAAATTTAATTTTGTGTAATTATTTGAAAGTACATATGTATGTGGACAACTTTTTTTCAAAAAATGCATCAGTTGAGGACAAAGTTGAGTGTTAAACGCCTCAATGATGTTTTGCTCCTGTCATCGACAAATGTTTCGCTTAATATGGAAAGGTTATCGAGCAATAAGCAGAAATAAGTGTCTTGTAATTTGCCATTCCTAACTGTATTCCGTTTGCATTTTCTTTTGTTGATTGTGTCATTCCTGTTATTTCTGCAGTCAAATAAGGAACCTTGTTTTAGATAATGTTATGGGGTCCACCCCTTTTTCATATGTTGACTCTACCAGTGTACCTGGACTGCTGCCATTAAATACCCAGAGTTAGAGAGTCAGTGAGAGTAGTCGAATAAAGAGAGGATATACGGAGAGAGAGAGAGAGAATATACGAACAGAGATAGTGAGGTAACCTCTTGTAGAAGTCAGTTACAAGCACGTAGACTCTAAGGAAGTCCTACTTCGAGACTGTATATATCTATCTGTATTTGCTACTAACCGCGTTACTGGATTTACTAACAGTATTACCCTTTGTATGATTGTGTAAATACATTTAATTTCTTATATTTAATTATTGCGTTTGTTCATCATTGGAGAGCGAATTCACCTCGGAATCCACAACAGATAATATAGCATAAAATTCGTTGTTTTTTTCCTAAAGCAAGGATGGCTTCTGGACGGTGCAGTCTGACGTCTAGACATTTATAATACATTTTATATCATGGCCCCATTCTCCAAGGCAATGCATAGCTTTCTGGCCCGCTCTCTCCAAAAAGTTGCCGACCCTTGATCTAAAGTATTCCTTCTCCTAGACCACTTGCCATCAACGCCAAGAGATCCCTGTCTTCCCTGGAATTTTAGAAATAAGACCGATTCATGCCTTTTCCAAGTGAACGAAAGAGAATCTACCGGAAGCCTATTGTATTTTCACGCCTATAACAGTTACACTAATAACTTAGTAGATATAATTATACCCCCCCATAACGTTGCTTCCCTCTGCCTTTTCTATAAACAATTTCAGGGTAACTATTCTGATGAATTTTGCTTTATGGTACTTAGGCTTTATAAATTTCAGCGCAGTACTAGATTAGCGGCAAGGTCTCATCATTTTTCAGTTGAAATGATTAGATGCAATCGTAAGTTCTATGCTCTCAGTTTCTTCTATGGCACTTCTCGTTTGTGGAACTCCCTTCCGGCTTCATGCTTTCCAGTCAAATTTGATCTTCAAAAATTTAAAAGCAATGTCAATCGTTATCGTCTTAATTATTATTTATTGTTCTCTCTCCTTAATCTCTCCCTTGCATCTTAGCGGCTTTATTGCCTTACTTTCAGTGAAACGATAAGTGTGTGTGTGTGTGTGTGTGTGTGTGTGTGTGTGTGTGTGTGTGTGTGTGTGTGTGTGTGTGTGTATTAGGGTCTAATTGAAATCTATTGTTGCAAAATCCGCACTTTGCAGAAATTATCAACGTACTTAGCACTCACCCCCCGCCACCCAATGTTATTGGAGAGGGAAGTAAATTTGATGCAATAATCGTCTCCCGTCTTCTTTCGAAACGAATTCGGACGACATTACTGCCATTGGCAGTCAGATGAAATTGGGATTTGATCAAATTTTATTCCCCAAATCAACAGAATTTTATGTCGATCTGTTTTGCGAGGACAATTAGGTGGATCAGCTCGTTGTTATTACTTTTTACTTTGTTTCTCCTCGACCCTCTTCCACACACACACACACACATATATATATATATATATATATATATATATATATATATATATATATATATAACGAGAGACAGAGATAGAGATAGAGACAGAGAAAGAGACAAAGACAGTGGAGTGAGACAGAGACAGAGAGAGTGAGTGGTCTAAAGAACGCAGGACAGAAGCTGGTTTATCCTAACAACCAAAGACGAACCCGAACCCCGCTTTGTTAGGATGAAACCCCGTTTGATCTGGCATAATTTTTAAATGTCGGATTAAAAATAAATCCGTTAAGACTGTCGAAATTTCTTTCTTTTCGTTACGGGTTCGTAACTGAACAGGTATGGGTTTTCGAAAATAACTGAGGAAGTATGCATTCCTTAAAAGGGTAAATAAAACCCTGCTGGACAATAGGACCAGGGCTCAAAGAGGCCCGATCTGTGGCTTTCCCTATCGAAACAGGACTCATGTTCGAACCCAATCGAGGAGCACATTTTCTTTATTAAATTTTCTCGAGTCCGCCGGCTGATATACGTAATACACAGTTTGTAAATATAAAGAAAGAAGAATCTATTTCAAACACGGTTATCCACTAAAATATTCGCTCCTGTGTATGCTTTCCGTGAATACCTTGGGTTGCTTTTGGCCCATTCTGACATACGCCATTGTTAAGCGTTTCCATTTGTTGAGAAAATCACGTGGTATGCTTACTACTACGTTCGCATGAGATGACACCAACGCCGTCTTTCGGTGACTGTTTTAAACGTGATGAAATTTGTAGTTGTCAAGGGACTTTTAAAAAGTATTTTTATTTATTTTTGTTTATTTTCGAAGTCCCAACAATAATAATTATACGTTGCAGTTAATAATCCAAACATTGAATATTGCTGCTACGTCTTGTTTGATTTGGTCTGGTTTGGTCTTGTCTGGTTTGGTCACATTTGGTCTGGTCTGGTTTGGTCTGGTCTAGTCTGGTCTGTTGCTTCTGCTCATATATTTTCAGATACTTGATAAAAAACAAAGCAGAATCTGCAATGTTATTAGTCCTGATCTTGTATCTCAGCTTTAGTCATTTTCTCACCACTATAATATAACTTACCTATTTCTTATCTATAGGTATTTATATGGTTATTGTTCTGATGAACTTTCCTCTATGATATTTAGACTTTATCAGTTTAGGTACAATACTAGATTGGCAGCAAGACCTCACCATTTTATAGTTGAAACGGATAGATGCAACCGTAAGTTCTATGCTAACAGTTTCTTTTCTCGATTGTGAATCTCTCTTTTGGCTCTATGCTCTCCAGCCAATTTTAAACTGCAAAATATTTAAATGCAATGTCAATCGCTATATACTGTCTTTTCTTATTACTCTTTCTTCTTCTTGCTCATTATTTCCGTTTCTAATTCTTCCACACGCAATAACCCCCTGTTCCTTTGGAACTTTATTGTCTTTCATAGGGGGAACTAGATAAAAAAAAGGATCAGCCGCATTTATATTTGAGTCAATAAATATCTTTTCTCTTTATACATGAATCTATAGGTAAACGTTACTCGAAAGAATATTTGAGTCCCTAGGTTAATTGTGACGGGTTTATAATTGAGTCTGTATGCAAAGACTGGTTGCGCTTATACACGTGTCAATTGGCCATGTTTATACATCACTGCAGGGAATGCAGCTGGTATTTTCTCAGACTCCCCAGCAAGGAAATGCATTTTTTATCAGTGAACGTTATATTTTGAAGAGTAATAATTCCTATAAATTTAAATAGAGCTCACACCATTCTGACTGGCTGTTAGTCAACCGCCAATCAAATGCGTGGTAGCGGGGTATGGTTTGCCTTATATAAGTCAGTGTCTGCAGGCTGTTAATTTAGCATCGGGGGGGTGCATCAGAGACTGATCAGCTCTGATGGGATCGACTTGGTGAGGGTAGTATGATGTTTGAAAAACCTGAAACTGCCAAATAATCCAAATCAGAACATCATCGACAACGCCCTCTAGCGCTAAAGAGCGTATATCCAAAGTAATTTATGTAAACATATTGACAAAGTCTTTCTTCAATGGCCGAAGACGAAAACGTAGGTGGAGGATATTTTAGAAAAAACTACACTCATAATCCATAATTTAATAACTATAAAAAAGATGTTACGTCCATTATCAACCTTGACAGAGCCCACATACATATTTACATATATATGTGTGGGGGGGACTTTTTTTTTTAAAAAAAATAGAAAGACGTCCAGTCGCATTCCAGACCGGCTCAAATCAGGAAGGCTCAGAATAAACGCTCCTACTAGCAAAGAAAACAACACAAAAAATACATCTTAAACAGTCAAACGTAAAGAGAAACTAACAACACCTAAAAACGACTCTCTCCCCCGCCTAAAAATGGTGAAAGAAATACACGAAAGCTTTTGGGACAATGGACAATACCCCCAATTTTTGCACTCTCTTATGCCCACAAAGAGGGAAAAAATGGGAGAAAGTTGCAAAAACTAAATAAAAAATTAATTAACTTTTCCTTGTCTCTCATATTCAACGAAATATATTTAAAAGAATATATGTGCGTGTATATATACATATATATATATATGTGTATGTATATGTGTTTGTGTCTGTGTGTATAAACATTTATATGCATATATATGTGTATAAACATATATATACGAGGGTCATTCAATAAATAAGGGGAATTTTTCGGTATAAGGACTTCTAAAACAGATAGAAACTTACTTTTTTATTTTTGTTTTACTTCTTTTTGACATGGATTTAATTTCTTTTGCAGATTAAAACAAACTTTGAGAGTTTTGGCGATTAACAAAGATGGCCGACCAAGAAGCATGCTCCAGGATTGAACAGCGGTCAGTTATCAAGTCTTTGGTTGCTGAAGGGTGCAAACCAGTTGAAATTCATAGGAGAATGTCAACTGTGTATGGTGCCACATGTTTCAGCCAAAAAAACGTCTACAAGAGGGTTAAATTGTTTAAAGAAGGACGGAGCAGTGTTGAGGATGAAGACAGGCCTGGGGGGTACAGAAGTGAGGTCTCCTGAGGTGATCGAATCAGTCAATGACCTAATTCAGTCTGACAGAAGAACTACTGTGAACTGCTGAGGCAGGTCAAGAAAGACATAAAGAACAAACGCAGGGGTCATCAGTCAGAAGGAGTCATCTTGCATCATGACAACGCAAAGCCTCACACAGCAGCCCAAATGGTGTAGACCATCAACGAGCTGGGCTGGGAACTGCTCCCTCATCTCCCTTACAGCCCAGTCCTTGCCCCTTCAGACTTTCACCTGTTTGGTTCCTTGAAAGCGTTCACGAGAGACACGAAGTTTAAAAGTGACGATGAAGTCAAAAGTGTTGTGAGCGACTGGCTGGGACATCAGTCTGAAGATTTTTACGCTGAGGGAACACGGAAGCTTGTGCACAGATGGGAAAAGCGTGTGACAGTGTTGGGAGACTACGTTGAAAAATAAAAATAAAAAAAGTAAGCTTGTATCTGTATTAGAAGTCCTTATACCGAAAAATTCACCTTATTTATTGAATGACCCTTGTACACACATATCCAGACGATAATCATATATATATATATATATATATATATATATATATATATATATATATATATATATATATTAGGGTTAAGACATTTTGTAACTCTATAACCAGATATACAGTAGTTTGGAGGACTTTTGTTCAAAATCAGAACATTTTTAATGAAAGTCAATAATTTTAATTAATTCCAAATTGGTGTGATTAAAAACTTTTTATTTGAACCGTTGAATTTTGGTTAATTAATTATAAAACACAATATACATTGTATTTGCACACACTCACACACACACACACACACAAATATATATATTATATATACATATATCTGCATATATATATATATATATCTGCATATAATATATATATATATATATATATATATATATATATATAAAAGATTCAAATTAAAAAATTAAAAATTATAATGTTTTATTTTATGAAAGTATTTATTTATTTATATATATATTTGATATTTCACCTGCGATACCCATAACGTAATCTATTATTTATTCTGCAACTTATGTCCTAATAGTGGATACATTGGTGAGTCTGGAAACAATTTTAGATTTCGTTTTAATAACCATAAACAAACAATACGTCAAAACAACCCTTATTCCCCCATAGTTAAACACTACAATCAATCAGGACACACATTAGAAAACTGCAAATGTTTATTAATAGATTCCGATTTTACTTCCACATTCACACGCAGAAAAAAAGAAACATATTGGATTTTAAAATTAAATACACATAAACTAGGGTTGAATAGGAACTTAGGTGTTTTAAATCTTTATAAATATTTCAATAGTTAAGCAATTTTTTTTTCGATATAGTAAAAAAAATGTTTTTAAATATTTATGACAGTTAGATTTAAGTTAGGAATATCCGAACAGTGACGTTCCATATCACGTGACGTCCGCGTCTCGCGAAGGACGCTAATTGCTAACAAACAGTAATTTTAATTTATTTGTAACAAACAGTTATTTCTGATGAAAAATTGAGGACAATTTGAAATATCAAATATATATATAAATAAATAAATACTTTCATAAAATAAAACATTATAATTTTTAATTTGAAACTTTTTCTATATATACATATTAAGAAAGTATACGTGGCTTCTCATTATGCTATATATATATATATATATATATTAGGATTATGACATTTTTGTAACTCTATTTTCTTGTGTCATATATCGATGAACCTTTGCTCAAAAGTAATGTAAATCAGTTTGTTTTAGTTATAGCATAATCTACATCCTTACAAATGTACAGAAATTGCAAACTTTCATATACAATTATAAACTTACATCTACAAGTAAAAATAGCTATTTTAAAAAAATAACGTGGAATATTTAGCATATTTATAGCATAATATGCAATTATTGTGTTTGTTAGTGTTGTAACCTGGAAAGGGTTACGAAAATAGAATAACAAAAACGGAAGTTGGAAATGGAAATGGTAATCTTTATAACATCAACAAAATACAATACTCGCCAGCGGCGTCAAGTAGGTAAACCACTGCTCGTAGTGGACAGCATATTACCCCCACTTACAATAGTGTCCAATGTATTTATGAGAATTGGGACAAACCCATTAGTATTCATGGGTAGTGTATATAAAAGAAGGAGAGAATAAAAGGTTAGAGAGAGAAAAAATGAAAGGTTAGAGATAGAGAAAGAGAGCAAAAGGGTAAAGAGAGAGAGAGAGAGATAACGAAAAGGTAGAAAGAGAGAAAGAATGAAAGGATAGAGAGGATGCTGTAACCGAGAAATGGTTACTGGATGAGGAATAAACAAAACGAAGGTTGGAAATGAAACAATAATCTTTATAACATCAAATAATGCAATACTCGCCAGCGGCGTGAAATAGGTAAACCACAGCTGGTGGTGGATTACATAGAAAGCATATTATCCCCAATTGCAATAGTGTCCAAGGTATTTATGAGGATTGGGACATGACCATTAATGTTCATAGGTACGGTATATAACAGTTTGAAAACATAAAGGTCAACTGAATGTTCTCCTTTTTACAGACGTCATAAAATATCTTGAAGTTACTTGATTGGCCGTTCTGCGCATTAATTTGTTCTGAAAATTTCCAGTTTTGATGTCTCTGGTTTTCAAAATTTGTTCACATAGTTTAACGCTTTTTTGTGAGCCTGCAAGCTGCTACATTACTTCTGATATTCATCGGCATTGTCGATTTGATTAGTAAATCAATGGTCTGTGCATCTCTAAGAGATGAATCAACAAATTTCGAGGAGTGAGTTTTTTTTTTCTCTCTAATAGAAGACTCAATGACAAAAGAGCTAGATATTTCTCTAGAATTTCATCTGGCGTCATTTAAGTTAGTTATTTTTGAAACTTCACTTCAAATCGGAACACTCGAGTTAAATGCAATAGAAATTCCATATCCTTGCACTATCCTGCTGATTCAGTAAGATCGTCTTTACCATTCTTGAAAATTTTTATTGAGCTGTTCGTAGTTATTTACAAGTTCACCGATAGACGGTTATTTGATATTGGGTTATGTGTTATTTACCCAATGTCAATCCATTACTCCCCGAAGCACTCGGACAAGAACATGATACTGAGGGTCAATGAATTTTGGTTCTTCCATTTTCTTTTAAGCAAATAGTCTTTGTAAGTGAATGACAGCCTCATTCCGGCTTTGAGTGTTCACATCTAAAGCAGCTGTTATTTCTTTGACTAAGGTATCCGCTTTTCCATTTGGTAGATATAATGCTTCCAATTAAATTTCTCTTCTCTCACTTTTCAAAACAAGTACTTCGTATTCTTGGCCATCAATTCGTTTACGATCAAAATGTAATAATCATTTTTTTGTTTTTTTAAGCGAAATGTTTTCTTCATTTCTTCTTTAAATTTAACAGGTTCTTTGATAGTGGATCTGTAAATACAAGATGTCTTAACGTTAATCTATTCTGCACGTAACTCTAACAAATATTTGCTGTTTTGCTGGTTGATAAGTTTAAAGATGTTACTAATTTTGCTGCAGTTTTGGTTTGACTATACGTCTTCCTTTTTTTTGTGTTTTTTTTTTCTTCCGAATTTCCGGATTCTTCATAGTTCTTTTCTAATTAGGTTTCTGATTCGGTCTTTGATTTGGAAGTTGAAGACGTTGTTGTTAAAGTTCGCTCCAAGGTAACTTTTCTTCTTTTGTGTTTCTGATCAAATAATTTATTTGTGTATGTTAACACACATATACATATATACATATTTGTGCATACATATATATATATATATATGCGTGTGTGTATGTGTGCACATGCGTGAGTATGTTTGTTTGTATATAACCTATATATATATATATATATATATATATATATATATATATATATATAGGTAAGCGTGTATATATGTGTATCTATCTATCTATCTATCTATCTATGTATATAAAAATATATATATTTATATATACACGTGTATATATATATATATATATATATATGTGTGTGTGTCTTTGGAAAAGTACCTGAAAATCATGCCACGAGTTAACCCAAGACTTGTGAGTGAAATTCGGCAGACGGAGCTCTTGAGAGCCGTCGATAGCTGTGCTAGCAGGAAGTCATAAGACACCGTGGCTGAAGGCTTGAGCGTGCTGGCCCTGTTCAAATTGTTAATTACGCAACATATCACGGTCTTTCCCAGAAACTGTAACTAAGGTCTGCTCAGCATAATTGCAGTATAAATCACAAGTGGACCCTGTGGGTGTTGAATAAACACAAATGCTGCAAAGTAAGTGTCTGCAATAGAAATTAGCTAGACGCCTAAGTATATGGGTATCCTCGAATACGAGTGGCCATCTATACAATATATATATATATATATATATATAAGACATTTTTTATGTTTATACGTTCTTTTATAGATTTTTTAAAAGTTTATACGTTCTTTTTATAGCTGCTTTTTATAATAAACAGTTTTAACGACATTTACCGGCCTGGATGTACGCGAAATTTTCATAGAAAATATGCGTCTTCCGACAGGAATCGAACCTGTATCGTATGCCGAACCGTCATATAGCTTGACGTGCTTTTACCGATTTAGCCACAGAGGAGCGTTTCCGTTAGCAAGGTCGATTTTACTGTTTTTAAACAACAATTCTCCATGATTTTCTCTCGTACATTCGATGCGTATCCAAATCTAAACAAATGGCGTCACACATGATGAAATGGACAAAGTCCGACAATTATTTTAAGACATTTTTTTTATGTTTATACTTAAATATTTGTATCTATGAAAAGAACGTATGCAGTAACCTTCCTGAGGTTACAACATAAATTTATCTTGAAAACATAAATTAACGCAGAACATTGTAAGAAAGCGTGGAGACTCAATGTCGGAAGAACTATATGTTATAAATTACCTTGAGAAACATCATTTGCAATTCTGTCTTTTTACCCAACTCGAAAGCTGTATGTCGGCACCGGTTACGATGTGGTATCTTTCTCCGACACTTGGTAAGCCACGATAGCCGGTCTTATATCAAAGTATGACCAGCAACCGGATGTGCCTATTTCCTTTAAGGGTTATTTTCGGATTCTTAATGTCTGAACAGCTGGAAAAGAATAGAACGTGAATTTAATCGAGCCAGGATCGGAAAAAGTTAGAGATATTTCCAGACGCAAGTTCCGAGAAATGGTCACAGGAAAACGCGTCCACGGAAATAGCGATCATAAAACAAAAACGGCTGATTAATTTGCAGGCGACAAAAGGAGGCTGCATAGGTAAACATTCAAGCGGCAATGTTAGATGTATGCCTGTCAAATGCTGTCAAATGAATAAAGAAAGTTAAACGGTAACAGTACACATAATTTATATATATATATATATATATATATATATATATATCAAGTGTAACAGCAAAATTGTCCAAATCGTGTAACACCAAAACTATCCAATTGTTAGATTAAGTTTGGAATGTTGTATCTTAGAAATGATTAAAGATATCTTACTGGAATTTTTCAAGGTTTTATAATACTATTGGGCCCTTCTTTGAACAATATGAATATATTTAGCTCTAAGTTGAAATGATAATCCCTCTTGTTGTTGTGACCTTCTGATCTAGTTTTCCTCTCTACTCTTCCCCCTTTTTTAATGTTATTCACCGTTTTCTGAATAATTCTTGAATGGACTTCCAAGATGTAAGCCAGAGTATGACTGTTGTTACGATTACCGAAGGCGTGAATGACTTTTTTTTCCTCTCACCACTGCTCAGTTGTGAAGACATAGTGGGTCTGACACAAAACGATTTTAACCTGTTCTCTTTCTATCTGAATAATTCAAAGACTTTTTTTCTGGGATTCTTACAACAAATGATATCAAGATGGCAAAACTTCTTATCTGAAAACCTGGATAAAAAAAAAAACTCAACTAGTTTAGTGACTTTTTAGATATTAAACATTTTGTGGGGTAGACATTTATCCCATGCTGTGACATGTTTTGGACAATTTTTCTGTTACACCCGGTATATATATATATATATATATAAATAAACAAATGTTTGGAGGTACAAAATTTATAAATAGTTTTAAAAACTAGGAAACCATTGATTTTAATATTAAAAGTCTATAGAGCCCTTTTAGCCAACATCTCATCAGGAGACAATCGTTGGATCAGCGAAAAGAAATAATAGCGACCTTAAGGTCTCTAAATCTGTTGGGGGATATTTTATTTTAACTGTCCCTCGCTATTTATTTACACGATAACCCTTCCCTCGTTACAAGTATATATACTTGTTAGTTATTTTAGTGTGTTTCCCCCTCTTTTTTGCTCTTCAATATCGCTATTATTCATTTCGCTGATCCAACGATTGTCTCCTGATGAGATGTTGGCTGAAAGGGCTCTAGAGACTTTAATATTAAAATCAATGGTTTCCTAGTTTTTAAAACTATTTATATATATATATATATATATATATGTAAGTTTAAATTCATTTTTTTCACCCTTTGAAGTGGTGGTCTGATGAACCAGAGAAAAAGAAATTCCCTGGAAATAAATTATAACCAATAGATCCTTAAATGTGTCTATTTTCATTAAATTAATCGCTCTGATTTAACATTGAACTCTCCAGATTTCACCCTCCTTGGGATTATCCATACGGATAACCAAGATTTTCAGTACTTATATATATATATATATATATATATATATGTGTGTGTGTGTGTGTGTGTGTGTGTGTGTGTGTGTGTGTGTACGTAAATTTATCAATATAAGCATAAGCGTGCAAATTCAAACAATAATAAATAAAAATATAGTTATAAACCTAAATTCCCACAATTAATGCCCTAATAACACTTAAGAAAATTACATCAGAAAACGAAATAATGGCCAAGTAAATATATAAATCGACACTGTATTATTTAAGCGTTAAAATATGTCAAAAAAAAATGAAGGACAATTTTCCTGAGTCAAGGAAAAACTAGAACGCTCAAAAATACAACGAAAAACCGGAAGTCAAAAGGTAACAACTGATTAAAAGAGGGAAAAGTGAAAAAGAGAAAGAAGATTAAAGAGTGAGTGAAAAAAAACGAAGAAAAGGAAAAATAATCGCCACATTCTACACATACGGGAAGAGGCGTAAAAGTAGTCAATATCAGGCATAGATCTTATGGAAATATACAAATGGACACTGAGGTCAACAGTCAAATGGACACTGAGGTCAACAGACAAATGGGCACTGAGGTCGACAGTCAAATGGACACTGAGGTCAACATTCAAATGGACACTGAGGTCAACATTCAAATGGACACTGAGGTCAACAGACAAATGGGCACTAAGGTCAATATTCACATGGACACTGAGGTCGACAGTCAAATGGACACAGGTCAACAGTCAAATTGACACTAAGGTCAACAGTGAAATGAGCACTGAGGTCAACAATCAAATGGACACTGAGGTCGATAGTAAAATGGACACTAAGGTCAACAGTCAAATGGACACTAAGGTCAACAGTCAAATGGACACTGAGGTCAACAGTCAAATTGAGACTAAGGTCAACACCAAACGGTAACTACCAGTTTCATGACTGAACACATTTTTCAGTCCATCTGATTCCATTTTACCATTCGTTGGCAATAAGGGAGTGCAAAAAATTTCCCTGTTATCCATTGTCTTCAGCGCTTTTGGCCATTTCTTTCACCACTTTCAAACGGGGTGGCTGTTTTTAGACTTTGTTCATTTCTCTTAACCTTTAACTGTTTAAGATGTATTTTTTGTGTTGTTTTCTTTCCTAGTAGGAGCGTTTATTCCGAGCCTTCGCAAGTTGAACCTAACTGGAATTCGAATGGACTTCTTTCTATTTTATTAAAAACATTCACACACACACACACACACACACACACACACACACACACACACACACACACACATATATATATACATATATATATATATACTTATTTATTCGAAAATTATAACATAAAAATGTTATAAAAATCACTACAAAAATAGCCATTTTGTTTCAACACTTCTGGTGTCTTATCAAGAGATGGTGTTATATATATATATATATATATATATATATATATATATATATATATGAGAATTCTGTCAAGGCTGACAATGGACGTAACATATTTTATAGTTATTACATTATGAATTATATGAGTGTAGTTTTCTCAGTTCTTTCACCCAAATTTTCATGATCAAACATTGAAGACTTTGTCAATATATTTACATAAATTTATAGAATTTACTACTCTTCAAAATATAACTTTCGCAAAAAAAAATGCATTTCACTGCTGGAGAGTCTGAGAAAATGCTAGCTGCTTTCCCTGCAGTGATGTATAAACATGGCCAACTGACACGTGTATGCGCTCAACCAAGGTTTGCATATAGACTCAATTATGAACCCGACAGAATTAACCTATGGACACAAATATTCTTTCGAGTAACGTTTACCGATAGACTCATGTATAAAGAGAAAAGATATTTATTGACCCAATTTGAGTATTTTGAATGAAAAACGAAAAGAATTTTATTTTGATCTAAAACTTATATGTACGTTTGTTGAGCATTAATCTTGCTAGAAAAGGGGAAATATTAAAGAAGCCAGGTCTAGTGTTCACCGTGCGTGAGATAGATATTATGCCTGCTTCATAAATCCGCCTAAAATTTTAGGAATACGTTTTCACAACATCGCCCACGTGACGACGACGTGGTCATATTTAAACGGAACGCTGATCTTATAAAAGATTTCAGTTATCTGTTTGGATTGGTATTGCTTTTATGTCCATCGTCTCTTTTTCATGTTGAATTGTATATGGTCTAATGTTAATTATGTTTTATGAATATGTCCTGAAGATGGTTTATTAGACCGAAACGTCCGACGTTGACATTAAACATTAAAACAGCATAATCGCATATTAGGATTTTTGTTTTGTTTTTTCAGTATATTTTTCTTCATACTGTCGGATCTATATCCATATATTTGCTTACATATATATATATATATATATGTATGCATATATATATATATATATATATGTGTGTGTGTGTGTGTGTGTGTGTATGATGATCGAACTAGTTAGTAATTGACCACAAGTTAGTTTTGAAATGTTACCTACTCTTAAAATATTCTGCCACAAGGCTACAAGCAGAATGTACGAAATATGAAATATGTGCGTAAATTACTTTTGAGTTGTTTGTTACACCCTGTTTATCAAGTCTCAGTTGCGTCCCTGTCTCTGCGCAGAGTGCGCTCAGTGCCGGTACCTCGGAGCCGGCCCTGGGGAACAGCTGCCCAAGGCCGTGCCTTTTCATTGCACTAGAGAGATGAATCGCTGCTCGCACCCAGACCTGCGCAACCGACGCTTGCGGGAGCTCAGGGAATTTTTTGTTCTTTCCCCGAGTGTACGCGCTTGGGCTACCCACATTAAACCGACCTTGTGCCACAATCTAAGTTCGAAGGGGGGGTGAGTAAGTACAAATATGAAATATGCCAGAGGTTATTTCGATTACAAAATATATAAGAATTCTATAATCAGTTTTTGGCTGCGACAGATCTATCGCAAGCAAGGTTTTTGAAAGGATCTTTTATTTTGCAACTCGTTTCGTTTTTAACAATTTTTTTTTCCGTTCTTTTTTTAATTTTAATTTTAGTTCAAGAGACGGATATGTAATATAATTGGCCCTGACCTGGCGTCTCGTCTACAGTCACTCTCTCACAGACGCGCCGTCGCCTCTCTCTGTCTTTTTCACAAATGTTATTCCTGGTAATATTGAATATATTAGAGCTGGTTTCACGGGTTAATGGAAATCCATGAATTCAAGCGCCCTACGAGGCTAGTGTTAACTTAGCCCCACCCTTTGACGAAGAAACTTTTAAATGTAACCGTGTCTTCTATATTTAATAGCTTCATATATATACCTCTCGTCTTAAAGAACACCCTTTTCAATTATCTGTTTCCCTGAGAGCTATAATCTCCAGCTATTCAAATGTAATGTCAATCGACATCTCCAGTTACCTTGAAGGGTCCATTATCCCTCTCCTCATCCTTTCTTTTCCTCATTTATCTGCTTAATGCTCCAAATTTTGCAACCCCCCTAATCCTAGTCCATTTTCTTGCCTTGCTCGCGGGCGTAATGCTTAAAAAAAAAAAGAAAGAAATCTTCAACATAAAGGCGAGACTTAGAGCAACATATTTCATATTTTCTAAGTAAATTGTAATTCCTCTTCTATGTGCCATGTCTGTTCAGGTTGCAGGTGACCCCAATTTCCTGTCCTTTGTAGCTCTTAATAAATTTTGTCTTTCTGACATCCCTCCCATATGCTGCACCACCATTCATTCACTGAAATCCGCCAAGTTGTGCATGTCTTTCCTCTGTCTCACTTACATTCAACCAGTCCTGTGAGTATCAAATTTTCCAAGCCGTCTTTCCTAATTATGTGCCCTCGAAAGTTCAGCTGTTTCTTCTTAATTTTAAGTATAAGATTCCTCTTTCCCTTTTTTTCTCTAAAACTTTCTCACATGTTTGATCCATGGTATCCCCAGCATCCTTCTGTAGAACCATATTGCATCAAGTATCATCTTCATCTGTTAGGCGATTGTCCAGCATTCACTGCGATATAGCAGGACTGATTTAAAATTTTCCTGTTTCTTAATACTTTGCTTAGCTTTTTGCAAGGCATCTTTCTCTATCCAAATGAGCCTACTGATTTTGATGTGGTATTTTCCGTCCTCTGTTAAAACACTTCCCAGGTATTTAAATGGCTGATATTAAAGGACTGTTCAGTAGCTTTTCTTTGTTTATGAAGATATTTTTCTGTTTCTTCATACTTTGCATAGCTTTTGGAAGGCATCATTCGCTATCTCAAAGCGTCTTCGTATTTCCCTGTCCTCTGTTAATACGCTTCCCAAATATCTAAATTGCCACACGTGTCGTATTTTGTTATCTCCACTTTGTAATTTACACGTTCGAATGTCTCTTTTGCTAACAACCATGTAATTGGAAAAATGTAAATATACTGGCATTTTATCAAAATACATGTTCGCTTGTAGATAAATTCGTCTCGTACTAGAAGGAAATTACTGGAAAGTATTTGAAACTCACCTGAAGCGAGCTGAATGTATAACGCCCTCATGCCAATGACACTTCCACCGAGCTTCACTACGGCATATGACTTCACCGAATTTTGATGTGTTTCCTCTCGAATTTTAAACTGGGGTCATCAGGAGAGAATGTGCACGTTTCGGGGCCTTCCTCTCAACGGTTTCAGTTGCATGTAATGGCCCCCCTCACTGATGTGAGGCCCCATTATAACGATATACAAATGTTGTAGATAAACTAGTTCAAATATGTAACGGCGAAATTAAATTTACGAAAATTCCGAAAAACGGCAAACCTCGCGTCCTGAGAACCTCATTACGCATTCACGGATCAGTCATGTCATGCCGTCATCTTCGCTGAAACACTCTACGGAGTATTTGTTTGTTTTTTTCCATATCCACATAGAACTATTCTATACTAGAAAAATATCACTTCAACAAACTTCGGCGTTAAAGATTTAAAAAGAATACTATTGAACCACAAAATCGATTTTATCATCGCTATTTTTTTTGTCTTGATAAATTGCATACGGCAACGTGTATGCAATATGCATAACGTTAAAGTATACAATTATGAGATCTGTCAGAAAAATAACTGGATTGGGTGTGCCTACGTGAGTAATGGGCAGTGGAGTAGCTAGGGGGGCGGCCCGCCCCGGGTGCCAGCATAGGAGGAGTGACACAATTCACCCCCATCAAAATTTTTCAACCAGGCTAAGGTGCCAAAACTAGTCTGAAAACAGTGGTGGAGACACAGGGTTTCGCAGGCTGGCATATGACCCCCCAGAAATAATTTATGACCCCCCAGTTTTGTCCCTCCCCCCGTCAGAAATTTTCTAATAAATTGTCGGAAAATTTGTGAGTAGGAAAAATAGCAATGTTTTCAGCTTTTGATTTGAACTGATTATTTCGTTGTATTGGATTTTGTCTTGGATCATACATGTAAACAGTAACGTACCGGTCAGTAGAGTAAAGTAGAGGTAGAGCATGTATGAAAATTTAGCTACAGCTAACCATTCAGCATAGGGGTGAATTGGGGTCATTAGTGACATTTGAGCAGACCGCCCCGGGTGACGTTTACTCTAGCTACGCCACTGGTTATGGGCAAAAAATACATACGTGGGTTGTGCTAACATGATATCTTGGGCATAGATAAGTGCAATCTTAGCTTTCTGCACCCATTGCATTTTTTCACACGCTTTTCTTTACATATCCTCTTTTTCAGCTCCTTCGGCTATATGCATTGAGGAACGAACGATGGACAACGAGCAACGAATAAACTTGAATTTTTTTAGTCCGTTAGGGGAAATCTGTGAGAAGCGCTTGAAATGCTTCAGCAAATGGGGTTTTGGGGTGGCACAAAACGTTCAAAGAGAGGCGCGAGGAGATCGACGATAACTCTAGGTGCGAAAAGCTTTCAACAAGCCGGACTGTGGTCAGCGCCGAGCGGGTAAAGCAAGCGATGCGTAGCTATCGATGGTCGACTGTTCGAATGGTCGCATGTCAGCTGGACATGAAAAAGGACAGACTTTGGAAATTTGTCTCCGAAGATTTGTGCATGCGGAAAGTCTACTCAAAAATGGTGTCAAACCTGCTGAAGGATTATCAGAAGGAGTGTCGCATGCAGGTGTGCCAGGAAATCAGCGAACGTCTTCAAACTGAAACAGATTTGCTTCGTAGTGCCATCACGGGTGAATGGATATCGGGTACGACTCGGAAAACAAGCGCCAGATCTGTCAGTGGAAGTCTCCGATGTCGTCGAGGCCGAAAAACGCAAGAAGTCAAATGTCAAAGTCATGTTGATCACGTTCTTCGATGCGAGAGGCATCGTCCACATTGAGTCATTGTAAAAGGGTCAAGCGATCAATCAGTGACTCTACGAAGGGAACCTGCGTCGTTCGCTTCCCTCAGTGCACGAGAAGAGACGAAAGCTGTGGCAGGACAAACCGTGGCTGCCTCGCCACGACAATGCACCTGCTCACAATGTCCTAACCGGGGAAACATCACCGTACTGGAAAAAAAAACCTCCCCTTTCACCTGATCTTGCTCCGTGACACATTTTTCTCTAAGCTGAAACGGATCATCAAGGGGACACGTTTTAAAGGCATGAAAACCATCAAGTGGGCCTCCAAAAAAAATCCTTCCAACAATTTATAGAAGCCTGGCAGAGAAGGAAGGAAAATAGCTTAGTCACGGGGTGGGGTATCCTTGAGGACATCTGTGTATGACATTAGGTTTATAAGTCCCAGAAATTCATACACAGATGTCCTCAAGGGCACATGTAGATAAAGGCGTTAGTTAGATCAAGTGACAGGACCCAAAAGAATTGAGTTCAATACCTGGTAAATGCAGTAGAGAACTCGGAGAGGGGAATTAGCAGGAGATAACTGACATCCATTAGTCATGGCAACTTGGAACTAGAACTGTCTACCCCAGCGAGCAAAATAAAGGGTTTGACATTCCAACCACCTAAACGTTGTGATAAATATGGCAACATGACGACGATAGTCCGAACAATGTAAATAGTGTATATAATACCGCATCTCAGAAATATAAACATTTACAGTTAGATATAGCCAACTCAACTGTACATTGGTGAGACCTTGTCGCTTGTCTAATACTGTTGTTAAATTCATAAAGTCTAGGTACCATAGCGAAGAGCTCAGAATCCGAATAAATACCATGAAAGTATTTATAGAAAAGGCACAGTGGACAGTGGGAATGTGACTGAAGTTGAGATGCCAGGTCAGAACCAAAAATATTGCTGATTCTTTCTTGTGATTTTATCAATGGTTTCTAGATATATAGCAGATTCATCGAACTATAACAGGAGGGAGCCATGAAAGAATGGTTTATTCTCCCATTTGGGCATTATTATATCCGTGATAACACCGCACGGAACGGAATGGCGGAAAGGAAAAGAAATGACAAATATGCATTGACTTTCACATCTCTAACACATACACAAAACTATATACATATATATATATATATATATATATATATATATATATATATATATATACGTACCCAACAGAGAGAATAATGTATAGAGCAGCGAAGAGTGCAAGGAGAACAAAAAGATTATCTTTCTTCTTTTTTTTAAGCGTTTCACCCCGAGCAAAGCGGGAAGCCACTAGCACGCAAGGGATTACAGAGAGTTGGAGAGAGAGCAAATAGGAGTGATAGAGGAAAGGAGGGAGAAAAAGATAGAGGATAGATCAGGGCATTATCAAGAGATTATAGCTATCAGGGAAACAGGAAAAAGGGATGGAGTTCCACAGGCAAGAAGTGCGATACATGAAGCTATTGGTGTAGAAGAGACGGATACATTTAACAGTTTCAACAGTGAAAAGGTGTGTACGAGATGCCAGCCTAGTAGAACGCTTAAATTCATGAAGTCTGGGAACCAGCAAAAGCAGCTCATCGGAGCAGTTACCATGAAAGTATTTGTAAAAAAGACAGAGGGAGGCGACGGCACATATGTGAGAGAGCGACTGTAGACGAGATGCCAGATCAGGGCCACTTACATTGCATATCCGTCTCTGGATCTTATCAAGAATCCCGAGGCAAACAGAAGGGGTTCCAGACCATATATGGCAGCAATGCTCCATGCAAGGGCGAGTGGTTGATTTGTAGATTTGAAGGATCAACTCCGGCGAGAAAAATTTCCTGGCGCGGTACAGGGAGCCAACTTTCCTTACATATAATATGGAGATTCTTCTGTGTTTCTGAAGAAGCCATATTTAGGACTCCAGATTCAAACTGGCTGGATTCATTTACTTTGTCGCAGGCGAGGACATATTCCACATCGGGGAAATGACGAGTCTTGCGTGTTCCAAAATTGAGGACTGCGAGCTGGAGTTTCTTTCTATATCTGGAAAATATATATCACCAAAGGGAAACAGCACCATGGACTTGTAAGCTTTCACATTTGAAATCTGGCTGCCCAAGGTGGAAACATGGGCAGGACGAACAAAAACGTGTCTTGAAACCAATAAGATTACTGACTAGCCTATTTCGTCGCTGTATGAAGTGACTTCCCCAAGCGGCCATCACGTGATCTATGCGACTTATCAGCACCAACGGGAGATAATCCTCACAGGACTATACGTGGACGTCTTGAAGGGATATTTTTAAAAAGTTTAAAATCTATGGAAGGAGACTACGAATTTTTGCTCTAAAGTACGACGTTCTTCTATTAGTTATTTCTTTGAATCTTTGAATCAGATGGAGAGCTGCAGGATCTCCTATACAGGAGAGTAAAGGAAAGCGAGAAGAATGGACTAACTGTCAGCTGTAAGAAGACAGAATGTATGGTTATAAGCACAAGAGAAAAATCCCAAGATGTGAACTACGAATTGGAAATGTCAACAACATGCAAGCACTGAAGATTAAATATCAGCGGCATTTTTTGACAGGGGATGAAAAAAGATGTGACACCGCAATCCGAACTTGCATTGCAATAGTAAAAGCTGCCTTGCAGAAGCTAAGCAAATTCACAAGATAAAAGAAAACAACGTTAGAAACAAATAAGAAAAGGGATGGACTTTAATGCGATATCAATCGTCTTGTATGAATGGTGGACAATCTTCTCACCGACGAAGAGAAATGTTGAGAATACCATGGAGGAGGCGTGTAAGGAATGAAGGAGTTTTAAGGAAAATGGGAACAAAAAGGACAGCTTTTTTGAGAAAGGACGACTTGGAGAATCTGACACTCACAAGACAATCTTGTGTAAATAGATAGCGGATTGGGGGTTGATAGGCAAAGAAAAAAATGTAAGGTCTATAGAGGATAAGAGGCTGTAGAGAGCCATGATTCCCACGTCTTGAAGAGACACGTCACAAAGAAGAAGAAGAAGAAGAAGATCCCCACCCTCCGACGAGGTAGCTAGTTATACGAAATTGAAAAAATGTAGACCTGTACCTTATTTTCAATGTGTCCTCTATCTCTTTCTTTCTTTCCTTTTTTTTTTCCTGTCTTTTTTTTTTTTACTTTCTTTATTTTTCTTTTTCTTTTCTTTCTTTTTTCTTTATTTTTTTTTTTCTGTTTTTTTTTTTTTTATTTTCCTTTCTTTTCTTTTTTTTTTCTTTCTTACTTTTTTTCTTTTTTTTTTTTTTTCTTTTTTCTTTCCTTTCTTTCTTTTTTTATTTTTTTTCTTTTCCTTTCTTTTTTTTTTTTTTTTTCTTTTATTTTCTTTTTTTTTTTTTATTTTCGTTTCTTTCTTTTTTTTTTCTTTATTTTCCTTTCTTTCTTACTCTTTTATTTCTTTTCCTTTCTTTCATACTTTTCCTTTCTTTTACTTTCTTTCTTACTTTTTTTCTTTCTGTTCCTTTTTTCTTTTTTTTCCTTTCTTTCTTTTTCTTTCTTTTCCTTTCTTTCTTACTCTTTTATTTCTTCTCCTTTCTTTCTTTCTTTTTTATTTCTTTTCCTTTCTTTCTTACTTTTTTCTTTCTTACTTTTTTCTTTCTATTCCTTTTTTCTTTTATCTTTCTTTTCCTTTCATTTTTTCTTCCTTTTCCTTTCTTTCTTTTTTCTTTATTTTCCTTTCTTTCTTATTTATTTTCCTTTCTTTCTAACTTTTTTTCTTTCTTTTCCGTTCTTTCTTTCTTATGAATATCTTACTTGTCTACCGTTTTTTTAAATAGAAATTCATATAAATTGTCGCATATATATGCAGGCACCGGGTGGTGAAGAAAGATGTTCAGTCTCTCCTTTCTATTTTCTTCAACCTGCATTGGTCTTTAAATAACATCGCTGAGAAAAAAAAAAAAAAGGTTGCGAAGTTGGCGAATTGAAGACGTGACGCCATCTCCACATTGTTGGAGGAGGTGGTTCGGTGATGGTGACAGGTTAAGAGAAGAAAGATAAATAACATGGAAACTACAGGAAACATCTGATAATAAAAACGGTGAAGCTAAAAGGAATCTTGCGGTTCCTGAAGAATATTACAAAAATTGCTTGCGCCGATTGGATACGTGTATTCGTAATTGCACGAATACATGTACGCCTGCATAGGAATGTTTATGCGCATGCGCGTGTACAAGTGTGCGCATGCGTACTTGTGGATATGTTTTGTACGCTTTTTTCTTCTTATTTTTCTTTTCCGTGTGTTATTTTGGGGTTAGTATTTTTCCTATTTTATTTTTCTTTACTCTTACTTGCATTTATTAACTATTTTAAATTATTCATTTTGATGATATTGCTAAAATAGATATGGATTTTTAGAGGAAAATAACCAGTGCTTACCATGAGGGAGAAGATTACATAATACGCATTATGGTGGCTGTGGTACAGGCGATGTTATCGGTGGCAATGTGGTTTGGCTGAAAAAAAATTTTTAGAAGTGTTACATACAAAAATGGGCGTGTGGTTAGCGCATTAACGTTTCAATCCTCGCACTCAGGTTCAAATCTTACCGTGTTCGATTATTCAAAGAGATAACAACTTGATAAAATTCACATGGGACACGATTCTCTCATGCAATACCTTTGGCAAGTGGCTGAAAACTGTACCACGGGCTGAGCCAATCCTTGTAAGCGAACTTATGTAGTGAAAACGGTATTTATCCCAACGGCCACTCGTACGCAATGTGGCACAACAGTCCGAAAATACTCCAGTCCTCCCAACACTTCCGTATTTTTAGGACGTCGCCGGTGCCGAGTAATGACATTAGTTCGGGAGGGGTATTATTTGTTGAGATTGCTCCATTTAAAAGTAGACCTTAATTTGCACCTCTCAGGCCAAACGGCCGAGAAGTTTAATGACATTATTCGGTAGCCGTTGAACTTTCTGTTAATATAAAATCACAAGTCATCACCTAGCTGGAAGATAAAAGCTCTTTAGCCTTGGATGATAGACGGACATGTTATTGTTTCCACTTTCACATCACCATAATATAGCCTGCATAAGCCATTTCTATTTAATAATTTTCATGGTAACTAAACTTTATGAATTTAAGCGCAATACTAGATTGGCAACAGTTGAATTCCCTAAATGCAACCGTAAGTTCTATGGTAACAGTTTCTTCTCTTACACTTCTCGTTTGGGGAACACTCTTATTTTGATCTTCAAAAATCTAAATGCAATGTCAATCGTTATATTCTTCATTCGTGTTCTTTTTTGTCTCTCCTTGGTAGTGTTATTCTTCTCTCATATTCTTTCGCACACAGTAACCCCTGGTGTCTTAGTGACTTTATTTCCTTGCTTAGGGTACAATAATTAAAAAATAAAACCAATAGCAAAACAGATAATGTAATATTAATATTAGCTGTAATGTTAATGGTACTGGTAGTGGTAATGGCAATACTAAGCCTTTTCCCTATAAGGAAACATTCGATATTCATTGACCGAGTAGCCCGTGCTATCGTCGTTTGCAATTTATAAAATACTAGCTCATATCAGGGGGCATTTAAGCTAGCTTTATTGGGCCTCTATCACAATAGGTAGATGCGATAGGCAAGTGTTGTGTAGGAAACCTACCACCCCTCTTGAAGATGAACTTGTCTACAAAGAAAGACGTTAAATAGTGGCATGTCAAAAGACAGACAGAGTCGGAGAAGTTCTTGGCTGAGCTAGTTATAGGCGATTTCTGTACCTACTTACCAACCGAATAAACCCCATTTTATTGTTACATGTTATTTGGCGTTTGTCTTTATTAACCCCAAATCAACATCATAACAGCAACAATAAACTATAGAATAACTAAAAAGGGATCCCTGCATATACGTATTGCATTAATGTTTAAGCTTTAAAAGTTCAACTGCCGCCACTTAATTTAAAGACAATTTGATGTATGTAGGTCCTTACTCTACGTATAAAAAATATTTTTGTTTCCTGGGTGACTTTCGCTGGATTTCGAAATTAATTTCCATTATTCTCAAATCTATTTCCAAGTTATAAAGATTGTCATCGTACAAAAAAGATCGTCGCAAAAAACAATCTCAGTTATGAATACTTGTGAATCTAAAATTTCAGGATTACGGGTCAGATTCAGGATTGTTTTTTATTTGCTCACGGGATCGGCCTGATTCCCAAATGGTATGATATGTTAGGTTACAGTAATTTTTCATTTGAATATGGGCTATTAAAAATTAGAGAGTTATGTCCCTTTAATTGTTTTTATCAGCAGAAGCCAAGATGGTGGAATCGGAAAACAATCGCTGTAATAAAAACTTGGGAATCCAAAACTTCAGGATTGTGGGTACGGATCCAGCCCGGAATATTTTAAATTTTCTCACGGAGTCTGACTAATTCCAAAATGGTATTATATGTTAGGCTACGGCGTCTAGGAGTAAAATTGAAAAGGTGTGACACACTGACATAATTTTTTAATTTTTTCAGGGTTTCTCTAGTGCACTGTTATCTTTCATCCCACTACTGATTGGGGTTTCCTTCTTAACCTTTTGCTTGAAGTTGTGTGGAACGTCAGCATCTTTATAATAGCAAACATTTCTTTTGAAGTTACATGTGCCATCCATTTTAGATGTTCCTGCTGTTGATATTCCTCAAGTGAGACGCTTTCTGTTATTTTGTGCGGTTCTCTGAGATACTTAAGTGACAGTTCACGGTGTTCGAAGAAGGATGGTCCTCTCTAAGACCTACAGGTTCCATTTCCTCGATCTGTGGAAGTGACTATATACAGTTGACAGTTTCGATATTTCTGAACAACATGAATGACACTCATGTGAAAGTCTCGATGTTACGATGATATTTAATAACAGGACACGAGTTCTTAGGTTAATGTTCCGATGTTGAGCGAAATTAACCCTCGATTTGCTAATCCCATATACTAAATTTGTTATAACTGATACCCAATTAAATTGTTTAGTATTTACCAATTCCACGTCCTGTAGGAACCATCGCTGCTTTGATTCCAATTTCAGATCATGGATTCTATTTTAGAAAGAATGGTTTTGGTTTGGTTTGTTTTACGGCATATCAACCTCAACGGGTTAAATAATGCTGACAAGATTTTTATTGCTGGTAATATTTTTTTTCAAAAAGTATTTTTGGTAATATTTTTCCCAAAATGTATTGCTGGTATAAATTATTTCTTCAAAAATTTATTGCTGGTAATAAATTTTTACATAAATGTTTTACTGGAATTAAAACCTATTTTTACACGTTCTGACTCCAGTTGGGAGTTAACTGTTTGCTCATAGCTAGGACCCTAACAGGCGCTGTTAACCATGTTTGCTGTAGTCTTTGAATATAGAATCCAGTGAAGTACGTAATGTGTTCAATATCAGAGGTTGGCAGTGAATATTCAGAGAAAGAAGCAGCTGTTAAGTAATTCTTTAATTCTTCGATATCAAAGGCTGGAAGTGAAGATATTTTGGGAGAAAAAACAAAATGGCTGCCTTTATACACGTCGGATTGAATATTTTGAGCTTTCTGATTGGTTAACTATAAAATGAGTCAGCTCATTTTGGTTGGCTCACTAGTACTTCCAGGGTACCCAAAAATTCCAACAGGCGCTACCAAACCTGGGTTCAGACTGGACCTGGGAACACTAGCAATTGTGAAGTGGTTCCATGCTCCTGAAAAACCTCCTGATCAGAGGCCTTCCTGTTGAATGTAGTTTATCGTCTTACCCAGTACGCGGACGTAGTTTATCTTCATACCCAGGACGCCGGATGTAGTTTATCGTCTTACGCAGTACGCGGACGTAGTTTATCGTCATACCCAGTACGCGGATGTAGTTTATCGTCTTAACCAGGACGCCGCATGTAGTTTATAGTCTTACTCAGAACGCCAGGTGTAGTTTATCGTCTTAACCAGGACGCGGATGTGGTTTATCGTCTTAACCAGGACGCCGGACGTAGTTTATCGTCATACCCAGGACGGTCTGTTTTGGAAAGGTTTATCTTGTGCCCTATCTCTTGGAATACTCGACAAAACAATTGCCCGAAACTTAATACTATTGAATAAGGAATTCACCAAATCTAATACTTCCAATTTGATTAACTGAACCAAAGTCAGATGCTGTTGACATAGCAACAGAAGGTGAATCTTCTTGTCAGTAATGCATTTTTTTTACCTTGTTACAGATAGCGGCTGAATGGAATATGACATAGTTAAAACATTATATAGAATTCAGCAGGTGACTCAAAATATTGTTTAGCTACCACAGTCGTTGCTCATTACTGTTTCAAGTCTTTACCTTAGTTTTCATACCAATACACTAAAATCTCACTTTCTCTTTCGCTTACTGAAAATCAAATGAGCCGTCTCTTCAACGGGAGAAAGATATTTATGTAGCATTAAGTACAACAACGCATATGGTCTGTATTTGCAACTTTTATTGTCCCTAGGAAAATTTTGCCGACAACTTGTCAGTGACAAACAGGGAAAAGTGAGTGAGAGCAACACTTCCCTTTCCTACAAGGTGAAAATTCTAACTAAAGAATTTTTAAAGGGGAAACTCATTTTTTTCTTTTGTTACCAGGAAATCTTATCATCTCGCTAATTTCTAATTCTTCAATTCACGGCTCAATGAAAGGACATCAATTTTTAATTTTTTTTTCCATTTTTCTTTTTGCGGGATTTGTAACGTTGAACTAACCCTGTCAAATATATCGTATTTTCCAACAGCCTCTGTAACTGTTTAGGAGATATTTTTCTTTCTAATGCTTAACCATAATTTATTATCTTTTATCTTAACGAGACCGTGTCACAGGAAGTTTGACAAAATGGCGTCTGGCATGTGTTTTCTCATTGAAACTTGATCGAAGTGGCTCCGGTTAGTATTCATAAACGCTTGCTGAACGTACGCCGGAACCAACCAATGGATTCGCGTATGCAGTCGTTATTAGACATTTTCATGACGGTCGTCCTCGAGTATAGAATCCAGAGTTTGGCAGTGAATATTTCGGAGACAGTAGGAAAGCCTACTTTAGGTTCGCAGTGGATATCGCAGCAGAGCGTAGTTCTTCCGTCTGTCATGTTCGCCTCACAATTTGGCTCTGGTCATTCCGGTAGGGTAAACAAAGATGGCCGCCTTTATACACGACGGATACAGTGTTCTGCGGCTCCTGATTGGTTAATCTTCTATTGGTAGACTATAAAGGGAAATAAGTCATTTTGACTCACTCACTAGTTATATACGTTATATACCCAAAAAACCGTAACAGTCGTGACAAGACACATTCATTAACGTGGCTTAATGTTTCTTTCTCCTCACTAGTGAAAATACATCGCAAAATATTGGGGAAAACTATGCTTTCGTCGCTAATAATTTACCCTATCCAACAGTTTTACTGTGATTACTGCCACTTTTTGTTAAAAATTTTTTTTATCAACTACGAGTCTTGCTAAAGGTAGATAGTTATAACCAAATTATTAATGACGAATGTTGTGCTTATACTAATTTTAATCTTAATAGTTATTTCACTATCTACAACCACCCTAGCTCACCGTACCCCACCCTCCTAACTCCGACTCTTATTCCCTTTCCTCGTTAACAGATGGGGTGGGCGACAAAAATAAAATGCACGCAGCAATGAAATCTAACCATAACAGTCTTCTCCCATAATAAACTTTAGGTTTATTATGGGAGAAGACTGGTCACGCCCTCTTTTTTGACCCCGACCCATGCGCGCATATACGTATGTATATATGTTTTTTTGTGAGCATAATGCAAGACTCTTCGGTAAATCGAATCGAGTTCTCTCAGTCACTGTGTGTTTATCTAAAAATAAATTCGCTTAAATTCACCTCCGTCCCTGCCGTGCGCCAACGGCTAAGTGGTAGAATCCCCGACTGACGCCAATTCAGTTGGGTTTCGATCGTAGCTAGATGTATCGGAACGTCTAGCTGCACTGATGAGCTGTGATACAGCGAAACAGTCTCTCTGTGGATGACAATACAGTGTAACCCGGATATAAGAGACCCTGATATAAGAGAAACCCGGATATAAGAGAGATTTTCTCTGGTCCCAAATTAGAGCCTGTGTTAATGTATATAAAATAGACCAAACCATGATATAAGAGAAACCCGGATATAAGAGACTTCTCCGGTCCCGACAACTCTCTTATATCCGGGTTACACTGTATATACATATATATATATATACAGGCACACAGTGATACCTCGGTTTAAGTCGTTTCGAGTTGAGTTATTTACGAAGTCACCTCGGTTTTTCTTAAATATTATATGAAAAAATAAAACTCGCCTTACGTCGTTTTACTCGAGTTTACGTAAATTTAAAATTATATTTCACTTAATTATTTTTTAACTATTTTATTCAGAATACTGTACGGCCATATCATAAAATTCTGTAATAGGTAATGGAGTGTCCTTATTTGCGGTTTATAGTATGGTTACTTTGACTTACGTCGTTTTTCGACCTAAGTCTGGGTGAGGTATACCTGCATATATATATATATATATATATATATATATATATATATATATATATTAATTGATTTAGAATATGTTTTTTTCCGCTACACAGTTCTAACCATGTTTCAAAAATGGAAGCTAAAAGCCCCGAATTTAATTTTGTAATTAAATCATTTAATTTATAATATGAATGCTCTGTAAATTTACATTGAGCACTATTTTGTAAAAATAAAAATATCTATAAGAACACCAGATTATATATCTTACTGTTCTTTCTTTTTATTTGTTTGCGATGATGGATGTCTCGCCAATTAAATCATTAACCTTTGCTTTTGCTTTTGTGTGAATAATTCATCAATTTGTAAATTGATTGCACGTTTATCGTAATTTAAATAACTGATCCAAGTGCGACTTTTGGATAATAAGTGCGACATTACTGTAATTATTGAACAATATAGTTCATGTCACTTTGACAGAAAATTTACCAGTAAAAAAATTCGTTCATCACCATATTTATACGAACGCACAATTTTAAAAAAAATTAAAATCAAACTCAGCGTTGCTACTGCGCGCTCCAAAATCAATAACTCATTTTCAATAGCATTTTCAGATACAACAATACATATATTTTCGTTGTCCTCTTATTACTAAGAGAAAAAACAAGAACAACATCTATTCTATACCTGAAGATGTCTGTAGGAACAGACGAAAGCTTGTAGTAAAAATAACAACTAATACGGCAGAAATTTATATAAACAAGGATCAATTCATTCATAACGGATTCGGAGGTTTTTGTATAGTATTTGAACTGTTTGCGATGATGGATGTCTCGCCAATTAAATCATTAACCTTTGCTTTTGTTTTTGTGTGAATAATTCATGAATATATATATATATATATATATATACAGTCAGCGATTAAATTATTCGTACCCGCATCAATTGATTTTATATTCTTTTTTGTGCTTATTCACATATAGTAAAAAAAACTGGTATCACCCAGGAATTAGATTCTGAGAAATGGATAAATATATTCAAAATTGATGGGTGTACGAATAATTTCGTGGTTGTCTATAGTTATAGCCAAACTGTTAATGACTAATGAAGTGAGTGATATAAATGAAAGTAAGGCCCCTAGAAACTGAAAATTATGAGAACAAAAAAGACAAAAAAGAATTCCTATTGAGTTGAGGGTCAAGATTGTGGTGTTCAGGAAAACATCCATTTTGTATTTTGGTCTATAAATGTCAGCATGACAATGCCATAGCTATGGAGCCCAGCTAATTTCATCGTGTCGGATGTCTGTTGACCCTACAAGAATGTCCATCCACCTATTGACAGGTTTTCTTTTTAATCGTACTCAGTCTCTAACCATCATCATCACCAGAAAATCTAATAGTGGGACCGGTTTAGTAGCCGGTAATATATGATAATTATATGATAATATAATAATCATATATTTTATATAATTATATATAATTATATATATGATAATATAATAATTATATAGATATATAATAATTATATACGGCAGCTTGTACAGGGTCATCAGTGCCAATCTGTACCAATGTCGTCTGTGTCTGAAAAAAGAGGTGAGGTCTTGCGTTGTACTGCTAGAACATTCGCCCTTCCAACCGACCAATTAGAAACACTGTTTCTTTTTTGAATTTATCCAGTTTTGGCAACATTACTTAACGGAATTCAACCGGTCTCATTTTTCCGAAGAAGTTCTTATAATCTCATCGCATACATAGAGTCTCATTTTTTAACCATTTTCAATGATTCCGCAAAAACATTTAGAATTCAGAATCCACACAGGATTAAAGAGTCTTGAAGTGTCATCTTTCAGAATATGTTTATTGCGTCATAAATTTCAGACAAGTATACAAACGTCAGATATTTAAAAAAAAAAAAATAAGCTCTTTTGTTCCAGCGCATTAATAGTCAAAAATTGATGTAAGGCGTTATGTGTGAACTTCAGAATAATACGGACTATGGCTACGTGGCTTAGAAGCAAGAGAAATAAGATGAGAGAAATGCTAGTCAAAAATAATTGAGAATGCGTAATCTAAGAAATTGGAATAACATTACTATCTGATAAAAAAAGTAAGTGAAATACGATGAAAGAAATACTAGTCAAGAATTGGCAATGCTTCATCAAAGAAATCCAAACAACTATTTGGTCGAAAAGCAAGAGAAATGAGATGAAAGAAATACTAGTCAAAAGGTTTTCGATACATTCATTTACATGTCAATACCTGAGAAAGGTATAAATTCATCTATCAACATATAGCTGTAACGCTTGGAAACAGCGTGTACTCTAAGCCACCTCCTTCAAGTCGAATTATGTGTTGGTTTTAAATTAGCCAGAAAGGGTTGATAAACCGTAAAAAACAAATGAATCACTCAAACAACCCCGCTCTGCTATGTGTTAAATAATACAATTTGCATTATTTACATTACTCGGACTATTGTCCTCATCTTTGTCGCCATATTTATCACAACGTTTCGGCCGTTGTACGCTCCGGCCTTCTTCAGGCGGCTGGAATGTCGAACTGAACCCTTTATTTCGCTCACTGGAGTAGACTGTTCTAGTTCCACATGCCATGTTTGATGGATGTTAGCTATCAATTATCTGTTAATTTTTCCTTCTGAAAGTTCTCCGCTGCCTTAACCGGGTATTGAACTCACACTCTTTTGGTTTTGTCACTGGATCTAACCCACGCCTTTATCCACTGTGCCATGTGTCAGTTCGACATTCCAACCACCTGCAGAAGGCCGGAGCGTACAACGGCCAAAACGTTGTGATAAATATGGCGACAAAGATGAGGACAATAGTCCGAGTAATGTAAATAATGTACATAATACCTCATTTCAGAAATATAGACAGATACAATTTGAGTCTGGAAAAATAATTATTATTTCTTAAAAAAAAGAAATCTTAATGAAATATTCACCCGCTTAGGCCGGTAAATGTTGTTTAATACTGTTTATTGTAAACAGAGCATTTACTTAAATATTTGTATCTATAAAAAGAATGTATAAACATAAAAAAATGTCTTAAAATAAAAAAAATACTAGTCAAAATTAGTAGTAATTTCTTTTGTCTCATGTAAGGAACTCGCATTAAAATTATCATCATTCCCTAACTGAGCATTTTCAATATTAATAATTTCTTTCTGTTATTATCTATATATCTTCCATTTTATCGTTTCATTGTCTATCGCAATTGTTAGATCTTTCTACCTTTTATGACAGCTTAGTAATCAGCAACGAAGAGACATTTAAAAAAAAATACCTATTCACGAAGTTTGATGTGTCATTCCGAAATGCTTCTGTCTACATTATAGCTTTTATTAGCTGACAGTTACTAACATTTCTTGACTTACAATCGTATTTTCAAAGGATATCGATCATCAGTTGATCAGTTTTATCGATCTTAAAGCAAACACGCTGAAGGGAAAGGACGGAAAATATCAGCTGAAAATAAGTCGGCTCTCTCAGGCAAACAATGTCGGGATTCTTTTTCTAGTGTTTTAAGCCGGTTGCAAATAGCCAAGAATGACTCGTGGCATTTCTATGTTTGGATATATCAGGTCTGCGGTCGCTATGGATACAAAACACCTCCAATGAAGCTCAGTGAAAATGTCGTATATATATATATATATATATATATATATATATATATATATATATATATATATATATATACGCGAGATTTCTGCAATCCAGGGTTTCGGAGAGAGGAAAATGCCGTAATTGCAAAACAAAAAACAAGGAAACGACCATTATCTTCTGTGATCTTTGATTTTGTTATTAAATTAGATTTTTTTTACTATTATTCAGTGAAGCCCCAAGAACCACTCAAGTTGGAGAATTATTAAATGCGATTGTCTTAAGGTGGGAAAGGATTGGTTGATTGGTTTCGATATTTTTTTATGGTTTCAGTGGAACATGGCTTACTAATTAGCCCACAGTAAGTAAATACAACGAATCCGACTGGAATTGGAACTCGGCTAGTCGATTAAAAATCCCAAGTCATTATACATTATACCATCCGCACATCCATTCTTACAGAAGCTAGTATTTCCGAGCGGTCACCCGTCTGACCAGACTCGACGTAGCTTAACTGTAATATATATATATTATAAATTAATTGATTTAAAATATGTTTTTTTTCGCTACACAGTTCTAACCATGTTTCAAAAACATTTTTGAAACACGGTTAGAACTGTGTACCGAAAAAACATATTTTAAATCAATTAATTTATAATATTAATGCTCTGTAAATTTACATTGAGCACTATTTTGTAAAAATAAAAATATCTATAAGAACACCGGATTATATATCTTACCGTTCTTTCTTTTTATATATATATATAAAAGTGAACATAGAAGCCAACACTTAGAGGCGACAGTCTGTTTCATGCTATATGCAATCGTCAGGCCACGACGATTGCATATAGCATGAAATAGACTGTCGCCTCTAAGTGTTGACTTCTTTTTTTTTTTGAAATACTTAAAAATAAATTCTCGTCCCGATGTCGATAACACGACCAAATGTGCAATTAAAAGAGATCGGTTGGGAATTTTTGCCACACCCACCATAATCTCCTGATCTAGAACCTTCTGACGACCACCTTTTTCAGTCGCTTTCTAACAGTTTAGGGTGATTATCAGTGATATCTTGTATCTTTGTTCGATACACGGTATCTTTTAGAAAGAAATTCTGTACTTCTGCTGAATGTGCGTATCCGATTTTGTTTCAATGAACCATGATACACATTGTGCCTTTTCTTAAGAAGTAGCCATTTTAAGGAGTTCATTTAACAGTAACTGTTTCATCAACAGGACACCTGAAATATTCAAATGCATTGTGATTAAAATCTTTGATAACTACTGAGTACACAGATCAAATCAGATTAAAATCTCAATTATCTTTGTAATATATTTTTAAATTGTAAAGAAGATTTATGGACATCCTGTACTATTCAATTTCTAAACTTTTACTTGTCTTTTACTTCCATACATTCTTTTACTTTCATCCATTTTTCCATTCTTTCTTTCTTTCTTTCTTTCTTTCTTTCTTTTTTTCTTTCTTTCTTTCTTTTACGTCCATGTATATATTTTTTCTTTCTTTTATTTCCAGCCATTCTTTCTTTTTTATACTTTCATCTTTTCATCCTTTCTTTCTTTCTTTCTTTCTTTCTTTCTTTCTTTCTTTCTTTTATTTCCAGCCGTTCTTTCTTTTTTATACTTTCACCTTTTCTTTCTTTCTTTTTTCTATATTTCTTTCTTTCTATCTTTCTTTCTTTCTTTCTTTCTTTCTTTCTTTCTTTCTTTTACTTCCATCCATTCTTTGTTTCATTCTATTACTTCCATCCAATCTCTCTTTTTTATACTTTCATCTTTTCTTTCTTTCTTTCTTTCTTTCTTTCTTTCTTTCTTTCTTTCTTTCTTTCTTTCTTGATTTTACGTCAACGTATATGCTTTTCTTTCTTTTACTTCCATCCATTCTTTCTTTTTTATACTGAGGAACAGATAACAAATTTAATCCACCTGTATATGGGCACCATTAATTGAACAAAGCACATCAAGATGGTACTCGATTTCTTGCCATGATC
>CAHIKZ030005382.1:3262500-3295000 GCA_903632075.3 Acanthosepion pharaonis | reverse complement strand
ATGCAGCGAATATTTGCTTGGTGTTAACACAGTTTGCAGAATTGAAAATGGTGTTATTACAACCTGGCTGCTGAAGTTTTATTCTTCCACCCACGCGACAACTACTGAAGCTGCTCGCTTCCACCTTTTAACATTTACCATTTACCATGCACCGAAGTCTTAGAATGCCTGCTGCCTTTGGCAGTAGGTAATCATTTCATAAATGCCAAACGCCACTTTTACAATAGTGAAAACAATCGAGTCTGTGATCTGTTATTAATGGTCTTGGTTCAAAACATCATTTAGTGATGTCCCTTCAGGATACAAGTTTGTTTCCTGAATATTAATTAGCAACAAACCAATAGTGTGTGTGTGTGTGTGTGTGTGGTGTGTGTGCGCAGGCGCGCACTTGCACGTGTGCGTGTCTGCATAAATGTTTTATTCTTTGTGATTGTGTGAAAGTTGGCATTTCAGGTCCGCGTTTATATATATATATATATATATATATATATATATATATATATATAATATATATATATATATAAACATTTACCGGCCTGAATGTCCGAGAAATCTCGAAGGCAATAGTGTCCTCCGACAGAAATCGAACCTGTATCCTATACGGAATCGTCATACAACCTGACGTGAGATACCATTTAGCTACAGAGGAAGCGTCTGGCTAACAATGATAAATTACTGTTTTTAAAATACAAACTTTACATAATCCTTCCCAAAGGCTCATATATGCTCGAAGCGTATCTTAACGTAAATGGCATCATATATTATGAAATGGACAAAGTCCGATAATTATTTTAATATATTTTTGTCTATATGTTATTTTTATAGATACAAATATTTAAGTAAATTCTGTATGAGGGTTCTGTGTACGATACAGGTTCGATCCCTGTACGAGGTCACATATTTTCTTTGTGATTTTTCGGACATGAGGGACAGTAAATATTGTTAATAATGTTTATTATAAACAGAGCATTTACTTTAATACTTATATCTATAAAAAGAATGTATAAATAGTATATATATATATATATATATATATATATATATATATATCTATATATATATATATATATATATATCATATTGTGTGTTGGTGTTAATAAATTAGTTTTCTATGCAATATAATAGTGTTATTAAGTTGATATATATGTTTAGTTAATACGACTATTGTATTACACTATTTTATTAACTCCAGCATTCAATCTGCGATACGTTATATATATATATATATATATATATATATATATATATATATATATATATATATATATATATATATGTGTGTGTGTGTGTGTGTGTGTGTGTGTGTGTGTGTGTGTATAGATAGATAGATAGATAGATAGATTTTAAGACATTTTTATGATTATACATTCTGTTTTAGAGGAAACCGGAAAATCGAATTGCTAACCGAAACACTAGTCTGTGGCGAAATCGGTAAAAGCAAGTCAGACTAGGATAAAGGTTCGATTCCTGTCGAAGGACGCATATTTTCTCGGACATTCAGACCGGTAAATGTTGTTAATACTGTTTATTATAAACAGAGCATTTACATATTTGTATCTATATAAAAAAAAGAACGTATAAACATAAAAAAATGTCTTAAAATAATTTTCGGACTTTGACAATTTCACAGATATGTACACACACACACACACACACACACACACACACATATATATATATATATATATATATATATATATATATATATATAGTTTATGCAAACTTAGTTAATCCGTATGGGTAGACCTGAGGAGGATGGTATCCAGAGAGTTCAATGTAAAATTCAGAGCAGATATGTTTGAATAAAAAACAGACCACGTTAAGATTCCATGTAATAATCTATTTCACCATAACCCCTTTAACAGGGTTCTAGATCATCAGACTTTACTTCCAAAAAGCTAAAATGAAGAATGAAAAGAAATTCACACGTTTTTTGACGGACCTCATCAAGTATACGTAAAATTAAGGAGGAAGTGAGGTGGAGAGAGGATATGAGTGTGTCATATGTATCATTTCAATTTCCTATTTTTAACCCCAGTGTGTCGGCTAGATGTTGCTCAAATTTAACGCGTCTCGTCTCTAGATATAGATGGCTAAGGGGTGAATGAGAAGAACGACATTAAAGGAAGAAGTTACAACAACCCCAATAAATTACACGACAGGTTTCATTCAAATTCTTAGATGCTGTTAATTCGCGTTACTTTAACGTGCATATTTGGGAGGTTATGGTTTGATAAATATCTAAATGTTTAAACAATCTACGAAGAAATTAATTTTAAATTCGGTGGAGTTTTGGGTATTTTCTATGAAACAGTCGATTGGAAAAATTCATAGACAGTACATTGAAAGAGTCATCCATTTTATATTTAGTAATCTTTTTTATTCGACTAAAACTTTTATCTTATTGCTTGTTAGGTTGACATCTATTCGTTTGATTTTTGTTCATTAAGTAAACTCGTGATTGTTTGTGATTTTTGTTCATTAAGTAAACTCGTGATTGTTTTAATGTACCTAATTATCAACGGTTGTTCCCATTTAAATAATTTTATCATCAATAATGGGATAGTATATTTCAATCTCAATTAAAATACCAATTTAAACTTTACCTTCGTGCTATTTAAAACTCACTTCCAATTGGAGAATATTAGAGGAGAGATTTGGAAGAGATGTCACTAGCAGAAAATTAGGTCCTTCTTTTACAATCTTTTATCTACACATGTCTTAAACCCCTATTTATATCCACATACCTATATCTTCTTATATGCCTATGAGTTCCTATATACACCTACACACACATTCACACGAAAAAACCATATGTATATTTCCATATTTACACATATACACCTGCAGAGAAAATGCATATCCACATATCTCCATACATATCTCCATATACACTTATACTTACATATATACATATACACATAAGGACACCTGTATATCCATATACATTCATATACATACGCACATATATATTTACACACCTATATGTATACACATATACACATACACACACATATATGCATACATACATACACACATACATATACATACACACACATACATGCATATACATACGTAATATAGAGGCATATCTACATACACACATATGTGTTAATTTGCACTTACACATATCTACACACGTACTTGTCCCTATCCTCATGTCCCACCCGTGCACCCACTTATGCCTGCGTTCGAAGACTATCTCAGCATTTAATTACATTATCCATATCTTTACACATATAATATTACCCGCTCTTTCATATTTATGACAAAACATATAAGTACCTATCTAATTGTACACCTCCACACTCACAAAAAGAAAACCCTGGTATCCTTTTTTTTTCATATAAAAACATATACATGTACATATCAACAGGTGTTTCAGTGTTCAAATACATTACCATAGTTGTATACATATAGTCATGTGTGCATAGTAATATTTCTAAAAACAAAGGGAATACAAAACATTCAAAATTGCTCTTCCTATATGATTATTTCTCAATGTACTTGCTTAGGTTTAGGTTGTTTTTGTGCCGGCATTTAAAAACTAGTTCATTGTGTCTATTTAGTAGTATGTCTGGATCTTTATGTTTGATTATGAAGATTTTCTCCTTCAAACATAAGTTGCATCTGTCTCTGAAGTTTTTGGGAGTTCTGGCTCTTGATATTATTCTCCACTTTATTTGTGGCGTTAAGCCACTCTCCAACAAAAACCAATAATGATTTGATAGTGCTGTTTGGCTCTTTTTACACTTATTTTTGAAGGATTGGCGATGGTTGTATAGTCGGTGTTTCCAATTTCCCGCCGATATTCCTATGTATATCTTTTTCTCTTCAACCTTTATATATATAAGGACCTATTCTCGCTAATAGATAAAATCAAATTTGCTAAAACCTACCAACGAGCTACAACAAAAATTTGAAAGGATGTTGCATTGATTAAAAAATCAAATAAAATAGTTATTAAAGCAAACAAAACTGGTAACTATTGTTACCGAATCGATGGTAGGTTTTAGTAAATTTTCAAGCTATTAACATAGAAGTTAATAAGTTTTATAAAATGGCACCCAACAACTGGTATAATAGCATCAACAATAAAACAACCCATAATACCGTTTACTCAACCCTTTAAAAAGCAATATTGATAAAATCAGTAAAAACATCCACGATGGATAAGGCAAATATACGAAATATGCTCTAGGAATTAACCAATGGCATAAAACAGCAGAAACCATAAAATTGTTGTTATGGAGTGGCTTCACAGTGGAGGCTTGTATTTGTACTAAGTCGGTCCTAAAATAGGTTCGACGTACAAAACGTTAGGAACTTTATATAATAGGTAATGACGCAGTTGTGGTCGCTGATAGTTTAGTATCCGACTAACGGCCGTCCGGCATCGACTGACTGAGCGACGATATTCAGTCACCCCCACCCACGAGGGCGTCAACTGGCACAAGGCCTTTTTACGTTGAATCTTCGAGCCCGTGGGCTCGGCCAAAAATATCCCCATTGAACCCGTATAAACGGGTTCAGGGTCGGTCTACCTCCCCGAAAGAGAATCCGCCCTTCGGCGTAGCCTCCTTCGGGTTCCTCCCCGCCCGAAGGCAGAGAGTTCAACCGATCAACCAGTCGACTGACTGACCGACCCACTGATCGACTCCCACTAATTCTACTTATTATAGGTGGGAGAGTCTATTAACAATAGAATAGGTTTGTTCCACTATAACAATTGTTTACTAATATGAAAAGGAAGAAGAAATGCACGTTCATCCAATTCGATATTTGCGACTTTTACCCGGCCATCACCGAGAATAAGCTGCTATAAATTTAGCAAAAAAACACTGTCCTATTAGAGATCGGCAAATTAAAATCATAAAGCAGGCATAAAAGCCTATACTATTCCATAATGTTTATCTGTGGACCAAAAGAAATAACACAGAATTTAATTTTGCTATGGGATTATGATATGATTCTGCAGAGGCAAGGGAAATTGTTGGAATCTTGTAATTATGGCGACTAAGATTTATTTTCGACATTACGGAGGCCGGAGATGATGGTGTAATACTCAATCGTAAGGCAATCCCACGAAATATAGACCGATTGAGAAAGGAAGTGATAAAATTTTAATCATAATGTCCAAATGAATATTGTAAGAATTATTCCTAAATTTAATTCATAAACATTTTAATCGCCCAGCAATACTAACGAAGATTTTAAACAAAACTAACGTAAAGAGCAGTTATATAGCTGCATCAATAACATCGATAAATCAATATCCCAATATAACAACATCATACTAAATGAATAGATTTCAACAAAGACAACGTTAAAAAAGATAAATACAATTACCGAAAAAACACGATCTGTCCCTTTAATGACCAATGTCTGACTGATAATATTGTATACCGAGCGTGCATACATGTTGGTAACGATGTCACATTTTATTTTAGTTCTATTAAAAACCTTTGGAAATTTTGTTTCTATCATCATCGAATGACTTTAGGCAATATAATATACATGAACAGAACTGCCATCTCCAAACATTTCTCGCAATTAAAGAATGATGGTAATACATCAATTATTACGCAGCCTATTGTAGCAAAAACAAAATTTTTAATAGGAAAGGCGATAGATGCAATTTATACATTTTTGAAAAATTAATTATTTTAAAACACTTAAATAACCGTAGCTTATTAAACAACAGAAATGAATTGATGATTGCATGCAGGCATAAAAATACATATCTATTGAAATACGTTTATCCAGATTCATTTTTAATGTAAATTATAACCTTTCTCTTTCATAGTAAAATTTAAAGACAAAGATTTTGTCTATTTAAAGACAAAGATTTTGTCTATTTAAGTCAAAGGCTTTTTCTATTTAAAGACAACGGATTCATCTATTTAAAGACAAAGGATTTTCTGTTCAAAGAGCAATTTAATTGATTGATATATCAAGCAGGCATATGTATGACAATCGCCCCCCCCCACACCGATTTCGAGATATGATGATCCGACAATCTCATTCAGTTTTGATGTTTGTATCGTATGTGACACTTCTCTCCTGCAAGTGATCTGCATACAAGACTTACTTAATAGTTCATATATTACATCGAGCACTGTTTGATTAGCACCATCACTCTATGTGATATATATATATATATATGTGTGTGTGTGTGTGTGTGTGTGTGTGTGTGTGTGTGTATGTGTAACATAATAAGGAAAACATTTATAAATGCAAATAGAAAACGTTTATAATCTGAATATGGTTCAGTTTTATTTCATTAGAAATGTAATAAATATGTTTAGAGTGAAAATGATGGATTTTCCCGTCGATGTTAACGTATGAAGACCCGACAACCAGATTTAGCTTTTTATGTTTGTGTCGTATGTGACACTTCATTCCCTCTAGTGACCTGCATACAAGCCCACATATTGGGCAACAGCGAGGATCTCGGGACATAGAAACAGGAATATTTGCTGACGTTTTTCGCCGTTGTCTTTCGTCTCTTTCGCCGGTCAATACGACTGATTTTGAAATTTCTGATAGCACTCGGGAACAAATATCGCCATTTATTTCTATCCATGGCAACTCGATCGAAGTTAGTATGGGGCATATTGACAGCTGAGAGGTTAACTTTTAGCTTGCTTTTATACCTGAGATACGGCCGCCCAACACTCCTTCGCCCACTGCCAAGCTGCCGTCACTCATCGTTACTTCACGAGCAGCTCAGCAAAGTTGCGACTGCATCAGGAAAGAATCAATTCTACTAATGTTGCATTTTGCGATAACATCAACATTGGACACCCTATTGTCAAAAGGAGACAACTTTTGTGGAAAACATACAGTTGATTGATATGGGACTTACATAGTGTCCACGATTCTGAGCCGTCCAACAGGGGTGGTCAAAACGAGAGACATATCAAGGCATAGCTACATTACTATCCATTTCAATTTAACTTCTAAAAATTATGGAAGAGTGAAAACGGTAAAGTTACTCTAAATAACTATTCTTAAAGACTCAAGTTTAATTTTCAACTTTTTTCCATATATACATCCTTGACAATTAGAGGGGTTGGTTCCCGGAGCGTCCGTCTACCAAACTCTGGAGTCGGGATGCTGAAGCTAACATCAATCCCCTAAGTGACAAAACTTTTACTTTTTTATTATTTTATATATATATATATATATATATATATATATATATATATATATATATATATATTAATTTAAAAGAAAAAAAGACCACTTTAAAGCTCCATAGTAATAATTTATTTCAGCAGAGAATTTTACTTTTTCTCTGGAACCTCAGACTCTACTTTCAAAGACGAAACGAAAAACTGAATTTAAAATTTACACTTTTTACGGGCAATATTAGCCTTATATAAGTTGAATTAGAGGGTGATGAGTAATGGTGTGAGAGACATGGTCGAGCTTAGAGAGGGAAGGGAGAGTTTAAAATTTATCTTTATATTTCTTTTTATTACAATAATTAATATTGAGGAAGGGGGTGGGTAAGGATCAGACATTGAGCTGATTAATCGGTCAACATAACGGAAATGATATAGAAAAAGCAAGAAAGAAAGAAGAAGAAAAAAGGGAAAAAGAAAAAAAGGAGAAAGAAAAAAGGGGGAGGTAAAGAGATACGTAGGGTTTTGGGAACAAGGAGAGGGGTGATATAACTTTAGCAATTTAGATAAAAGCAGATTTTAACGTTTGATAGTAATTCAAATGTTTAAAAATGTTAATATATATATATATATATATATATATATATATATATATATATATAGCTAATTATAATGGTATATATACACATACATATGCAAAATATATAAATATATATACATAGGTGCATACACATACATATATATTTTTTGAATAAAAAATTTCAAGAGGATAGAATCCAGGTAGAACTCAATATCCAGGACAGAGTAAGGATATAATGAAAAGGCTTAAACACTAATATTCCATGGTTATAATTTATTCCATTGGAATCGTAAATACGATCCAATTCATCAGACCTACAAATTCAAAAAGAAAACAGAAAAAACATCTCCGGTAATAAAAATATAATTTAGAGAGAGTTTAAGTATGAGAGTGTGGGACGAATGTTAGAGCTAAAGAGAGGGGTAACAGACGAGAGAAGGAGGGAGATTAAACCTTAACAGAGAGTAGTTTAGGAGAGGTGAGTGGAAGATGTTTAATATATTATAAATTAACTGATTTAAAATATGGTTTCTTCGCTACACAGGAATTACCATGGCGAAAAACCATATTTTAAATCAGTTAATTTATAATATTTATGCTCTGTACATTTGCTTTGAGCACTGTTTTGTAAAAATAAAAATATCAATAAGAACACCGGATATATATCTTACTGTTCTTTCTTTTTATCATATATATATATATATAGGTAACTATACTCGTTTCCAAAAAACCATGACTTTTTGATTTGCCAATAATCAAATCTATCTCGAAGGAAAAAAAGGTTTTAAAAAAAGAAAAAGCTAGAAACATGAAAGTCTGTCGAAAAATCGCACAGATACAGGTTTAAAGCCCAAAGAAAAACCCCTGATACGAGTAAACAACTAACAAACAAAAGAGCTCAACACAACCGTAGAGCAGACAGACAAACACCTAGTTGAGTTTCACCTCAAAGCAGATCGTCAGGAAAGCTGGCCTGACGATCCGCTTAAGTAAAAACCTGGGTAGGTTTGTCTGGCTCACTAGTTTTATCTATCTATCTATCTATCTATCTATCTATCTATATATATATATATATATATATATATATATATATATATATATATATGTATGTGTATGTATGTGTGTGTGTGTTCTATTAAATACGACTGCCAAGTTACAGCGATTAGGCTTTTTATTCATTTTTTATTAGCCTCATCCACATGTAAAACATCTAAAATATCGGAAGTATTAAGAAGAAAAAGAAAAATCCAACACTCAATAATATCAACTAAAGGCCACAAAGTGCTGACCTTTTTGTAAGATAACAAAATTTTCCCATCATTATAGATACACATATATAAAAATCTACTTATTTAATTAAAAATGAAATTATACTCGATAATGGCGAGTAGAATAGCCGAAAGTTCCCGGATATATAGAAGATTTGTACAGTTTTACGCACTATGTTAGAAAAAAAAATAACACTTGAACGAATGCAAGAAAAATTAAATAAAATGCTTAGTCGCAGCAACTTGTCAGTTTTCTTTAATCAAACATGTATAAACGAGGAATTGCTACCAAACTCCCAACAGACACACATTCACACATTCCAGAAAGAATTTTTTCTTTCCCAGGTAGTAAACACGACGATACAAATCTTTTAATGCAAAGCCTTTTTATATAAAACCTCTCTCGTTTCCCCAACTCACATTCTCTTTCTTTCTTTCAACTTCCCCCTCCTTTTTTCCTTCCCTATTCCCTCTCTTTCGTCTATTCAATCTCTCTATCTGTTTTCTCCTTCTCTCACACGCCCCTTTTCTCTCACTTTCTTCCTCCCTCCCTCCTTCTTCCTTCCTTTTCGTTCTTCATCCATGAATCCTCTCTATTTATTCCTCATTCGCTTCATCCATCCCTCACTTTTTCTTCCTCTCTACTTCTTCCCCCTCTTCCTTCTCATTCTTTCTGTCTCTTTCTTTTCCCGCCATTCCTATCTCTATTTTTCCACCCTTCCTTTCTTTGCTACTTTTTTCTTCCCCTTCTTGCTTACTTCCTCTTTTTTCTTATTCGCTCGCTTTCTCTCCCCGTTTCTTCCTATCTCTCTTTTTCCCTCCTGCATTTTCCTTATGTTTCTTTTATGTCCTTTCCTTTCTCTTTCTTTCCCTATTTTCATCCCTCTCTTCGTCACACGATTTGTCCTTTCCTTTCTCCCTCATTCTGAATTTCTTCTTCCATCCTTGCTTATTTTTTCTCCTTCTCTCTTTTTCTCTCTCTCTCTCTCTCTCTCACACATTTTTTTAAATTTTACTTCAACTTGCTTTATTAAATCTCCTTCTATATTTCTTTCTTTATTTATTTCATTTTTTGCTCATTCATATGTCTTCCTTAAACTTAGTTCAGCACATTCAAATTGTCCAGAATAAAATTGACGAGTTAGGTTTCTGCTTGACATTTTTACCGTATTTCGATGACGAGAGAAAAGAATTTATTGATATTTTATTTCGTAAATAAAAATATTTCTCACATATTCAAGAAAAATTTAATTTTAACAGATCTCCTGGGTTTGATTTATTGGGGAATTTTGAATTGTAGATTTGTACGAACGAAGGATGACAATGAGGCTGAGAGTACAACGAATATAAATTCTACATTTTGGGGACATTAACGGAAACGAGGAATATTCAAGGCATGCCATTCCAGAAATTTGCAATCGGTTGCGCAAATCAGTCTTTCAACAAAGATTTGAAGATTTTCGTTAAAAAGAATTCACACCAAACCATTTTATTAATTTATTATTTGAAGGTTGTGGTTTAGATAACGCTTCAAGCGAAGTAAGAGAGAGCGAGTTTATGCTATATTAATATTAGAAACATTCAGCATATTCATTGACCGAAAAGTAAAAGCAACTAAAGTTAGGTATTTCTTCTAACCCGGGACATCTGGCTGGGATCAATGCGTAGTATCTGCTATAGGGCATAATATACATTTTACCTATCAATTGTATCTCTGTCTTCGGACAGAAGGCAACTCAGTTGTGACTTTGTCTTCGGTCAGACCACAACTCAGTTGTGGCTTTTTCTTCGGACAGAACGCAACTCAGTAATGACTTTGTCTTCTGGCAAACCGCAAATCATTTGTGACTTTATCTTCGGACAGAACTCATCTCGATTGTGACTTTGTCTTCGGACAGGAGGGAATTTAGTTGTGGCTTTGTCTTCGGACAGACCGCATATCATCTGTGACTTTGTCTTCGGGAGAACGCAACGGAAAATATTATTGAGAGATGCCCGGCCGCGGGCAATAGCGGTAATACCTCACTCATTTCACCTCAAGAGGGAAACTGACAATGTTCTGACGCGCTACACTCCCTCGTACCTTCAGTTCTAAACCTTCACGGTTAGAAACCACAATACCATTCACATTATAGCAAACCATCCACATTCCCACGGTTTTTAATTGGTACGAACTAACTTTCTACTCGAACATCTTCATCGTGTGAACCATTGCCCTTTGTAACCGACTCTCAAGAGCATCTTTCCCCGATCTCTACAAATTTTAACCTGTTCAAGTCTATAATCTTGAACAAATTAATTGAAACAACCGCTTTAGTTTCCTTTCTTTCACCGTACGGTCAGTTTTAGACCCATTGGTGTGATTGGGTGTAATCGATTTCTATTTTTAGACCATGTGCATATTTTCATGGCAACTGCTCTGACACGCTTTTTTCCTGGTGCCCGGAGTGTGTGAGTTTAAGTGTGCAACTAGATTGGCATCTAGGTCCCACCCTTTTAGTGTTGAAACCGCCACTTCTATTCCAAGAGCTTCTTCTCCCGCACATCCCGACAGTGGATCTCCCTTCCGATTTCTTGCTTCCCTGATAACTACAATTTCTAAAAATTTAAATGCAACATCAATCACCATCTTGTATCGTTTTGTGTCATATCCCGTTACCGTGGCAGGACGAGTAAGTAACAAGTTTCGTATCTTCCACCCTCATCATTAATAATAGTAATAGTAGACGTTTCCTTATAAGGAAATATTCGGCATTCATTGACCAAAAAGCTGCTGCTACTGTCAATTGAAATTTATAGAATCTTACTCTGAAGGCATCTTTTTTCAGGGAAATACTTTTCTCAAGTCCATTAACTGTTATCACTCTTTCCATTATTCATGGGTGTTTCCTTCCTAACCTTTTGTTTGAAGTAGTGTGGAATGTCAACAGCTTGATTATGTCATTATTTTCTCTTTCTGTTGAAATTTATGAAATCTCTCTCTTAAAAGACTTTTTTTGAGAAAAACATGTTTCTCAAGTCCAGTAGCTTTTATCGCTCTTTCCAGTATTGACGGAGGTTTCCTTCCTAACCTTTTATTTGAAGGTCGTGTGGAATATCAACATCTTGATTATATCATTATTTTCTCTTTTGGTTGAAATTTATGAAGTCTCTCTCTTAAAAGACTTTTTTTTAGAAAAACAGGTTTCTCAAGTCCAGTAGCTTTTAGCGCTCTTTCCAGTACTTGTGGAAGTTTCTTTCCTAACCTTTTGTATGAAGTCATATGGAATATCAACATCTTGATTATATCATTATTTTTTTTCTTTTTGCTGAAATTTATAAATTCTTTCTCTTAAAACAAGTTTTTTAGGCAAACAGGCTTCTCAAGTCCAATAGCTGTTATGGCTCGTTTTAGTATTGATGGAAGTTTCCTTCCTAACCTTTTCTTTGAAGTAGTGTGGAATGTCAACATCTTGATTATATCATTATTTTCTCTTCGAGTTGCATGTTTTATGTTTTTTAACCATTTCGTTCCAAGCAAGGCGATAATGCCAGTAAAACGCCAGCAGTCAAAGTAAATAATAAAAATTTAATAAGGAGAAAGGACAATAAAAGAACAGGATTGAGGAAGAAAGAAGATGGTGATTGGCGGTGCATTTAAATTTTTTTAATATAAAAGATGACTCGTCAGAGAGAATCCGGATGAGAATTACAGCCAGTGAGTTGTACGTGAGCAGAAACTGTTAGCATAGAAAATACGTTTACATCCAACCATTTAAACTGTAAAATGAGGAGACCTTGCCGCCAATCTAGCACTGAGCTTAAACTCATAAAATTCATCCGAAAAATTACCTTTAAAATATTTCTAGAAAAGGCACAGGAAAGTTATGTTACGCCGCTGCGTAAGTCACTGAAGCTGAGATGCCAGGTCAAAACCAATAACATTGCAGATTCTTCTTTCTATTCTATCCTGTATCTCTAAATACACAGCAGAATCACTAGAGATGTGGCAGCAATATTCAATGCATGGACTCAAGTCTTATAAATATGTAAGATAGATTTTGGCAAGAAAAATTATCTAACACGATAGAGTGAAACATCTTTCCTTAGTCATTTAACAACAGATGGTAGATCATTTTTGATCTGAGCTGCTAATTTGACCTTATCGAACCGATCAGACTAACTATTAAAACAGGTATGAACAGTTGTGTCTGTTACGGTTTTTTGGGTATATACCGTATATAACTAGTGAACGAGTCAAAATGACTTATTTCCCTTTATAGTCGACCAATAGAAGGTTGACCAATCAGAAGCCGCACAACACTGTATCCGTCGTGTATAAAGGCGGCCATCTTTGTTTTCCTACCGGAATGACCAGAAGCAACTTGTCCGGCGAACAGGACAGACGGAAGAACTACGCTCTGCTACCTTGCTGCGATATCCACTGCGAACCTGCACTACGCTTTCCTACTGTCTCCGAAATATTCCCTGCCAACCTCTGGATTCTATACTCGAAGACAACCATCAAAATGTCTAACAGTGTCGTCAGTATAGATACGGAGACAAAGTTTTTGTCTAAAAAATATGAAGGAATTTCTCTCAAAGTAAGAAAGGGTTTCACAGCAAACCAACTACTAAAGATGGTGGTTTGAAAGTGTTGCGCCTGTTAGGGCCCCGAAAGTAAGACACGGAAAGTAGAAGGTAGGTTGAACAAGTGTATTGAAATAATAAAACATATATACAATATAAGAGTGTTATTAGTCAGCAGATAGAAGTGTCCATCCGAACTGTCAGGTTACACTGCCAATCCCAACTGCCAATATTTAACAGTCCCCCCACGAGGGATGTATGTGGCATGAGACCGAATTTACCGTCGGTTCTCCGAGCCCGTAGACTCGGCCAAAAATATTCCCTTAGAACCCGCATAAGCGGGTTCGGGATTTGCCTACCTCCCCGGACGAAACTTTGCCCTTCGGCAAACCTTCGTCCGGGTTCCTCTCTGCCAAAGCAGAGAGTTCGACAGAAGTCGCAGACAGTCAGAGACCGCGTGTCGATTGCCTTCTTAGGAAGTCTCGCAGGTTAGTATTTATGAAGGAGGAAGAGTTCATTCTACTGTAGATAGAGATCTGGTTTGAGCTTAAGTCCCAATAGGCGACCATGACACGGGGCCTCGTTGAGGGCAATCCCGTTCATCGCGATCGGTAAAAATTCTGGGTCCATTCGGCGATGATGGAAATTCACTAGTTTATTTCTCGATTCATTGAATAGGACCTGCCGTTTTCCTTCTGTGAGCAGGTAAAGTTGACAAAGACGAGGGATAAGCTGCCAAGATCTGATCACCAAGAATTTTGGAGGTGTATCCATATACTGTTGTATCATCAGCTTAGATATTCAGGGATGATCAGAATATATTATTTGCCAGCTCATTAATGTAAATTAGAAAAATGGTAGGACCGAAAGGCGACCCTTGTGGAATGGCTCCATCGATCGCTTGGGCCTCGAAGAACTACCTGTTGCAATTGCATTCCGCTAATTGCCGTCACTGTCTCTGCATCTATCTGTTTTTATGGACGCATGCGCAAGGGCTGGGGTAGAACATATGTGCTCTGGGTATACCAGCGCTTCCCAAACAACCAATCACGGCTCTCCCTGGAAATGTCCATATATGAGGGAGCTCCTCCTCACTCCTTGGAATTCTTCTTGGGCCTTCTCCTTCTTACTTTGTGAGAGTACCTCTCACCATTACTGCTCGAGGAGTGTCGAAAGTCTTCCGCCTTCTCTAAAATTACTCTGGGCATTCTTCTCTTTGGTCAGCTGACCAAATCCGTCCCTCAGGGGCTAGGCGTGGTCTTTTGTTTTGTTTTGTTTTGTTTTTTCCAATAAAAAAAAAACAGAAGAGGGTAGTTAAAATAAAACAAAATAAAAACAAATATCCTTTTCTTTCATTTTCCCTCGTTTGGTCATCGGTATATCTTCAGTCTATCGGAATTTTTTTTTTTCAATTTACTAGAGCCTTTCCAATAGTTTCACACTCACAGATATTCTTGAAAACTAATCATACGCTTTATATCTTCACAGACTTGGGGAGGATTTATCTTTCAAGCAGCGCTTAAATAATTTTGTTAAGATCGGGGAAAAAGCAAGGTTAATATTCACGAGGAAAAAAAATTGAAATTTATCGGAACCAGTAACCTCTTTACGAGCAAGACTCTTGAAAATTATCGAGACTTCGCGGGCTGTAATAAAAATATTACTGAGAATCTGATCAGTGAGAGCGGGAAAGTCGAGAAGGGGATGGCCTTTGTCATCTGATATTGGATATAGATTTTGTTTAGTGTATATGCACATATAGATTGAGCAAAGTTCGTATTCGTAGGCATAGTTCATATTCACTAACCACACAAGAAATTAAATCCATTTGAAATACAAACGAGACTAGTAACCAACACATTTGGACAGGCAAATCGATACATATATAAATATACAGAATAACAAGCTAATGACATATATACATATATATATATATATATATATATATATATATATATATATATATATATATATATATAGAGAGAGAGAGAGAGAGAGAGAGAGAGAATACAAAACATGAAGTTTTTACTTACCTGATTAGTGTTACCTTCAGTATCCTGGCTCCAGATTTTCGGAGATAGACCCTCCTGCAATCACTCCATCCACTCGTCAGTGGGTATCAGCAATTAACTGTTTATAGTTATCGATTTTTTTCTTTTATACATACATACATATACATATATATATATATATATATATATGTTTGTGTGTGTGTGTGTGTGTGTGTGTGTGTGTGTGTGTGTGTGTGTGTGTGTGTGTGTGTGTGTGTGTGTGTGTGTGTGATTATATATATATTTCTACATATATAGTAGAGCAAAGAGTAAAGTAGAACCCAACAGTGTTATAAAAAGCTCGGAAAAAGCCAGTAGAATATCTTTAATCATTTTTAAGATACAAGGTTTCGAGACACGGCACTAATCGCTTGTCAGGCGACAATTACCCTTTCTTGTCTCCTGACGATCGTTTAGCGTGCAACTCAGAATGTTTCATATCGAAAAAAGCACTAAACCAATTGAGTTTTTTTTTCCAGGTTTTCAGATAAGACGTTTAGCTATCGTGACACCATTTGCAGTAAGAATCACTGAAAAATCCATTGAGTTATTCAACTAGAAAGAGAACACGTTAAAATCATTTTGCGTCAGCCTCACTATGCCCGAGCGATGGTATGGATGGGATTAATACAACGGTCCAAAGCTTAATCTAACAATTGGATAGTTTTGCTGTTACACGATTTGGACAATTTTTGCTGTTACATTCGATAAATAAATAAATATATATATATATATATATATATATATATATATATATATATATATATATAATACAAAACTACAGTGTTCATACACACAAACTTGCACTGTTTAGTTGACCGACACCTAATGGATAACGCATTTATTCCCTTTTATCGAACAATTTTGCTGTTACACCAGATATATATATATATATATATATATATATATATATATATATATATATATATATATAGATAGATAGATAGATAGATAGATAATATTAGTGGTAAATATACACATACATATGCAAAATATATAGATATATATACACATAGGTGCATACACATACATGTATATTTTTGAATAAAAATTCCAAGAGGATAGAATCCAGGTAGAGCTGAATGTCCAGGACAGAGTAAGGATATAATAAAAGGCTTAAACACTAATTAGTGTTTAAGCCTTTTTATTATATATATATATATATATATATATATATATATATATATATATATATAAGCATGTATATATAGTAAAGTAGAAACCAACAATGTTATAAAAAACTCGGAAAATCCAGCAGTATATATTTAATCATTTTCATAGTTAACCCACAATACAATTCAGATAGATAGATAGATAGATCAACAGACTGTGATAGATAGATAGATAGATAGATAGATAGATAGATAGATAGATAGATAGATCAACAGACTGGGATAGATAGATAGATAGATAGATAGATAGATAGATAGATAGATAGATCAACAGGCTAAGATAGATAGATAGATCGTCGAACCTGTTGAGATAGATAGATAGATAGATAGATAGATAGATAGATAATCTTAAAACTATTTGCTAATCACGTTTCTGCTATCTCTCTGCAATTCTTTTCAAAAGCATCAGTTTTCGTTCTTGATAATTATTTCCACGTCTTCATTTTTAACAGTTTATTCATTTTTCCAGTTAATTACTTCATTAATTTTCATGTAAATCACTAATAATTTTTCATTGTTAACTTTTTAGATACCTGACCGATTTTGAAATAAAGCTGATTCGACCCAATTTAAACGAACATCCACAGATCAGTCGCTATAATTCAATTACCGTCGATAACAGAGCAAGAAAATTATTTGCTAATCACTTTTCTACCATCTATTCATTTTTATTAATTACTTATTCACCGCTTCACGCTCTTCAGATCGATAGATCGATGGATGTGTGGATGGTGGATCGATAGAAACACTGAATGTGGAAAATCGCTGAATGTGAAATCGGCAGGCCGAGTTCGAATCCCGTCGATTCCATTTCGTTCACTTCGTGATAATGCAATTCGAAATGACATGGCACGATGTTTCTTCGTCCTGGGTATAACGATAAACTACATCCGGCAGCAAGGTCTCTGTTTGAGCGATTTTCGAGGACCATGAAACTACCTCTTAATTGGTAGCGTTCCGAGGTCTACTCTGACCCGGAGTGGTAGCACCTGTTAGGGTCCGACATAAGTGCAAATACTTAACACACAAACTGGGGTCAAAACACTACGAAAATATAAAAATGGATTTTTATAGTAAAAATACTCGCAATACATTTTTAGAGACGAATATTACCAGCAATACCTTTTTGAAAGAAAACCAAATATTACCCGTAGTTCCTTTTTGAAAGAAGCCCAATTACCAGCAATACATTTTTGAAAGAAAACAAAATATTACCAGCAATACCTTTTTAAAAGAAAACTAATTACCAGCAATACCTTTTTGAAATAAAACCAAATATTACCAGGAATACCTTTTTGAAAGAAACCCAATTACCAGCAATACATTTTTGAAAGAAAACCAAATATTACCCAGGAATACCTTTTTGAAAGAAAACCAAATATTACCCAGGAATACATTTTTGAAAGAAAAAAATATTACTAGCAATAAATATTTGAAAGAAAAAAACTATTATTAGTTATACATTTTTGAAAGAATAAAAAATGATTACCAACAATACATTTTTGATAAAAAAGAAATGATTGCCGGCAATACATTTGACTCTCGACAAAAACTTCTAAATAATATATGTTCTATTCCTTCGAACCTGTCCTAAAATGTTATCGGCATTAAATGACCCGTTCAGGTGTTGAACCATGCCTGAACTACAAACTGATTTCTTACAAAGAATATATATTCTATTCATACGAACGTATTCTAAAAATCTTTTCGGCATTAAATAACCCACTGAAATGTAGATATGCCGTAGAAAAAATAAACCAAACCTGATCCACAAATTGATTTCTAACAAAAAAAAACATATTCTAGTTAAACGAACGTATCTTAAAAATCTTGTGGGCATTAAATAAGTCATTGAAATGTAGATATGCCGTAAAAAATAGACTAAACCTAATCTATAATCAAATTTCTTACAACGAATACATATTCTGTTCCTTCGAACGTATCCTAAAAATCGTGTCGGCATTAAATAACCCACTGTGGTTGATATGCCGTAAAACTAAGTAAATCAACCAAACCAAGAATGATTTTCCGGCTTTCTTTGCTTTGGACAGAGCCGGGCTAGTACATATAGTAAAGTAGAAACCAACAGTGTTATAAAAAACTCGGAAAATCCAGCAGTATATCTTTAATTATCTTTCATAGTTAACCCACAATACAATTCAGATAGATAGATAGATAGATAGATAGATAGATAGATAGATAGATAGATAGATAGATAGATAGATATGAACAGACTGAGATAGATAGATAGATAGATAGATAGATAGATAGATAGATAGATAGAACAGATAGATATGAACAGACTGAGATAGATAGATAGATAGATAGATAGATAGATAGATAGATCAGACATCAGACTGAGATAGATAGATAGATAGATAGATAGATAGATAGATAGATAGATAGATCGTCGAACTATCTTTGCTTTGGACAGAGCCGGTCTAGAAGTAAAATGGTGAATAGCACAAGCAACACCAGTGTCAGCGTCGCCTGGAAAGGATATGGAAGAGAAAAATCAGATTCCATACCAATGTCAAGCTCTACAAATCGTTGGTGGTATCTATTCTGATCTACGGGTGTGAGACTTGGACACTCCTGGTTGAGGCAGGGAAAAGAATTGAGGTGTTCGAGAACAAATGATCGAGAAAGCTCCTCCGCATCTCCAACTAGGAGCACAAAACCTACGTACGGATAATGGTCAAAAGTCTCGAGGGCGGACAGGAATCTCTCCTGGTCACTATTAAGCATCGGAAGATGTCATAGTTTGGCCACGTCACACGTAACAGCTTCTGCACGACCATCATGTTAGGGAACTTTCGAAGGCGGACGAAAGGGTGGGGGTATGGCGACGCAAGAGCTGGCCAGACAACATCAAGGAGGGGACGGATATGACAATGCCAGAACTCTTGAGAGCCACGGCCAACGGATCATCCCGAAAAAGGTGGCCCGTTTCTTCTGCGCTTATGTCCCCGATAACTTTTAATAGACAAAAAAAATAACGTGTTTATTTAGCCATCTACGGACTAAATATGGAAACTAAAAATGAAAGAGAAAACACGTTTATTGGAATGGTAGGCGAACTCTGATAAAAAAAAAATATCGGGACTGTTGCTATGTTAACCGAGCTAAAGTCTCTCTCTCTCTCTCTCTCTCTCTCTCTCTCTAATCTCTAAATATACCGGGTGTAACAGCAAAATTGTCCAAATCGTCCGTCCACTGGTCAGAGGGTATATATATATATATATATATATATATATATATATATATATATATATATATATGTGTGTGTGTGTGTGTGTGTGTGTGTGTGTGTGTGTGTGTGTGTGTGGCGAGTTTAACCAATATCTGAGAGAAAGAGATAGGTAGAAAGGGAGAAATAAATTTATAGAAAATAAATAATTACGATGAAAAAAATCTTTTAAATTGGAATTTTGGACATGTGTTGACCCTTTCTCTTTTATATATATATATATATATATATGAAGAAATATAGTCTTAAGGTGTGCTATATCTATGGGATAAAGCGCTCAATGTCAGAGATAGAGCGTGTGTAAATAGAAAAGTGAACATTGAAGTCAACACTTAGAGGCGACAGTCTGTTTCATGCTAGACGCAATTGTCAGGCCACCTTATATATGAGTGTGTGTGTGTGCTTGTGTGTGTGTGCTTGTGTGTATGTGTGAATAAAGACAAAAGTAAAACTTATCTTCTAAAAGTTGTCTTTATTCATAGTGTCCCTTTACATATATATTTTGGTTATATCTTAAATTTTACATATATATATATATATATATATATATATATATATATATATATAATCGACTCTCCCGTCGAGATTCGACGCATGTGGGTCAAGCAGATCAGTTTCCAGAAAACCGACAGCCCGACACCGGCACATGAGATTTGATCATAGTGGTGAAGGCTTCGTGCAGGACCATCCACACTTTTTGAAGGGTCGATTACAGAGACCTGGTGCTCTACGTGCCACGAGGTCCCCAAACGACCCTCCGTAGGTTTTGAATTCGGAGTTGTCCTTCTCCTAGACCAATTGACAACCAAGGCTATAGAACCCAGTCTGTCCTGCTATTTTACCCATAGCTGGAGAGAGAAGAAGAGGATTCATACCTTTCCCAAGGGTATTAGCACGTAAGTGAATGTAATGGATTCGACTGGAATTCGAACTCGGTTCTGCAATTCCTCAATCCAAGCCGCTATGCATTACTCCACCGTGTCTCCTCTCTCTCTCTCTCTCTCTCTCTATATATATATATATATATATATATATATATATATATATATATATATATATATATATATAATTTAATTAAAATTAGAAAACAGACAACCTTAAGGATCCATTGATTATATTTTATTTTCCTAGGAAGGTGTTTTTTCCTGGTTCTTCAGATCACATTTCCAAGCATAAAAAATGGTTATAAATTTATGTATCATTTTTATACATTTTTGATGGGTAGTTTTAAATTGATGTAAGCTGATAGAGAGATGGAGGAGGCCGGCAGATATGGTCGAAATTAGAGAAGGAAGGGAGAGATAAGAATAAATTTAAACCTATTTTCATTTTTATTAAAATACTTAAGAGTAAGGGAGTGGGGTAAGGACCAGACATTGACCTATTTAATATGTCATCTCAAAAGAAAACGCGACAAAGAGAAAAAAAGAAGATAAGATATAAGAAAGGAAATGTGGAAGGAAGTGTGGGAAGAAAAATGGGGGAGGAAAGAAAGGAAGAATAAATTAAAATATTTTTTTTTCTCCAGCTTTTTCAACAAACAACGCCGTCTTGATGTTCCTAACTGTTTGTTTTCTTTTTTCCTTTTTTTTTTTATTTATTTATTTTTTTTTTTTTTTTCTATTCGGGGGGGGAGAGGGGAGTGTAAATGGAAAGAAATGGAAAGAAGAAATGGTTCTGGTGATGGTGGGAAAAGAAAGCATGAAACGTTTCTAAGAATAATTCCTATGACCAACGAATAAGTTCGATATTTTTTTTATTTTTTTGTTAAAGCAATGCTTCATATGAAAAGAAACTTTTCTTGCTATTACTTACCTGTTATGTCAAACTGTTCGTTGACAATGTGGGTCTTTCCGAGTGGTGGACCTAAGAGGGAAAAAAAAAAAAAGACGAGCATGCTGTCTATTCTTTTTTTGCATCGTCTTGGCTGAGGAGGAAGTGACGTAAGCCGTTAATGATTGGTCACTTGTAAATTTCAAGATCAGCAGTAGCAGTTATTTAATGTGTTCATTTGTTGCATGCTTGCTTTTTTTTTTTTTTTTTTTGCTTCAGGATCGCCTGCCGGATTAGTTTTAGCTCCGGTAGGGTCTCTTGGGTGAACAACTATGATGTTGGAAGACCCAAAACTTTTCATGACTCCAAGTCATAACATCACTGACGAGGCGATCCTGAGCACTTGTTGGAGTGTTTTCTTGACATAGGCATATTGCAGTTAATTTTTTTAAAAAAACACAGAGTGATATATTTTGCACTTAACGTTTGACATTAATTTAAAAAATTATTAACAAAATGAAATAGGATAAAAGGAAGAAATTAATATGAAATGAATATAAGACAAACAAAAACATTAATATTATTAATATTATTAATAACAATTAAGGAGTAATAAATTAATAAGTAAAATCTAAAATTTCAAAATTTAAATCTTAATATATATATATATATATATATATATATATATATATATATATATAAAAGGTTATAATTGTTCCAACGAGAGAAAATGTATATATAAAAAAGAGAGAAACCGCAAACGTTTTTGGTTACAATGTGAATTTGTTTTAGTATATATATATTATATTTTATTTTTCATATTTTTCCTACACGTGTTTCCGGTGCCGTGACTTTCTTCAGGCAAATTAAAGGAATCATTTTTTACAGGAATAAGTTCTTTTAATATTTCATTGTTCATTTCCTTTATTTGTAGTGACCCTTGATCTCATTTTTTCGACTGTTGGCAAAAGTGACTTTCTCCATAAGTGGTAATAAAATCAGTAGGTGTTAGTGATCGCGATGACAGATAATTTGATGATAGATGCACCCCTATCCACACATTAACCCTGAGTTTGTCAAATCTATTTCCATTTCTGTGTATCACGTTTGCGTCTGAGCGTGCATACACACACACACACACAAAACACACACACACACACACACACACACACACACACACACACACACATATATATATATATATATATATATATATATATATCATACACATACACACATATACAAATTCTTCCTGCGTTGCGTAGGGGGCTCACCTGTGTGCCCGTGAATCTGTTTTTGCCAGTGTATGTATATGTATATTTTTGTTCTCCATAGTTCCTGTTTGTTTGCGCGTGCGTACGTGTATGTATGTATGCGGTTCAACCAGTGTATCTGGCCATAATGCGTGCATGCCGTGTGTCCATGTGTGGTGTGGGGGGGTCTGTTTAGTTCTGTTTTAAATTTGTCTATGAAATTTTTTCTTGAGTTTGTAAGATAGAGTAATTATCTATTTGATATATTGGCATAATTTTAAATTTGCCTTGATTGCATTGGTAGATGTGTTGCGATACAAAGAGTTTTCTGTTGTCCGGTAATTAGATGTTGCTTTTGTGAAGGGCAACTCTGTGTTTAAGTGTTTGGCTGATGCCTATATATGACTTCTTGCATTTTGTGCATTTAAGTGCATAGATGACATTTTTGAAGTTGCAGTTTAAATTTTTATTGATTGTGAATGTAGTTATGGGGTTTTCAAAGGTTAGGAGTTCCCTTCGTGCGCATTTATAAAAAAATCACAACTTTTAATTACATTCATTTTTTTTTGTCTCAGAAATTCACCCGTGAGAGTGATCTTGAATTAGATGGAAAGTACTTGTGAAAATAAAAAAGAATGAGGAAAACAACGGCGCCTTCCTTAAAGACTTTAATGGCAACATTAAGTAATTGATCCGTGAATTTGAGAGGATTAAAATAAAAATGAATAGACATAATATGCCTAGATTATTCAACTAAATATGCTTCAATGAAGATATGCTGGCTAAATAAACACATATATACCTAAAGAGCCCGTTCTAGCATGAAGCGAATTGCCTTTATTCGGTGTTGATATCAGTGTCCACACTGTTTATATTTACAGTCGATCTATCCTGGATATTGATCCTTTTACCTCATAGACATAGCATACATTATGACCATATATATATATATATATATATATATATATATATATATATATATATATATATATATAATAGACCAAATAAAAAAGCTTGCGACAAAGCAAGAAAAAACAGAAAAAATGATTATTAAACGAAAAACTTCCGTAGTCTTTATCAATACATACATACCTATATATATATATATATATATATATATATATATATATATATATATATATATATATAAATATATATGTATAGTCTTAAGATGTGCTATATTTATGGGATAAAGTGCTCAATATCAGAGCTAGAGCGTGTGTAAATAGAAAAGTGAACATTGAAGTCAACACTTACAGGCGGCAGTCTGTTTCATGCTAGACGCAATCGTTAGGCCACCCGTCAGGCCTGACGATTGCGTCTAACATGAAACAGACAGTCGCTTCTAAGTGTTGACTTCAATGTTCACTTTTCTTTTATATATATATATATATATATATATATATATATATATATATATATATATTATCAGATATATTTTATATTGATTTTACTTATTCGGCAAAATACTAAGCACTAGGGCCTTTTTTTCAATAACTTAGACCCAAATATAAAAAAAAACTTGCAAGAAAGCAAGGAAAACAGAAAAAAAAGATTATTTAACGAAAAAAACTTCCGTAGTCTTTAACAACACATGCCTCAATAATGACATGCCGCCAATATATATATATATATATATATATATATATATATATATATATATATATATGTGTGTGTGTGTGTATATATATATATATATATATATATATATATATATATATTGATTTTACTTAGTAAATATAAAAAGTTAAAACTAAAATTTCCATTATAGATTTCTAATGATCCACTCAATTCAATTTATAAATAAGCATTATCAATTTTGACAAGTACAATTCTCCTGTGTCTTTCAACCTAAGCATTCAATAATAAATGTCACAATGTCTAGCTCCAAATGTCATAGAACGTTGTGACAAGTAATTCTAGCCTCACTCCATTCGTTTCCCCTTTGACGCGGTGCGTAGAATAATCGTCTTTTTAAAATATAAAAAGGAAATGCTTTTCAAATCACATGTCTATTTTCTTTCCCATATAAAATCCTGAGGGTAAATTTTGTAAATATTAATAAAATTCGGCCACCAGTTCCATAATTCGTGCATTACAACAGTGATGTTGTCAGAATTTTCAATATTTTCTTATTTCACAGATCGTGAGATCTATTAAGGTGTTGTGATTAAATATACGTAAATGTTAAAAAAAAAAAAAAAAAGACATTCTGTTTTAATAGGAAAAGTAAACATGGCTTATTAACTGATAGGAGTTATCTCCCTTTTCATGAAGAGCTTAATAAGAATGATCAACTCTCTTGGGTTGATAGATCACGATACGTATTAGGAAGATGTGATTAAATATAATTTAACTTTTTTTTTTAATTATTCATTATTATTATTGTTTAGGTAATAAGCATTATAACATAGCACAAATAGCTATATTGTGAAAAAATGGATTTTCGACAATATACGCATTTTTTACATATTTATGGTTATTTTTTAACTTTTCTAAAAAACGTTGTCCTTGTACATGTAGTTATGGATAATATTATACATTAATTACTATTATTTTTTAATTAATAACTATTTAGGCTCCGTTGTTGACATGAATAGCTATCTACTGTTGTGTTAAAATTTTGCAATAATGCAATAATAAAGATTTAAATTTCATCTCTGTGATAGATGTTGCGATCTGTAAATACATTATTACAAAACTGAAATAATCTGTGAGTTTCTCACCTGGCATCTCGATATCTGGAAAGCTGGACATCAAAATGGCTACAATTGTTTTAGGTAAAAGAGAGAAAAGGTTTTAAAAAAAGAATTAGCTGTGAGTGTAAGGTGAAAAAATTACGAAAAGGACAAAATAAACACGATAGGTAGTAGTAGTAGTAGGTATCCGTTTTTTTACGTATTTATGTTCATTTTTTTAACTTTTATAAAAAAAAAATTCTTATACATATAGTTATGGATAATATTATACATTAATTACTATTTTTTAAATTAATAACTATTTGTGCTCAGTTGTTGACATTAATAGCTATCTGTTGATGTGTTAAAATTTTGGAATAATGCAATAATAACAATTTAAATTTCATCTCTCTGATAGATGTCGCTATCTGTGAAAACGATAATCATAGGCTCTTTCTCTTTTCCTTTGAATTCTTAGTAGGACAAGCAGTGTTCGTCTGTATAATTTATGTCTGTAAGTGTATAATAATTTTAGCTGGTCTATGATAGAACGGGGGTAAAAGCAAAATTGTTCAAATCGTGTAACAGCATGTCACCCCCAAAAAAAAAACGTTTAATATCTCAAAATCACTATCTTTATATCGTACTACGTATTTATGCATAAAATAACGCTTATCAAAACAACTTGTTTTATATACCTTATTACTATAAACGTTATAATCATATGATACATGTGTTTGCGTAGACATAGCAGTTGTTTTAACACTGTTTTGGATTAACAGATCGCGACAGCGTAAACAAATAAACGTGGCTTATTAACTGATAGGAGTTATCTCCCTTTGCAAGTATATCCAATAAAAATGATCAACTCTCTTGGATTGATAGATCGCGAGAGCTTTTATGGAGATGTGATTAAATATACTTTAATGTTTAAAAAAAAATCATTATTATTATTGTTTAGGTAATAAGCATTATAACATAGCACAAATAGTTATATTGTGGAAAAAAGAATTTTTCAACAATATAAGCATTTTTTACATATTTATGATTATTTTTTTTTTAACTTTTATCAAAAATGACATTCTTTTACATATAGTTATGGATAATATTATACATTAATTACTAATTTTCTTTTAATTAAGAACTATTTGTGCTCAGTTGTTGACATTAATAGCTATCTGTTGTGTTAACATTTTGTAATAATGCAATAATAAAAATTTAAATTTCATCTCTCTGATAGATGAAGAGATCTGTAAATACAAATGGAGTCACAGAAATTACTTCAAAAGGTCGTATATTTCGCCTTAAATTCTTTTCTTGTTACCCTGGGTTTATTGCCAGACAAAAAGGGAAAATAACACTTGCAATACAAATGTCCATTTAAATTTCATCTAAATTGTGTATGTACGTTTGCGTGTTGCATTGACAACACTCTATGAATAAACTTATACATATTGACCAATTCATATGCGCTAATTCTTTTATTGTGGTCACCAAATCGCCGACGATAATTTCCAAGAATGGGTCCGTCCTGTCAAACAGATTGCGACAGCTATTTGGGAGATGTGATTAAATATATTTTAAAATTTAAAAAAAAATATTCATTATTATTATTGTTTAGGTAATAAGCATTATAACATAGCCCAAATAGCTATATTGTGAAGAAATGAATTTTTGACAATATACGCATTTTTAATGTATTTATGGTTATTTTTTAACTTTTATAAAAACAACATTCTTGTACGTTTAGTTATGGATAATATTATACATTAATTACTAATTTTTTTTAATTAATAAATGTGCTCAGTTTTTGACATTAATAGCCATATGCTGATGTGATAAATTTTTGGAATAATGCAATAATAAAGATTTAAATTTTATCTCTCTGATAGATGTCGAGATCTGTCAATAAGGATTTTCTTAATAATCCATAAAAATCTAATGACAGTCAAGCCTGCGTAACAACTTACATAAACAGTATGCACAAAAACTTGATTAGAAACAAGGTAAAAGAATCCTGAAATGTTATATGATGTCTCTTCTCCTGTATGGCAGTAAGTGCTGGACGATCTCCTCAAGCATGAAGAAGAGACGTGAAGCAATCAAAATGTGGTTCTACAGAAGGATGCTGAGAATACAGTTGACCGAATATGTGAACAACGATGATTTTTTTTTTTTTTTTTTTTTGGAAATAGTGGAAACAAAAAGAAAATTAATAGTTAACATCAGAAAGAGACAGTTGTGGTTTCTGGGGCTTATATTGAGGAAGGGGGGCTTGGAAAATACGATAATCTAAGGGAAATACATGCGACAAGTGCGACAGAGGAAAACAGCGCAAAGTATACTTAGTGAGGTTGAGTAAATTAATGGCGGAGCAGGGCTTAATAGAAATGACAGAAAAGCAAAGTTTATTAAGAGTTACAAGAGACAGAAAGTTGTGGAGAGCCATGATTGCCTACGTTCCGATGGAACACTGCACATAAATAAGAATTGAACATATAAAGTTTATGATGTGAAAATGCTACTGCCATTCTGACATATATATATATATATATATATATATATATATATATATATATATTAATGCATGTTTCGTTAAATAATATAGACAAGTTTTGTCTATTTTAAATAAATTCCTTTCATATTGTCGAATAAGCTTTTTAGTATTATCACTGAAACTCGAAAGAAAATCCCCATGTTGATACACGTTTTTATTGTTAATCTTGTCTAAGCTTTCGTCTTACATAAACCATCGTCAGAAATTAGAAGTACCTTACAATAAATTAAATAATAAATTAATAAATTAAATAATAAATTAAATAACAAAGATGGTAATATTTGTTTTAGATTGATTATGCGGGCATTGCAACAATGATAGTTTGTTTTGTTTGCATGGAAGGTTGCTATGCAACGATAAATTCGTGCATATGAAACGCAGGAAGTATATATCGCATTGGTGTTCATGACATCACACATGACCACGTGGGAGTGAAAATGAAGAAAAGTGTTAAGTATGGAAATAAACCAATAGCTCCTGTTATCAACTTTTATAATATATATTTTATATATATATATATATATATATATATATATATATATATTCGGCGTGCTTAGTGGAAAGTGCTCAATATCTACGATAGAGCTAACATATTCAGTTGCATGGATATTAGTTTGTAGCCGCAGGGTCTGACGGCGCAGACGGCCGATCTGAAAAACGTCAAAACCACCCCCACCCGTCCCTTGTTAAGCAAAGATTGCTACATATATAACGCTACAGTCTCGAACCCGAAGTAGAATTACTATTGCGTATATATGTGTGCGCGCCTCACCCCAGAATATTTATATGAGTGTGTTTATACGAACTAAAATACATACACCTGTATGCATGTATGTATGTCTATGGATGTGAGAGTGCCATCCCAAACAAAAACAAAAGAAAACCCCCACCTCCACCACACAAATAATCAAACACAAATAAGCATTAATAGATCCATTTTAAAATAAAAAAAATCAAACATTTTTTCTGATGATCGCAAAAGCGTGAAACCCGGAGTTACAAACTACTATCCATGCAACTGAATATATATATATATATATATATATATATATATATATATATATATATATGGTCTATGGTCTGGTGCCCCTTCTGTTTGCCTCGGGGTTCTTGATAGGCTCCAGAGGAGAATATGGAATGTGGTTGACCCTGCCCTGGCGTCTCGTCTACAGTCATTTTCTCACAGACGCGCCGTCGCCTCCCTCTCTCTGTTCTACACTTTCATGGAAATTGCTCCGAGGAGCTGCATTCGCTGGTTCCCAGACGTCATGAGTTCCAGCGCTCTACGAGGCTGACATCCCGCTCTCACCCCTTCACTGTCGAAACTCCTAAATGTAGCCGTCTCTTCTACCCCAATAGCTTCATGTCTCGCACCTCTCGCTTGTGGAACTCCCTTCCCTTCTCCTGTTTCCCTGTGAGCTATAATCTCCAGCTATTCAAGTGTAATGTCAATCGACATCTCCAGTTGCCTTGATCTATCCACTACTCCTCATCCTTTCTTCTATCACTCCTATCTGATCTTGCTCTAAATTTTTCCGTAACCCCTTGCGTCCTAGTGGCTTCCCGCCTTGCTTGGGGTGAAATGCTTAAAAAAAAAAATATATATATATATGTGTGTGTGTGTGTGTGTGTGTGTGTGTGTGTGTGTGTGTGTGTGTGTGTGTTTGTATTAGCTGATTAAGGAACAGAACCTATTTTTCGACAGTCGCATTTACGCTTTTTAAAATATGAACGTTGTTGTCTTTGCTATACATATATTTATTTAGTATAATATAATTAAGTTGATATATTGAATATAGATGTTTTTGGCGCAGCTATAACTAACATGTATAATATTTTTGTTAAAATCTTCTTTAGTATTGCTGAGTAATTAAAGTGTTTATGGAGTAAATTTAGGAAAAATTCTTCCAATATTCGTTTGAACATTAAGATTGAAAGGGGGATTAAACCATATTAGATCAAGGTGTCTCTGTTTATTTTTACTTTTTTTTAATTTTTTTCTAAATATTTTAAATTTATTTTATGGTTGCTTAGTTCTAATGCATTTATATATTTAATTTAATATTTCCTTTATTGCTGGAATTAGTAGATAATCTAAATTGGACTGATTTATGTAAATTAATTAGAATATTGTCTGGATGGTTGAACTCTTTATTGACACACACACACATACATATATATATATATATATATATATATATATATATTTATTTTCCTTCGTCCCATCTCTCTCCCCCACCTCTTCTCTTTCTTTTTTTCCCACCTCCTATCCTAACTTCTAATTGTCTATGGTGTGTATATGTCACCACGAAATGCATCTTTATGCATTAGACATCCGTCGACTTTCTTCCTCTCCTCTTTTTAATTCCCCCCACCACCACCACCACATCTCCTAAAATTCTCTCTGTTAAGGTTTCATCTCCTCATACACTTTCTCTAAATTCTGTTTTGATTTCCGGAGTTGTTTTTTTCTGTTTTCATTTTGAATTTGTAGGTCTGATGATTTGGATCGTATTTACGATTCCAATGGAATAAATTATGACCATGGAATATTAGTGTTTAAGCCTTTTTTTATTATATCCTTACTCTGTCCTAGACATTGAGTTCTACCTGGATTCTTCCTCTTGAAAAATTTTTTTCTGAAAATATACATGTATGGGAATTTTTTATATATATTTTGCATATGTATGTATATTTTCTACTAATATTATATATATATATATATATATATATATATATATATATATATATATATATATATATAACGTGGGACTAATCAAACAGTGTTCGATGTAATATATGAACTATTAAGTACATATTTGGTCTTGTATGCAGATCATTTGCAGGAGAGAAGTGTCACATACGAGACAAACATCAAAACTGAATGATATTGTCGGATCATCATATCTCGAAATCAGGGGCTTGGGAGTCCATTGTCATATACAGTGTAACCCGGATATAAGAGACCCGGATATAAGAGAAACCCGGATATAAGAGATTTTCTCTGGTCCCAAAGTGTCCCCATACTTACCTAAACAAAATAGACCAAACCCGGATATAAGAGAAACCCGGATATAAGAAACTTCTTCTCCGGTCCCGACAACTCTCTTATATCCGGGTTACACCGTATATGCCTGCTTCAAAGAGTATGCCAATCAATTAAATTGCTCTTTGAACAGAAAAATACTTTGTCTTTAAATAGAAAAAGCCTTTGACTTAAATAGACCAAACCTTTTGTCTTTAACATTTAGTTAAATCCTAAGAAAGAGAAAGGTTATAATTTATATTGAAAATGAATCTGGATAAACGTATTTCAATAGATATTTATTTTTATGCCTGCATGCAATCATCAATTCATTTCTGTTGTTTAATAAGCTACGGTTATTTAAGTGTTTTAAAATAACTAATTTTTCAAAATTGTATAAATTACATCTATCGCCTTTCCTATTAAAAGATTTGGTTTTTGCTACAATAGGCCGCGTAATAATTGATGTATTACCATCATTCTTTAATTGCGAGAAATGTTTGGAGATGGCAGTTCTGTTCATGTATATTATATTGCCTAAAGTCATTCGATGATGATAGAAACAAAATTTCCAAGGGCTTTTAATAGAAATAAATAAAATGTGACATCGTTACCAAAATGTATGCACGCTCGGTATACAATATTATCAGCCATACATTGGCCATTAAAGGGACAGATCGTGTTTTTTCGGTAATTGTATTTATCTTTTTAAAAAAAAGTAACGTTGTCTTTGTTGGAAATCTATTTATTTAGTATGATGTTGTTATATTGGGATATTGATTCATCGATGTTATTGATGCAGCTATAACTGCTCTTTACGTTAGTTTTGTTTAAAATCTTCGTTAGTATTGCTGGGCGATTAAAATGTTTATGAATTAAATTTAGGAATAATTCTTACAATATTCATTTGGACATTATGATTAAAATTTTATCACTTCCTTTCTCAATCGGTCTATATTTCGTGGGATTGCCTTACGATTGAGCATTACACCATCATCTCCGGTCTCCTTAATGTCGAAAATAAATCTTAGTCGCTATAATTACAAGATTCCAACTATTTCGCATGTATTTTGATGTATTATAATAATTCTGGAGATTCTTGGAGATGGCAGTTCTGTTCATGTATCTTACATTGTGTAGTCATTCGATGTTGATAGAAATAAAATCTCCAAGGGCTTTTAATAGAACCAAAAT
>CAHIKZ030005382.1:3250000-3257500 GCA_903632075.3 Acanthosepion pharaonis | reverse complement strand
AAACAAGTTATATTTAAACATAAGACGTATTCAAATAAGTTATATTCAAGACTAAGTCATATTAAAATACTTTATATTTAAATGTAAATAAAATTATATTTAAAAAATAAGTTATATTTAATATAAATTAATAAACTATATATAAAACTAAAATATATTTAAAAATAAAAATATATTTAAAAATATAAATATATATTATAACATAATTCATATATTTAAAAATAAATATATAATGAAATAAAATATATTATTTTAAAAATAGGTTATATCTGAAAATAATTTATATTTAAAAATATAAAGTTATACTTAAAAATACAAAATTATACTTAAAAATATTATATTAAATAACTACCATAAAATTATTTAATTTACATATGTTTAATACGGCCATCAAAAATGTGTAAATTTTCTTTTCATTTTTTATTTGAAAGAAAAGTCTGATGATCCACAGTCCTTTTAAAAGTGCTGTGGTGAAATAATTTATTACATGGAACCTTAAAGTGGTCTGTTTTTATTTAATATAAATATATATTATATAAAATAATATATATATGAAGAAATAAGCACACGTATATTTGCGTGTTAGTAGAATTTATAATTCATGAAGCGGTTCTATGACGTCATGCCACGCGAGAGACCGAAATATTAACAACAGAACCTTATATCAATATATATTTCAAGCTAGTCACAACACATTGCATTGCATCTAGATATATGGTTCTGTTGTTAATATTTCGGCCTCCCACGTGTTATGAGGTCATAGAACCGCAATATGAATTTACAAACTGCGTCTTGTATTCCACGACCGTTATCGTCGCATAGTAATCTTCTATGTCATCATAACAGAATAGCATCTTCGATGGTGAATACCTTTGTTCAAATGTCCGTATAATCACTCTGAAGATGGCTCATGGGAGCCGAAAGCTGAGATCAAGGAACAGCATAATAAAAATCTATCCAATTGTTGGACTATTTTTTGTCTTTATTTTCACACGAAATTAAAGCAACCATACGAGCTTTAGAACAGCCCATGATCAAATGTAATAGGCATTCATTGTTTGTTATATTTAACAATATATGCTTAAATATGAAGGCTGTTTCAATAACTTGGACCGATTTTAATGTGAATTAAGTTTAAGCGTCTAAAGATCTTTTTCTTTTTCTTTCAGATTTGGCGGACATTTGGGCGATATTATTTTTCATACATAATTGCCATGACTTAAATAACCTGATCCAATAGAGAAATAAATAAATTATTACCAATAACACTGATTTATTTACTGCTTACTTTGATCCGTCTTAATGAAACACCCTTATATATATATATATATATGCTTTTATATACCCTCACTAAGAATAAAGAGACAGTCCAAAATGAAAATTACAAATTGGGGATACCAAAATCAAACAAGTACAAAATTTTAAATATCACGATCTTTTTTTTCTTTTAGACTGTAAGTGAAATTCTTCAGCAGGAGTATTTAGCTATTCTCATCCCGTTGAGACACACACACACACACACACACACAAGTTAGCCTATCGCTCAGTTCACACTCCTCCCTCATCTTTTGAAAAGGAGTAGAGGTGTAGCCATTGTTTCCTGTTTAGAATTGCGTTTCCCGTTCTTTCTAAAGTTTTCTCATTTTCTTTCATTCCCAGTAACGTCTTAGTGACATTATTGCCTTGCTTGGGGTAAAATGATTAAAAAAAAATTAGAAAATCTGAACTCAATTTTTATTTAATATTTACTTTAATATACCCTCACTAAGAATAAATGTATTATATTATTGAATTTTCAAGATGGATTTCCTTTCCAAGGCTAAAGAGCTCCAGTTGTTTTTTCCCCAAGTATGACTGTGACAGATTGATAGCGATTAAAAGGTGGTTATAGATATAAACAGATTAGAGAAGGCTGAGAGATAGAAGACATAATGCATGGTTGTTAGCAAAAGGGACAGTCCAAAACGCAAATTACAAATTGGGGGTACCAAAATCAATCAAGTACAAAATTTGAACTATCTGGGAAGTGGTTTAACAAAGGATGCAAAAAGATGGCTTCTAAAATCTAAGCAAAGTATTAAGAAACAGGAAAATGTCAAACTGGACAATCTCATCACAGATGAAGAAAAAAAACTTGATGCAACCGAAATATGGTTCTTTCTTATCCGCACAAGCTTCCTAAGTCTAGGAATGGTTGTCGGACACTCTCCTCCCGGAAAAAAAATCCCTACTTAGCTAGCACCCTCGCCGCATTTGTCTGCTTTAGATCTCCTCTTTACCGCTCGCTAATGCAGAGGGCAATCGTGTTTCGGTAGGTAGAGGTGAGGACAGTGCTGTTTTCCTTAAATACACTAAAGGTGCTTTGATGGAAAAAAAAACCGGCTGCATATTCGATTCCTGTCATAATTTCTTTCTTTCAGAAGACATCTTGTTATTATTAATTTCACACTTTAATGAAATAAAAATCAGGAATACCAACTCAAAGAGGTGAACCATTAAAATAACGTTTCTAAATAAGAAATATATTGGGCGTTCAAACGTTGTTCAGGCTCCGTTATTAACATTTTTTTTAATTACAATATAATGTTCCTTGCAGTTTCAGTAACTAGAATTAAAAAATGCGAATCTTGGAAAATCCAATAAAATACATAAACGTAATTTCGAACGCGGAAGAATGAGAAAAATCTGTGCAATTTTTTTTTAATTACAAAAATTAAAATCGAGTAATAATGTGAAATGTAGAATATATATATATATATATATATATATATATATATATATATGAAAAAATACGTATTTTGCTTTGATAAAGTCCACATTGGACGAAACGCGTCAGCAATTACCAGCAAATATTGTCTTCTCTGCTGGTTAAATCGGAGAAATTTTCATATATATATATATATATATATATATATATATATATATATATATATATATATATTATTATTATTATTAAATGGACAAAGTCCGACAATTATTTTAAGACATTTTTTTATGTTTATACATTCTTTTTATAGATACAAATATTTAAGTAATAATAATTTTATAATAAACAGTATTAATAACATTTACCGACCTGAATGTCCGAAAAATTTTGATAGAAAATATTCGTTCTCCGACAGGAATCGAACCTGTATCCTATACGGAACGGTCATATAGCCTGACGTGCCTTAAAATATTTGGAAGATTGAAGTTTGAAAACAGTAAAATCGACCTTGCTAATCGAACGATCCTCCGTGGCTCGATCGGTTAAGGGACGTCATGTGGTTGGCGCGGCGGGCTCTGGCCGTGAAGGGTAGAAGAGGCGGAAGCAAGGAATGTACTTCGTGCGAGCACTTTCCATTGAAGTAGCAATAGAGCTGCCATCGGCTTGTCTCATCCCGTCTGTGAGAGTGGGGTTTCAAGGTAGAAAATAATTTGTAACACACAAGGAGACGGAGACGCTTTTGGAACCTATCAAAACTAGAAAGTGAGGACTAGGCAGCTCCTGTCCAAATATGAGAACAGTACTTCATTTTAAGCCTGTTCTGACTCTTGTAAAGGTAAAGGATAGCACGTGGCGTGGTGTCAGGTACTTACTGTTTCTGTATATTTAGCGATGGATTGTATGTAAGAATTCCAAGTCAGGTCTCGCGCGGGTAACCACAAATACTCTCTCAAGCCACGGTGCTTCCCCGGGGGACATCCATTCATCGAAACTGGCGGTGTTTGGGGATCCGATCGACGATGATGGAATGTGACTAGTTTTGTTTTCGCGCCATTGAATGTAACCAGCCAGTCTTTCCCTCTGTTGTGGATTCCGAGATGAAATTCGGTCTCCAATGAATGACAAACGCAAGAATTAAATATAAGAAATAAAATGTATTTACACAATCATACAAAGAGTAATACTGTTAGTAAATCCAGGAACGCGGTTAGTAGCAATAATATATATATATATATACAGTCTCGAAGTAGGACTTCCTTAGAGTCTACGTGCTTGTAACTGGTTTCTACAAGAGGTTACCTCACACTATCTCTGTTCGTATATTCTCTCTCTCTCCGTATATCCTCTCTTTCCGACTACCCTCACTGACTGTCTACTCTGGGTACTTAACGGCAGCAGTCCAGGTACACTGGTAGAGTCCACTTATATGAAAAGGGGAGGACTCCATAACACCCTCTATTAAGGTATTAGTAATAACTGCATTGTTTATTTCCATGTAAACTGATATCTCTATGGAACGAAGAATTTAGCGATTTCTCTTGAAAATGGACAGCATTTAGCATTCTGATGTTATCAAGTACCTGCAGTAAAAAGCATTCTGCCCACCCCCTCCCAAGTACATTCACGCTAACATGGTTGCTACATTAAGGAATGATACTCCAGGTTTATCAACAGTGCTAAGTCGGGCAGCTGAATTTAAGAGGGAAAGGATGAATCTTGACTATGACCCAAGGTTTGAACGTCCTGTAACTTCCACCACCGAAGAAAACATAAGATTGTGTTCATCACATTGATTGTGATCGATGGTAGGAAGGAGACTGACTATAAATCAAATAGCCAATACTATTAGCACATCCCGGTACCAGCTCGGTGAGTGCCACGTCTTCTGATACCTGATCAAAATCGCACCAGGCTGATCGCATCACGGGAAAATTTGACATTGTTTTAGGTAGATCCACTTGGTTCCCTTGAATGTTACATAACCCAGGATGACTCTTGGATTCATCAATTTGGGCCAGTGACAAATCATCTATTTCAATATTGTCGAATCAGTATACAATGTCACTGAAGATGAGAAGACATGCTAATTCAGGACATCAAATCAAAACAATTTTGATGATGATGAAGGGAGAGTCTTTGATAACACAAAGTCTAGATGTCATGCAACTGCAAACACCAAAGAAGACATTATGTTTATCACATGGTGATTGACTATAAATCAAATAGCCAATGCTATTAGCATATCCCGTGAGAGTTGAGAATAAACTTGGCATTACGAAGGTTTCAGCTCGGTGTGTGTCACGTCTTCTGATACCTGATTAAAAGCGCACCAGGCTGATCACATCGCAGGAAAATTTGACATTGTTTTTAATAGATCCACTTGGTTTCCTTGAATGTTTCATAACCCAGGATGAGTGTTGGGTTCATCACTTTGGACCAGAGACAAAGAGACAATCCATGCAGTGGGAACACCTACTTCAATAAAGGCCAAATGTCGTTTCATCTTCAGGGAAAGTAATGGCCCCAGTTTTGGGGATGCAAAACTAATTAGGTTTATTGACTATCTTCAAAAGGAACATACCATCAATCATTCCACCACTCTTATAATTTATATATATATATATATATATATATATATATATATATATATATATATAATAAATATGTATAGATTTCCAAGAGGATAGAATTGCATCGAAAAATAATTACTATTTATCTGCATCTCACTCATTTAAACCGTTATTTAACTCCTCTCTTTAAAACTCCTCTATGTTTAATTTTAATCCCGACCTTCCACTTTAGGTCTTCCTCTTCTTCTTTGGTCTGTTACCCCTCTCTAAAGCTTTCATTTCCTTCTCACACTTGTCTCCCACTCCCATACATACATTCTCACTACAATTTTATTTTTTATACCCGGAGTTATTTTCTCCGATTTCTTTTTGAATTTCTAAGTCTGATGAAGTGGATCGTAATTACGATTTCAATGTAATAAATTATAACCATGGAATATTAGTATTTAAGCCTTTTTACTATATATATATATATATATATATATATATATATATATATATATATATATATATATATATGCACACATTAGTGGATGACATTCCAGCTTTATCAACAGCGCAAAAGTGGGTAGTTGAATGGTGGGGAAGAAAGTTTCTTGCAGATGATCCAAGGTCTGGACATCCTGCAAATGCCAATACCGAAGAAAACCTTGATCATGTGATGGATGACAGGCGATTGACTATAAATCACATAACCAATGCCATTAACATACCCTGTGAGAGGGTTGAGAATATTCTACAAAATGATGTTGGTACGGCGACGGTTTCTGCACGTTGGGTGCCGCGTCTTGTGACAACCTATCAAAAGTGCACCAGGCTGATCACATCACGGGAAAATCTGACATTGTTTGAAACAGATCTAGCTGGTTTCTGTGGACGTTTCCTAAAGATTAGTGTTGGGTTCATCATTTTGAGCCAGAGCCAAAGCGATAAACACCGTTCCTCACGTGATACAAAGAAGGCCAAGGTCGTTTCTTCTTCAAGGCAATTGTTAGGATTAGTTTTGCAAAACCTATTGAGCTTATCGACTTTCTTCAAAAGGGATACACCATCATTGGAGAATACTATGCCAACTTGCTGAGGCAAATACAGAAAGCTACCAAGACAAAACACCCAGAAAATGATAAAAGGGGTTTGCTTTATTGGGACAATGCTCCGATAAACATGTCTTTTGGTTCAATGGCTGTTGGGTGTAGCCTTTGTTTCATGTTCGGAATTGGGTTGCCGATACCTTCTCATTCTCTTTCACTCTCAGTAACCCCCTTGCATCTCAGTGGTATTATCGCCTTGATTGGGGTGAATTGATTACAAAAAAGTTGTGGGTAAAAATGCTAGTAGATTTATAGTTATTGAGAATAGTCGGGAATAATGAAGACTAGACTTACATGAGTGGAACGACGATGTCGACTGGTGGATCCTAAGCCGTTTTAGTAGCCTTCCATTTGGAATGGCGGAAGAGGTGAGGGCAGGTGTATATTATAAAAATCCTTCCACCTCACTACTCATCAGGCTCTTTGGCTGACAGCGAAACAAGTTGTTATTATTGTCCCTGTCTGTTATTACTGTGGTTACCTGACCCTAGCGGAGAGAGTCACAATGGAAGGATCTTTTCTTTTGCAACCCGCTCATTCGTCAACGCTGGTCTTTTCAGTCGAATTCATTTTCGACGTATGCTTTAATTCATGAAATCGATGTAACAAAGATGAAAGCTCATCAGAACAATTACCATGAAAATATTTGCAGTAAAGACACAGTTAAGCGACCTTAGAGCCTTAGGAAAGTGACTGAAACAGACATGTCAATACCTATACAATTTAATAATCTTCTTGTTGGAATTTTCGGGTACCCTGGTGTACTAGTGAGCCAGCCAAAATGAGCTGACTCATTTTATAGTTCACCAATAGAAGAGTTAACCAATCAGAAGGCTCAAAATATTCAATGCGACGTGTATAAAGGCGGCCATGTTTTTCCCGAATATTCACTGCTAGCCTTTGATATCGAAGACTGAAGAATTACTGAATAGCTGCTGGTGGTATTGGCGATATAGTCAGATTCAGTAGAGTGCCTGACACGTGAGTATTAATCTTTAACGTTGTTTCATTGAACAGATTACGTACTGCGCTGTATTCTATATTCATAGACTATGGTGAATAGGGTTAACACACGCATTTTTTTTTAAATAATTTCACCTCAAACAAAGTGATGAAGCCATTAAGAGTCAAG
>CAHIKZ030005382.1:3237500-3245000 GCA_903632075.3 Acanthosepion pharaonis | reverse complement strand
GCGATTGCTTGCCACAGAACAACAATGAGTGTTCCACAGGTGGTAATTGTTGGAGTAAAAAGTTGGGACCTTCTGTTATTCTTAAAAAAATTAAATAAAATATTAGATGTATGCTAAATGCTTCCAATTGACATTTTAAAAGCGGAGGCTGAATAATTCAGACCAGTACACTTGGGAATATTAAGGATCTCTCTCTTCTCCCCCACTGCCAAGGTAATGGTCAATCGCAGAGTAAACTGTGTCCTCTAGCTTTGATAGGCAGCCAGTCAAAAAGAATAAAATTCTCAATTCAAAACCGGTTGGGCGTGGAAGTATTAACTCCACCCTGCAAAATCGATATACTACAGAAAACACCGTAGCAACAACTAGCATTGTGTGATGAGGCTGTGTAGTGAGACTGTTACCCTATACTTTGTTGAGGGCCGGTGTCTGAGTTGAGAGATAAACATGTGTGTCTCCTGAAATGTCCACAACAAACATGGCACACTCGGAATATGAGTCTACCTAAAGAAGAGTAAACAAGCAACAAGAAGCGATATATATGTACAAACAAATGATAATGTATTAACAACAAAGGTTTACAAATGACAAAGACATTAATGTGTGTAATAAATGAATGTGGAAACTTTTGGTTCCAACATATGTGAAGTGAGTGAACGTGCGTACGTACGTGTGTGTATCTATGGTTGATGCGTTTCCCAAAAAGGGACGCGCGATCTTCCGCGAGAGATTGCCGTATAAGGGGAAAGTAAGAAAAGAATGCGAATAATTATCGCGGAGTATTTATAGTACCGGAAAGCGTCCCCTAGGTGCAGTTTCGAAAATTAGGAGGAAATAACTCTATACTTTATATAGAAATCTGTAAGGTTAATGATCAGAGGCTAAATACGGAGTTGAAAACCGGTTTTCGCTCTGCATATCTTTATACAAACACAATAACTTTTAGTTTTTATACATACTAAACCTTTTCTGTAATAATGACAAGAATAATTGAATTTGGTTTGAAAATTATTTTTTTTATTAACTATTCCATTATTTAATTTGACGAATGTTAATCGGACTGGAAACAAAATCTCAGCTACTACAAAGTTACCTCGTCTCGGGACAATACCCTTTTGCAACGTTTCCCAACCTATGGCCACATGGTCACAATGATTGTTGGTTGGTTGTTTTGTGGCATATCAACGTTAGTGGGTCATTTAATGACAACAAATTTTTTTAAATAGATTCATAGCCATAGTTTAGAAAAAACGCTGTATATGAATCTCTCTCTATAAAAGGCAGGATGTGTGTGTGTGTGTGTGTGTGTTTGTGTGTGTGTGTGTGTGTGTGTGTGTGTGTGCGTGTTTTTGTGTGTGTGTGTGTGTGTGTGTGTGCGTGTGTGTGCGATGTGTGCGCGCGTGTGTGTGTGGATGTGTGTGTGTGTGTGTGTGTGTGTGTGTGAACAGGTGCGTGTGTGTGTGTGTGTGTGTGTGTGTGCGTGTGTGTGTGCGTGTGTGTTCGCGTGTGTGTGTGTGTGTGCGTGTGTGCGTGTGTGTGTGTGTGTGTGTGTGCGTTGTGTGCGTGTGTGCGCGTGTGGTGGGTGTGTGTGTGTGTGTTAGTGTGTGCGTGTGTGTGTGTGTGTGTGTGTCGAGCGTGTGTGTGCAAAATGCATAGCCGCAATTTCAAAGGGATTTGCACCTTCTTTACATGGATGCTAAAAGTTATTCTTCTCCAACAAGGACTCTGAGACTCTTTTAACTCCCATAGATGGTAAATAATCGATTTTTTTTCAGCTCCTATAAATCAGATTTTCATGTAATTTGCGGCCAATTTCAACTGGCCAGAGTGAGAGGCTATAGCTGGCTGCCACAAATAGGCAGGAAGATTCTATTAGCCATATAAGAGCCAACAGCTGACTGACACGAATGTTAACTAGTATGCTAGCATGCAAAAAAAATCGATAGCTGCATTCTGTCAGAAGTGAAAAATTCAAATCTGCATGGCACTTTACTCCAATTGGCACATTTGCTTGCTTAAACTCAACGTTGATTCTGATTCCGCAGAATGGGTTGGGTGTGAAAAATATTTGTTGTTAACATTCTTTTCATTCGTTTTTCCAGTTACGAGTCCTTTTTTAAAGCTGATCGTTTTGTGTTCATTTTGTTTAGTTCTTTTTTTTCGTAACAGATTTAATGTTTAGTATAGAGCTTAGAAAAAATTTGCGTGTGAGATAGGCAAGAAGTAAGGCATGTAGCAACATCAGCACGGCAAAGGGCACTCTTTTTTAAAAAAAACCAAGGAAGGGCAAAAATATTTTAAGTCAAGTGATAATAATTGCTGCATGAGTCGTACGATTTTTGAATCAAGCACGGGCAGCGCCGGGCCATGCTGCCAGTCAACTATATATTTGAATCATTTTTCAATTACTCATATTTTTTAGTACAATCCAACTTCTTAAGAATATATAGCTGTTTGTATTACTGGTATTTTTTTATATATTGCTGATAAAATAATTTTCCTTCAAAAATTATGCTAGTAATAATTTATTTTTTATTACAAAGTATTTCTGGTATTAAAACCTATTTATACACAAGTTTGAGTGTTAACTATTTGCCCATAGCTGAGACCCTAACAGTCGGACATTGTCCATTTCATAATGTGTGACGTCATTTGTTTACATTTGGATACGCTTTGAGCAGATATGAATGTACGTGAGAGATTCCTGGAAGATTGTAGTTTAAAGGCATTAAATTCGACCTTGCTAATCGAATGATCGCCTGTGGCTCTATCGGTTAAGAGCACGTCAGGCTCTATGACGGTTCCGTATAAGATACAGGTTCTGTCGGAGGACAAATATTTTCTATGAAAATTTCTCGGACCTTCAGGCAAGTAAATGTTATTAATACTGCTTATTATAAAATTATTATAAACAGAGCATTGACTAAAATATTTGTATCTATAAAAAGAATGTATAAACATAAAAATGTCTTAAAATAATTGTCGGATCTTCTTCATTTCATAAAATTCAAATATACCGGCATTGTGTATTCGACGTTACGTTTAGAACACTTAAACAGAACTTGAAAACGCTAGGAGCCGAAAATATTTTAAGCAGATCTTAAATTTTTTATTTATATTTATATATATATATATATATATATATATATATATATATATATATATATATATATGTATATAGAGAGTAAAAAAGATTAAACACTAATATTCCATGGTCATAATTTATTCCATTGGAATCAAATACGCTCCAATTCATCAGACCTACCAAATTCCTATATATATATGTATATATATATATATGTATATATATGAAACAGGAGATAGTTTTATATATACTGCTCAATATAAAATTAATATTAAAATAATATTAAAAACAGACCGTTAATAATATTATACTATTATATGAAAAAATTACTTATCTTTCAAATATCAATTTTATCCCGAAGATGCGGAACAATTTTTTAAAAAAATGCATAATATTAGAAATACCGTTTAAAACCACAACCCCTGAAGACTGGAAATTTTACCAAGAAACTTCAAAGTCAGGATAAAATTAATCTTTCAATTTAAATAATCTGTCCATATAAATTTTATATATATATATATATATATATATATATATATATATATATTTTAAATTTTATATATATATATATATATATATATATATATATATATATATATATATATATATAAAATTTAATATTTTAAGCAGATCTTAATTTTTTTCATTTATATATATATATATATATATATATATATATATATATATAAAATTTCAGGCAACTTTAAAATAACACAATTCTTATTCTGCGAGTATTAACATTGATATTCGTTTGAATAACTTTCATTTGTTTATTAACTTAAGGAGTTTTGTCCAGGATTTTGACTATTTACTCATGAAGACTAAGAGAAAAAGAACTGGAAAGGAAGAAAGAAAGAAAGAAAGAAGTACATAAAGAGAAAGAAAAAAGGAAGAAGTTATATGAAAAGAAAGAAAGAAGGAAGGAAGCATATGAAGAGAAAGAAAGAAAAAAAGAAGGAAAGAAGTACATGATAAGAAAGAAAAATGAATGAAGTATATGTAAAGAAAGAAAGAAAGAGGCATATGAAGAAAAAGAAAGAAACAAAAAAAAAGAAAAGAAGTATATGAAGAGAAAGAAAGAAAGAAAGAAGGAATATGAAAAGAAAGAAAAATGAATCATATGAAGAGAAAGAAAGAGAGAAGTAAGGAAAGAGGTATATGAAAAGAAAGAAAAAAGAATGATGTGTATGAAGAGAAAGAAAGAAAGAAAGAAAGAAAGAAGTATACAAAGAAAAAGAAAAAAAAAGAAGTTATATGAAAAGAAAGAAAGAAAGAAGCATATGAAGAAAAAAAGAAAGCAGGAATGAAGTATATGATGAGAAAGAAAAATGAATGAAGTATATGTAAAGAAAGAAAGAAAGAAAGAAAGAAAGAAAGAAAAAGGCATATGAAGAGAAAGAAAGAAACAACGAAAGAAGAAAAGAAGTATATGAAAGGAAAGAAAGAAAGAAGGAAGGTAAGAAGTATATGAAGAGAAAGAAAAAAAGAAAGAACTATATGAAAAGAAAGAAAAATGAATCATATGAAGAGAAAGAAAGAAAGAAAGAAAAAGGTATATGAAAAGAAAGAAAAAAGAATGATGTATATGAAAAGAAAGAAAGAAGGAAAGAAAGTATATGAAGAGAAAGAAAGAAACAAACAAACAAAGAAGTATATGAAGAGAAAGAAAAAAGAAAGAAGTATATGAAAAGAAAGAAAGAAATAAGTATATGACGAGAAAGAATGAAACAAAGAAAGAAGGAAAGAAGTATATGAAAAGAAAGATAAAAAGAATGATGTATATGAAGGGAAAGAAAGAAAGAAGTATATGAAAAGAAAGAAACAAACAAAGAAAGAAAGAAAGAAAGGAAAAAAACAAAGAAAAAAAAGAAAATAATTTGTGTAAAAACCTCGCTGTCATCCCCAGTTCCATAACTTTTGTTATAATTGATGCTGTCAAATATTTTTAATTGATCTGAAATGACGTCATTTGAAGCGCGTTCAATTTCATTCCTTTTACTCCATTCTCCTGATATAATTTTGACAGATTCAAGTTTATGCCTGTCGCGCCTCAAGACGCCTGACATGATCGGTCATCAAGCGACCCAACTTACTCGCTGAAGAGGTTTTATCTCAGCTCAACTGCAAACAGCATCTCAGAGATTTCCAATCGCAGTTATCCTTATCAATGTGCTTTATTCTAATATGCATGATTTTACAAGTACAAGAGATAATTATTGCTATTCAATCAGCATTGGTATGTTGTAATCAATAAAATCATATCTTTTGAATTTGGAAATAATCCATTACCATTCTAAAAATATTCCAAAGCAAGTGCTCTTTTTCCAGGACAGAATTTATGAGGTGGAATTTGAATGAAAGCATTGATGGCAGATAGCGCTATTTTAGCAAAAATTCAGAATGTGAAATTACTAAATACGAAACATTTTAAATATTTTCGTATATTGTTGTAATCTAAGGGAAGGTTACTGAATAGAATAATCAAACGAAGGTTGGTAATGAACGATAATACTTAGGACAAGAACAACGCATATAAGATTCGCCAGCGGCGCGTAGAAGAAATAGTCAACTGCTAGAAGTGAGTCAAGTGAATCTCCAACACTAGGATATCTACCAACCACCCCACACGGTCAGATATGGCACCAGGCCGAATTTAATATGGGGTATCTCGGCACGTAGTCTCGGCCAAAATTCTCCGTAGACCCCCGTGTAAAACGGTGTCCAGTAGTTGCTTACCGAGACGAGACTCTGCCCTTCGACATAGCCTTGTCTGGGGATCCTCTCTACCTGGAGGCAGAGAATTTGACCATCACAGCTGGAGATGAATCTCCAACTGCAGGATATCTACCAACAGCCCTACGCGGCCAGATGTGACACAAGGCCGAATTTAATGTGGGGTATCCGAGCCCGTAAGCTCGACCAAAAATTCCACGTAGACCTCCGATAAAACGTGATCTGGGAGCTATTTTCCGAGCCGAGACTCTGCCCTTCGACATAGCCTCGTCTAGTGATCCTCTCTGCTCAGAGGCAGAGAGTTTGACCAGCACATCTGGAGACAAATCTCCGACTCTAGAATATCTACGAACCGCCTCATGCGGTCAGATGTGACACAAGGCCGAATTTAATGTGTGTCATCCGAGCCCGTAGGCTCGGTCAAAAATTTCCCGTATAAAACGTGGTCTGGTAGCTGCTTCCCTTCGACATAGCCTCGTCTGGGGATCCTCTCTGCGCGGAGGCAGAGAATTTAACCAGCACAGCTGGATACGAATATCCAACTCTAGGATATCTACCAACCACCCACTGCAGTCACATGTGGCGCAAGACTGAATTTAATATGGGATATCCAAGCCCGTATACGCGGCCAAAAATTCCCCGTAGACCTCGTATAAAACGGGCTCGGGTAGCTCTTTCCCGAGACGAGACTCTGCCCTTCGACATAGCCTCGTCTGGGGATCCTCTCTGCTCGGAGGCAGAGAATTTGACCAGCACAGCTGGAGACGAATCTCAAACTACAGACCAACATACAGTATTCATTATTGTATTTATGGGAATGACGACATACCCAGTATTTGCCGCACGAATACTACAACAAATACAGATCTGTATTCAAAAATGTAATGGATTTTATTTAAATGTTATTTTTAGTGGATACCCAATTTTGAAATGATGCTCCGTTTATACAGTATAATTAATTTCATCTACCGGCCTGAATATTCGAAAAAAACTTATTAAATAAGATTTTCCGATAATGAAATATTAGGTAAATGGTAGTGTTAATATGTAACTTTATAGGTAAATATTGGTCAAGCTTATATTTGAGTTCTTAAGTTAATATTAGTCATCCATTATATAATCCGCAAGCCTTTATCTTTGGTTTATGAGGAGTCACAGTATTTCAGGATTACGAGACAGGAAGTTTGGAAAGAGCTAGAAAATGCAGAAATAGTGTCTGCTGGCAATGTAGTGTAGACGATTAGCAGAGCAAATATAGAAACACAAAGGTTGACTTTTTCATCAATCGGATGTATGTGGGTGAAACATTCCAAATTGAAAGATACTATTGAATAAATTACTAGGTTTACGGCTACGAAAGTTGGTTCACTGTGACGTGCGAGACAATTTTTCTATCTTACTTAATCTATAAGTCAACCATTCGCCCATGCATTGAATATTGCTGCCACATCTGGTCTGGTACTTCTGCTATATATTTCAAGATTCTTGATAAAATCCAAAGAATCTATCTTATATATTTATAAGTCTACCATTCATCTTTGCTTTGAATATTGCTGCCACATCTGATATGGTACTTCTGTTATATATTTAATGATTCTACATAAAATGCTAACAAAGAATCTGCAATATGACCTGTTATCTCGACTTCAGAAGAAAGAGGAGTAGAAGAAGGAGGAGAAAAT
>CAHIKZ030005382.1:3152500-3232500 GCA_903632075.3 Acanthosepion pharaonis | reverse complement strand
TTTTCCTTCATATATTCTTTCTTTCTTTCTACTATTATTTTTTCTCATTCTCTTAGACGTATTCTTTCTCTCTTTCTTTCTTTCTTTCTTATTCATATTTTGTCTTGCTTTCTTCTATGAAACTTTTTCATTCCCCTTCAGGAATTGTTTTTTCTTTCTTTCTCTCTTTCTATGAATCTTTATCTTTTTTATTTTCGTATTCTCTCTTTATTTATTTATTTCCCCTTCACATATTCTTTCTTTCTTTCTAATATGCAATTTTCCTCTCTCTCTCTCTTCCACGTATTCTTTATTTCTTTAATCTTACTTTCTCTCTCCTTCACAAATTATTTCTACTATGAAATTTTTCTCATTCTCTTCGACGTATTTCTTCTTTCTTTCTTTCTGTCTTTCTTGTTAGCTTCACATTTTCTGTCTTGCTTTCTTATATAAAACATTTTCATTCCCTCTCAAGAATGGCTTTTTTCATTGTTCTCTCTTTCTTTGTTCTAAAAATCTTTATCCTTCTCATTCTCTCTCCTTTTCCTTTCTTTCTTTCTTTCTTTCTTTCTTTCTTTCTTTCTTCCTTTCTTTCTCCTTCATATATACTTTCTTTCTTTGTAATATGGATTTTTCTCATTCCCTTCCACGTATTCTTTCATTCTTTCTTTCTTTCTTTCTTTCTTTCTTTCTTCTTCACGTATACTTTCCTTCTTTAGTTTTTCTTAGTTCACGTATTTTTCTCCTTCACTCTAGAGGATATTGAGTGGAAGTAATTGTGGATCCAGATGCAGTTATTTCTATCTATTTTGTAATATTTTTGTTAACATTTATTTTTACTCATTATGCATTATTGGTTACTTTATAACATGTTGATCATTTATTTGTGTTTATATATACATTCGTATTTGTTAATTTGTCCATTATTTATTTTTATTTTAAATGTTTTGAGTAAATATTTGTACCGGCAACAAATATTACCAAGGTTTTCCCCCAACACTTCTATTTAGTAAATTCAACAGGTTCAATACGCAGGTGGCGTGTGTTCGGCTTTCAAGACTTCCCCAAGGTTTGAACCAGACAGTTCGAAAATAATGACGTGTTTGATAGCATAGATAGATTTCTTTCTTCTTTGCCTCTGAAAGGAAATATTACCGACTAATTAGCCATGTCGATAAATCACCTCGTCTAATAGTAATTTGATTGGATGCTTCGGTCGACAGGATGTCGATTTTCCTTGCCATTTTTAGCGAACTCTCGTGTTAACTACGTTTATTTTCTAACTAGACGCCATTTTGAAGATATTTTCAACAAGAGAAAATGCGTATAAATTGTTTTCCTATCATTTCTATCACAGCATTATCGTTTGTTTGTAATCTTATCTTCACGCTGCAGATGTCCAGTAGCCACCCCTGGGAACTAAATTTTAAATGTACAGGCCATTTTAAGCAATATTGTGGTCTAAAATATTTCATCTTCTCTCGGATCGCGAGCATATCTTCATAAAAATATTTATGACTGTTACCAGGTCTCAAGTAAAAGCTGGTACTATGTTTACTCTCCTCTTTCAGTTATATCGTTTCAGTCCAGACCTCAAATCGAACTCATATATACGATATATTGGTAAAGGCGGCGGAAAATGCTCAGTTGATTCTGTTGGTACAGCAACGTTGCATAATTCACAGCTCTTACCCCACACTCATCACAGACTGAAATATGTTAGTTGAGACTGATAAAATTCAGGGTGTTTTCCAGGGTTCGATCCTTTGACCTAAATTGTTCCTAATTTTCATGAATGACCTTCCTGATGTCACCAGTTCTCAACTCGGTAGCTATGCTCTTGACTAATCCTGTCTTAATAATAAGTCTTATCCCATTTGATACAGTCAAATTGTCAGCTGATCTCAATAAAGACCTGTAATTTTTTGTTAACTGAGGCAAGGAATGGCATGTCAATTTTAAAGCCCCAAAACGAAACAGCTCACTTTTAATCATCTGAGAGAACCTGTTTAGCCTTCCGTCAGTAGGGCTGATGCTAATATTCAGGAGAGTGACTCACCTCTCCACCGGCACCTCTCGCAACGAGAAGACTCCACCGGCACCTCTCGCAGCAAGAAGAATCAGCCGGCACCTCTCGCAGCAAGATGACTCCACTGGCACCTCTAGGCAGCGAGAAGACCCCACCGGCACCACTCGAAGGAAGAAGACTCCACGGGCACAAGTCGCAACGAAAAAACTCCACCGGCACCACTTGCAGCAAGAAGACTCACCCGGCACAACTTACAGCGAGAAGTCTACCACGGTATCTCTGGCAGCGAGAAGACGCCACCGGCACCTCTCGGAGCGAGAAGACTCCACCGGCATCTCTCGCAGCGGGAAGACTCCACCGGCACCTATCGCAGCAAGAAGAATTCACCGGCGCCTATCGCAGCCAGAAGACTCCACCGGCAGCTCTCGCAGCAAGAAGAGTCCACCGGCACAGCTCGAAGCGAGAAGACTCACCCGGCACCTCTCGCAGCAAGAAGGCTCCGCCGGCACCTCTCGCAGCAAGATGAATCTACCGGCACCTCTCGCAGCAAGATGACACCCGCGGCACCACTCACAACGAGAATACTCCGGCACCTCTCGCAGCGAGATGACTCCCCCGGCACCACTCGCAACGAGAAGAGTCCACCGGCACCTCTCGCAGCTAGAAGACTCCACTGGCACTTCTCGAAGCGAGAAGACTTCCCCGGCACCTGTCGCAGTGAGAAGACGCCACCGGGACCTCTCGCAGCAAGAAGACTCCCGCGGCACCTCTCGCAGCAAGAAGACTCCACCGGCACCTCTAGCAGCAAGAATAGTCCGCCGGCACCTCTCGCAGCGCGAAGACTCCGCCGGCACCTCTCGCAGCGCGAAGACTCCCCCGGCACCTCTCGCAACGAGAAGACTCCACCAGCACCTCTCGCAGCTAGAAGAGTCCACCGGCACTTCTCGAAGCGAGAAGACTCCCCCGGCACCTCTCGCAACGAGAAGATTCCACCGGCACCTCTCGTAGCGCGAAGACTCCCCCGGCACCTCTCGCAGCAAGAAAACTCCACCGGCACCTCTCGTAGTGAGAAGACGACACCGGCACCTCTCGCAGTAAGAAGACTCCACCGGCACCTCTCGCAGCGCGAAGACTCCCGCGGCACCTCTCGAAGCGAGAAGACTCCCCCGGCACCTCTCGCAGCAAGAAGACTCCACCGGCACCTCTCGTAGTGAGAAGACGACACCGGCACCTCTCGCAGCAAGAAGACTCCACCGGCACCTCTCGCAGCAAGAAGACTCCACCGGCACCTTTGGCAGCAAGAAGACTCATCCGGCACCTCCTACAGCGTGAAGTCTCCCCCTGCATCTCTGGCAGCGAGAAGACGCCACCGGCACCTCTCGGAGCGAGAATACTCCACCGGCACCTCTCGCAGTGAGAAAACTCCACCGGCACCTCTCGCAGCAAGAAGACTCCACCGGCACCTCTCGTAGTGAGAAGACGACACCGGCACCTCTCGCAGCAAGAAGACTCCACCGGCACCTCTAGCAGCAAGAAGACTCCACCGGCACCTTTGGCAGCAAGAAGACTCATCCGGCACCTCCTACAGCGTGAAGTCTACCCCTGCATCTCTGGCAGCGAGAAGACGCCACCGGCACCTATCGGAGCGAGAAGACTCCACCTGCACCTCTCGCAGTGATAAAACTCCAACGGCATCTATCGCAGCAAGAAGATTCACCGGTACCTATCGCAGCCAGAAGACTCCACCGGCACCTCTCGTAGCAAGAAGAGTCCACCGTCACCTCTCGCCACGAGAAGATTCCACCGGCACCTCTCGCAGCAAGATGACTCCACCGGCACCTCTCGCAGCAAGATGACTCCACCGGAAGCCCTCGCAGCGAGAAGACTCCCCTGGCACCTCTCGCAACGAGAAGACTCCACCGGCACCTATCGCGGCAAGAAGACTCCACCGTCACCTCTCGCGGAGAGAAGACTCCAGCGTCACCTATCTCAGCAAGAAGAGTCCACCGGCACCTCTGGAAACGAGAAGACACCCGCCGCACAACTCGCAACGGGAATACTCCGGCACCTTTCAAAGCGAAAGTTGCCGGTGGAGTCTTCTCGCTCCGAGAGGTTCCAGAGATGCCGGGGTAGACCGCTGTAAGAGGTGCCAGGTGAGTCTTCTTGCTGCAAGTGGTGCCGGTAGAGTTCTTTCGTTGCGACATGTGCCGGTGGAGTTTTCTTCCTGAGAGTGGTGCCGGTGGAGTCTTCTCGCTGCCTAGAGGTGCCGGTGGAGTCTTCTCGTTGCGAGAGGTGCCGGTGGAGTCTTCTCGTTGCGAGAGGTGCCGGTGGAGTCTTCTTGCTTCGAGAGGTGCCGTTGGAGTCTTTCCGCTGCGAGAGGTGCCGGTGGAATCTTCTCGTTGCGAGAGGTGCCGGGGGAGTCTTCTCGCTTCGAGAAGTGAGTCACTTTCCTGAATGTTAGCATCAGCCATACTGACGGAAGGTTAAACAGGTTCTCTCAGACGATTAAAAAGTTTCGTTTTGGGGCGTTAAAATTGACAAGCCATTCCTTGCCTCAGTTAACAACAAATTGCACGTCTTTATTGAGATCAGCTGACAATTTGACTGTATCGAAGACGCAATCGAAAGACATATTATTAAGACAGGATTAGTCAAGAGCATAGATACCGAGTTGAGAACTGGTGACATCAGGAAGGTCATTCATGAAGACTCCCGCGGCACTTCTCGCAGCGAGAAGACTCCACCTGAAGATCTCGCAGCGGGAACACTCCCCCGGCACCTCTCGCAGCGGGAAGACTCCACCGGCACGTCTCGCAGCAAGAAGAATCCACCGACACCTCTCGCAGCGAGAAGACTCCACCGGCAGCTCACGCAGGAAGAAGACTCCACCGACACCTCTCGCAGCGGGAAGACTCCACCGGCACATCTCGCAGCAAGAAGACTCCACCGACACCTCTCGCAGCGAGAAAAATCCACCGGCAGCTCACGCAGGAAGAAGACTCCACCGACACCTCTCGCAGCGAGAAGACTCCACCGGCACCTCTCGCAGCAAGATGAATCCACCGGCACCTCTCGCAGCAACATGTCTCCACCGGCACCACTCGCTACGAGAATACTCCGGCACCTCTCGCAGCGAGAGACACCCCGGCACCACTCGCAACTAGAAGAGTCAACCGGCACCTATCGCAGCTAGAACACTCCACCGGCACTTCTCGAAGCGAGAAAACACCCCCGGCACCTCTCGCTGTGAGAAGACGCTACCGGCATCTCTCGCAGCAAGAAGACTCCCGCGGCACCTCTCGGAGCGAGAAGACTCCACCGGCACCTCTCGTAGCAAGAAGACTCCCGCGGCACCTCTCGGAGCGAGAAGACTCCACCGGCACCTCTCGCAGCAAGAAGACTCCACCGACACATCTCGCAGCTAGAAGACTCCACCGGCAGCTCACGCAGCAAGAAGAATCTTCCGACACATCTCGCAGCGAGAAGACTCCACGGGCAACTCTCGCAGCGGGAAGACACCCGCGGCAACTCTCGCAACGACAATACTCCAACGGCACCTCTCGCAGCGTGATGACTCGCCCGGCACGACTCGCAACGAAAAGACTCCACCGACACCTCTCGCAGCAAGAAGATTCCCCGGCAACTCTCGCAGCGGGAAGACTCCACCGGCACCTATCGCAGAAAGAAGACTTCACCGGCACCTCTCGCAGCGAGAAGACTCCACCGGCACCTCTAGCAGCAAGAATAGTCCACCGGCACCTCTCGCAGCGCGAAGACTCCCCCGGCACCTCTCGCAAAGAGAAGACTCCACCGGCACCTTTGGCAGCAAGAAGAGTCCACCGGCACTCCTCGTGAAGAAGGAGAAGACGCCCCGGCACCTCTCGGAGCGAGAATATTCCACCGGCACCTCTCGCAGCGCAAAAACTCCACCGGCACCTCTCGCAGAAGAAGACGACCTCTCGTAGACGCCACCGGCACCTCTCGGAGCAAGAAAGCTCCACCGGCAACTTTCGCAGCAAGACGACTCCACCGGCAGCCTTTGCAGCGGAATACTCATCCGGCACCTCCCGCAGCGAGAAGTCTCCCCCAGCATCTCTCACAGCGAGAAGACGCCACCGGCACCTATCGCAACGAAAAAGACTTCCACCTGCACCTCTCGCAGCGATAAAACTCCAACGGCATCTATCGCAGCAAGAAGATTCACCGGTACCTATCGCAGCCAGAAGACTCCACCGGCACCTCTCATCGCAGCAAGAAACCGTCACCTCGCACCGGCACCTCTCGAAGCAAGAAGACTCCTCCGGCACCTCAAGATGACTCCACCGGAAGCCCTCGCAGCGAAAGTCCCCTCACCTCTCGCAGGACCTCTCGCAACGAGAAGACTCCGCGGCACTTCTCGCAGCGAGAAAACCCGCCGCACAACTCGCAGGCACCTTTCAAAGCAGCCGGTGAAGACTCCCCGGCACCTTCAGAGATGCCGGGGTGAACCGCTGTAAGACTCCAGGTGGCTTCTTGCGCAGCAATAGAGATTCGTTGCGACTGGCACCTCTCCTGAAGAAGAAGACGGTGGAGTCCCGCGGCAACAGTAGCAACGTTGAATGTGCCGGCACTCCTCTCGCCAGATGACTCCACCGGCCGGTGGACCTTTCCGCTGCGAGAGGTGCAGTGAGAAGACTTCTCGCCACCGGCATCAGCCATACTGACGGAAGGTTAAACAGGTTCTCTCAGACGATTAAAAAGTTTCGTTTTGGGGCGTTAAAATTGACAAGCCATTCCTTGCCTCAGTTAACAACAAATTGCACGTCTTTATTGAGATCAGCTGACAATTTGACTGTATCGAACGCAATCCTCTCGCAGGATTAGAGAAGAGCATAGATACCGGTTGAGAACTGGTGACATCAGGAAGGTCATTCATGAAGACTCCACCGACACCTCTCGCAGCGTGAAGACTCCACCGGCTCGCACCTCTCCCCCGCACCTCTCGGAAGACTCCACCGGCAACTCTCGCAGCAAGAAAAATCCACCGACACCTCTCGCAGCGAGAAGACTCACCGGCAGCTCACGCAGGAAGAAGACTCCACCGACACCTCTCACAGCGGGAAGACTCCACCGGCACCTCTCGCAGGCGGAAGACACCCTCTCGGCAACTCCACCGGCAAACGCAGAATAGTCCAACGGCACATCTCGAAGCGAGATGACTCCCCGGCACCTGCCACAGCAAGAAGACTCCACCAGCACCTCTCGCAGCAACATGTCTCCACCGGCCCCCGGCACCTGTCGCAGCGGGAAAAACTCCACCGGCACCACTCGCAGAAAGAAGAATCCGGCACCTATCGCAGCGAGAACACTCCACCGGCACTTCTCGCAGCGAGAAAAATCCCCGGCACCTCTCGCTGCGAGAAGATTCTACCGGCACCTCTCGCAGCAAAAAACTCCACCGGCACCTATCGCAGCAAGAAGACTCCCGCGGTACCTCTCGGGCGATCCACCGGCACCTCTCGCAGAAGAATCCACCGACACATCTCGCAGCTAGAATACTCCACCGGCAGCTCACGCAGCAAGAAGAATCTTCCGACACATCTCGCAGCAAGAAGACTCCACCGGCACCTCTCGCAGCAAGAAGACTCCACCGGCAACTCTCGCAACAAGATGACACCTCTCGCAGCACCTCTCCAGCACAAGAAAACACCCTCCGACACCTCTCGGAGCAAGAAGATTCCCCCGGCAACCTCTTGCAGGGAAGACTCCACCGGCACCTATCGCAAAAGAAGAAGGCACCTCCACCGGCACCTCCACCGCTCTAGCAGCAAGAATAGTCCACAGGCACCTCTCGCAGCGCGGAGACTCCCCAGCACCTCTCGCAAAAAGAAGACTCCACCAGCACCTCTTGCAGCTAAAGAACCGGCACTTCTCCACCGGCACCTCTCGCAACGAGAAGATTCCACCGGCACCTCTCGCGGCGCAAAGACTCCACCGGGAAGACTCCACCGGCACCTCTCTCGCAGCAAGAAGGCACTCCAGACGACCTCTCGCAGAAAGAAGAATAAACCTGCTCCTCTCGCAGCGAGAAGACTCCCCCAGCACCTCTCGCAGCAAAAAGACCTCCACCGACACCTCTCGCAGCGAGAAGACTCCACCAGCAACTATCGCAGCAAGATGGCACCTCTCACCGGCACCTCTTGCAGCAAGAAGTCGCCCCTGGACCTCTCGCAACGAGAGACTTTCCACTTCTCGCAGCGACCTCTCTCGCAGCGAGAAGACTCCCCGGCACCTCTCGCAACGAAGACTCTAAGGCTTTCCACAATAATTTCACTGGCACCTCTCGAAGCGAGAAGACTCCCGCGGCAACAGTAGCAACGTGAATGCTCCGGCACCTCTCGCAGCGAGATGACTCCACCGACACCTCTCGCAGTGAGAAGACGCCACCGGCACCTCTCGAAACAAGAAGACTCCCGTGGCACCTCTCGAAGCGAGAGGACTCTCCCGGCACCTCTCGCAGCGAGAAGACTCCACCGGCAGCTCACGCAGAATGAAGACTCCACCGACACCTCTCGCAGCGTGAAGACTCCACCGGCACCTCTCGCAGCTGGAAGACTCCCGCGGCAACTCTCGCAGCAAGAAAACTCCACCGACACCTCTCGCAGCGAGAAGACTCTATCGCAGCCGCAGAAGAACTCCACCGACACTTCTCACAGGGAGAAGACTCCAGGCACCTCACCGGAAGACACCCTCGGCAACTCTCGCAAAAGAATAGTCCAACGGCACATCTCGCAGAAGCAGAGATGACTCGCCCGGCACCTGCAAGCAAGAAGACTCCACCAGCACCTCTCGCAGCAAGAATACTCCCCCGACCTGTCGCGGGAAAACTCCACCGGCACCTCTCTCGAAAGAAGAATTCCCCCGGCACCTCTCGCAGTGAGAAAACTTCCCCGGCACCTCTCGCAGCAAGAAGACTCCACCGGCACCTCTCGCAGCGAGAAGACTCCACCGGCCCTCTCGCAAACAAGAAGACTTCACCGGCACCTCTAGCTGCAAGAATAGTCCCGCGGCACCTCTCGCAGCGCGAGACTCCACCGGCACCTCTCGCAGCAAGATGACTCCCCCGGCACCTCTTGCAGCAAGAAGTCTCCACCGGCACCTCTCGCAACTAGAAGATTCCACCCGCACCTCTCGCAGCGGGAAGACTCCACCGGCACCTCTCGCAGCAAGAAGACTCCACCGGCACCTCTCGCAGAAAGAAGAATAAACCTGCACCTCTCGCAGCTAGAAGACTCCCCCGGCACCTCTCGCAGCAAAAAGACTCCACCGACACCTCTCGCAGCGAGAAGACTCCAGCAGCAACTCTCGCAGCAAGATGACTCCACCGGCACCTCTCGCAACGAGAAGACTCCATCGGCACCTCTCGCAGCTACAGGGCTCCACCGGCACTTCTCGAAGCGAGAAGACTCCCCCGACACCTCTCGCAGTGAGAAGACGCCACCGGCACCTCTCGCAACAAGAAAACTCCACCGGCACCTCTCGCAGCAAGAAGACTCCACCCGGCACCTCCTACAGCGAGAAGTCTACACCTGCATCTCTGGCAGCGAGAAGACGCCACCGGCACCTCTCGTAGCGAGAAGACTTCACCGGCAACTTTCGCAGCGAGAAGACTCCACCGGCAACTTTCGCAGCGAGAAGACTCCACCGGCAGCTCTCGCAGCGAGAAGAATCCCCCGGCACCTCTCGCAACGAGAAGATTCCACCGGCACCTCTCGCAGTGGGAAAACTCCACCGGCACCTATCGCAGCAAGAAGACTTCACCGGTACCTATCGCAGCCAGAAGAATCCACCGGCACATCTCGCAGCAAGAATAGTTCACCGGCACCTCTAGAAGCGAGAAGAATTCCCCGGCACATCTCGCAGCAAGAAGACTCCACCGGCACCTCTCGCAGCAAGATGACTCCACCGGCACCTCTCGCAACAAGATGACTCTCCCGGCACCTCTCGCACAAGAAAACACCCTCGGCACCTCTCGGAGCAAGAAGACTCTACCGGCACCTCTTGCAGCAAGAAGTGTCCACCGGCCCCTCTCGCAACGAGAAGACTCCACCGGCACCTCTAGCTGCAAGAATAGTCCACAGGCACCTCTCGCAGCGCGGAGACTCCACCGGCACCTCTCGGAGCAAGAAGACTCTACCGGCACCTCTTGCAGCAAGAAGTCTCCACCGGCACCTCTCGCAACGAGAAGATTCCACCCGCACCTCTCGCAGCGGGAAGACTCCACCGGCACCTATCGCAGCAAGAAGACTTCACCGGCACCTCTCGGAGCAAGAAGACTCTACCGGCACCTCTTGCAGCAAGAAGTCTCCACCGGCACCTCTCGCAGCGAGAAGATTCCACCGGCACCTCTCGCAGCGGGAAGACTCCACCGGCACCTATCGCAACAAGATGACTCTCCCGGCACCTCTCGGAGCAAGAAGACTCTACCGGCACCTCTTGCAGCAAGAAGTCTCCACCGGCATCTCTCGCAACGAGAAAACTCCACCGGCACCTCTCGCAGCGGAAAGACTCCCCCGGCACCTCTCGCAGCAAGAAGACTCCACCGGCACCTATTGCAGCAAGAAGACTCACCCGGCACCTCCTACAGCGAGAAGTCTACCCCTGCATCTCTGGCAGCGAGAAGACGCCACCGGCACCTCTCGCAGCGAGAAGAATCCCCCGGCACCTCTCGCAACGAGAAAATTCCACCGGCACCTCTCGCAGTGGGAAAACTCCACCGGCACCTATCGCAGCAAGAAGACTTCACCGGTACCTATCACAGCCAGAAGACTCCACCGGCACCTCTCGCAGCAAGAAGAGTCCACCGGCACCTCTCGAAGCGAGAATACTCCCCCGGCACCTCTCGCAGCGGGAAGACTCCCCCGGCACCTCTCGCAGCAAAAAGACTCCACCGACACCTCTCGCAGCGAGAAGACTCCACCGGCACCTCTCGCAGCAAGATGACTCCACCGGCACCACTCGCAACGAGAGACACCCCGGCACCACTCGCAACGAGAAGTGTCAACCGGCACCTATCGCAGCTAGAATACTCCGCCGGCACCTCTCGCTGTGAGAAGACGCTACCGGCATCTCTCGGAGCAAGAAGACTCCCGCGGCACCTCTCGCAGCGGGAAGACACCCGCGGCAACTCTCGCAACGAGAATACTCCAACGGCACCTCTCGCAGCGAGATGACACGCCCGGCACGACTCGCAACGAAAAGACTCCACCGACACCTCTCGCAGCAAGATGACTCGCCCGGCACCTCTCGCAGCAAGAAGACTCCACCGACACCTCTCGCAGCAAGAATACTCCCCCGGCACCTCTCGCAGCGGGAAGACTCCACTGGCACCTATCGCAGAAAGAAAAATTCACCGGCACCTCTCGCAGCGAGAAGACTCCACCGGCACCTCTAGCTGCAAGAATAGTCCACCGGCACCTCTCGCAGCGCGGAGACTCCACCAGCACCTATCGCAGCAAGAAGACTTCACCGGCACCTCTCGGAGCAAGAAGACTCTACCGGCACCTCTTGCAGCAAGAAGTCTCCACCGGCACCTCTTGCAACGAGAAGATTCCACCGGCACCTCTCGCAGCGGGAAGACTCCACCGGCACCTATCGCAGCAAGAAGACTTCACCAGCACCTCTCGAGCAAGAAGACTCTACCGGCACCTCTTGCAGCTAGAAGTCTCCACCGGCACCTCTCGCAACGAGAAAACTCCACCGGCACCTCTCGCAGCGGGAAGACTCCCCGGCATCTCTCGAAGCAAGAAGACTCCACCGGCACCTATTGCAGCAAGAAGACTCACCCGGCACCTATTACAGCGAGAAGTCTACCCCTGCAACTCTGGCAGCGAGAAGACGCCACCGGCACCTCTCGCAGCGAGAAGAATCCCCCGGCACCTCTTGCAACAAGAAAATTCCACCGGCACCTCTCGCAGTGGGAAAACTCCACCGGCACCTATCGCAGCAAGAAGACTTCACCGGTACCTATCACAGCCAGAAGACTCCACCGGCACCTCTCGCAGGAAGAAGAGTCCACCGGCACCTCTCGAAGCGAGAATACTCCCCCGGCACCTCTCGCAGCGGGAAGACTCCCCCGGCACCTCTCGCAGCAAAAAGACTCCACAGACACCTCTCGCAGCGAGAAGACTCCAGTGGCAGCTCTCGCAGCAAGATGACTCCACCGGCACCTCTCGCAGCAAGATTACTCCCGCGGCCCCACTAGCAACGAGAATACTCCGGCACCTCTCGCAGCGAGATGACTCCCCAGGCACCACTCGCAACGAAGACTCCATCGGCACCTCTCGCAACAAGAAGACTCCCCCGGCACCTCTCGGAGCAAGAAGACTCTACCGGCACCTTTTGCAGCAAGAAGTCTCCACCGGCACCTCTCGCAACGAGAAGACTCCACCGGCACCTCTCGCAGCGGGAACACTCCAGCGGCACTTCTCGCATCGACAAGACTCCACCGGAAGCCCTCCCAGCGATAAGACTCACCCGGCACCTGTCGCAGCAAGAAGACTTCACCGGCACCTATCGCAGCCAGAAGACTCCACCGGCACCTCTCGCAGCAAGAAGAGTCCACCGGCACCTCTCCAAGCTAGAAGACTCCTCCGGCACCTCTCGCAGCAAGATGACTCTCCCGGCACCTCTTGAAGCGAGAAGACACCTCCGGCACCTCTTGCAGCAAGAAGACTCCACCTGCACCTCTCGCAGCAAGATGACTCCACCGGCACCTCTCGCAGCAAGATGACTCCCCCGGCACTTATCGCAGCAAGAAGACTTCCCCTCACCTCTCGGAGCAAGAAGTCTCCACCGGCACCTCTAGCAACGAGAAGACTCCACCGGAAGCTCTCGCAGCCAGAAGACCCCCGGCACCTCTAGCAACGAGAAGACTCCCCCGGCAACTTTTCGCAGCAAGAAGAGTCCACCGGAACCTCTCGAAGCGAGAAAATTCCCGCGGCACCACTAGCAACAAGAATACTCCGGCACCTCGCTGCGAGAGGTGCCGGGGAGTCATCGGGAGAAGACTTCACCGGCAACTCTCGCAGCGGGAAGACTCCCGCGGCAACTTTCGCAACGAGAATACTCCAACGGCACCTCTCGCAGCGAGATGACTCGCCCGGCACCACTGGCCACGAGAAGACTCCACCGACACCTCTCGTAGCAAGAAGACTCCACCAGCACCACTCGCAACGAGAAGACTCCACCGGCACCTCTCGCAGCAAGAATACTCCCCCGGCACCTCTTGCAGCGGGAAGACTCCACCGGTACCTATCGCAGAAAGAAGACTTCACCGGCACCTCTCGCAGCGAGAAGACTCCACCTGCACCTCTAGCAGCAAGAAGAGTCCACCGGCACCTCTTGCAGCGGGAAGACTCCACCGGCACCTATCACAGAAAGAAGACTTCACCGGCACCTCTCGCAGCGAGATGACTCACCCGGCACCACTCGCCACGAGAAGACTCCACCGACACCTCTCGCAGCAAGAAGACTCCACCAGCACCACTCGCAACGAGAAGACTCCACCGGCACCTCTCGCAGCAAGAATACTCTCCCGGCACCTCTTGCAGCGGGAAGACTCCACCGGCACCTATCGCAGAAAGAAGACTTCACCGGCACCTCTAGCAGCAAGAAGAGTCCACCGGCACCTCTCGCAGCGAGAAGACTCCCCCGGCACCTCTCGCAGCAAAAAGTCTCCGCCGACACCTCTCGCAGCGAGAAGACTCTACTCTATACTTGGTCTTAGGTTGGTCTCAATTTTCATAAATGATTTTCCTGATGTCATCAGTTCTCAAGTCGATGTCTATGCTGATGACATAACTATTTTTTCCTCTCTTAATAATCGTGAAAAAAAAAAGGATTTCTACACGATTTTCATCAATCTGCGGTAGGCATTGCTTGCAGACAAGAGACTCAAATAAAATAAAAATGCCCGAATATTTATTAGATAAAGCATCAATTTTCGACTTTTTTTTTTTTTACTTCAATTCTACTTTATATATTCTATCCTGGGACCCATGTTGGTCTTAATTTTCCTCAGTGACCTTCCTGATGTCATCAGTTCTAAACTCTGTATCTATGCTGATGACAGCTATTTATTCCTTTCTTAATATCATGTCTGATCGGATCAATATGCTTAAATAAAAAGCTGATCGAAAAAATGAATTATGGTGTGATGTTAAATAGAGAAAGGAATGACTGGTTAATTTTAACGCCTCCAAAATGAAGCTACTCTCTTTGATACTTTTGATAGAACCATTTTTAGCATCAGTCAGCTCAGTACTGTACTGGCGCAATGTCCCATCTTTTTTTTTTCAGTTGAAATGGCTTGATTTAACCGTAAGTTCTATGCTAAGATTTTCTTTTATTTTACGTTTCGCTTATGGAACTCACTTCTGAGATGTTGTTTCCCAGTCACCTTTCAAAAATTAAATGAAATATTAATCGTTATCGTCTGTCTTTTTAATTCTTGTTCTTAATAGAATATTTTCTGATATTCTCTAGCAAGAAAGACGACAGAAAATTAATTCTATTGCTCCAGGAATGTTTCCTAATTCAGAGCTCCCAGCCCACACTCGTCCCAGAGTCAAATATTCTGGTCAAGACTGATAGGATACAAGCTGTTCCCCTAGGGCTATATCTTCGGGCATACGCTGTTCCTAATTTTCATAAATGACCTTCCTGATGTCATCAGTTCTCAACTCGATATATATGCTGTTGACATAACTATCTACTCCTGTCTTAATAGTAAGTCTTATCAGGTCAATATGGTTCAATTGGCAGCTGATCTAAAAAAGAAAAATGACCAACAATCTGTTGTTAAGTGGGGCAAGAAGGGGCTTGTTAATTTTAACACCTCAAAAACGAAGCTTTCTTTTAATCATCTGAGAAAACCGTTTCTTCCTTCCATCAGTATAGCTGATGCTACCCCACCCCCGGCCGGGATAGTGATTCATTTCACCTTCTCGAACTAAAGTTTTCGGTTGACATGGAGTGCAAAGAGTATATTAAATCTATTGCTAAGTCTTCAGCTAATAAAGTTCGTTTACTATGTCGTACAAGAGAAACTCTCTCGACAGAATCTATCTTGCATATTTATAAATCTGTCATTTGTCCTTGCTTTGAATATTGCTGCTTCATCTTGTCTGCTGGTCTTGTTATATATTTAGAGATTCTTGATAAAATCCAAAGAATCTGCAATGTCATTGGTCCTGACCTGGCATCTTTTATTCAGTCCACTTCCTATCACTGTAACCTAGCTTCACTGTGCCATTTTAAATGCTTTCATGACAATTATTCTGATGAACTTTCCTCTATGGTACTCTAGAATTTACGAATTCCAGATTAAAAAAACATCTACATGTTTTTCTTTTTTTCTTTTATTATTATCTTAATAGATACTGGGCATTTATTATTCTGCTCACCTAATAACAAATATCGTTGGACCTACGTTGGTCTCAATTTTCATAAATGACCTTCCTGATGTCATCAGTTCCAAACTCTATATCTATGATACAGATATTTACTCCTGTCTTAATAGTAAGTCTTTGTCGGTCCGATAAGGTCAAATTGGCAGCTGATCTCATACATTACCTACGATCCCAATCTGTTGTTAACTGGGACAAGGAATGGCTTGTTAAATCTTTCTGACTCCAAAACGAATTACTTCTCTTTTAATCGTATTTCATTTTTGGAGTCAGAAACGAATTACTTCTCTTATTTAATCGAGGGGCTCAAACTCGATTTGGTTGTTGCCCGGGTATTCCTCGGACGGCGGCGCCCATCACGAGCGGTATTTTAAAATGAGAAATATGTTTGAGAATGTGGAGATGGATGATGTTCTCTCTTTCTTGAGAGAGACACGGTTATATCCAAAAATATAATTATCTCGTCATAACCCAGAATATTCAACCGATCAAGTTTGATATACCATAAAAACCCAAACAATCAACTTACTTTTGTATAAAATTACATTGGGCCTTTATTCACGGCAAATAAAACTGGTAGTGAAAAATTACCTCAATTGGCTATGCAAATGAATTAGCTTCTTTAATATAAATAATTAACTCATGCCAGATAGCAGGGACGTTATCCTTAAATTATGTTTACAAAGTATATATATTTAATATATATGTGCAAACTGGATTTGGCATTAAATAAACTCATAGTGGTTGATATGCCATAAAACCCCAAACAACGAACCAACCAAATCTTTTAATCGTCTCAGAAAACCTTTTTTTTACCTTCCATCAGCATAGATCATGATCACCACCAGGAGAGTAGTTCATTGCGCCTCCCCCTCCCCCAGTTAAGGTTTTCCTCGGACATAAAGTGGAAAGATTATATTGAAACAATTATTAGGTTTCCTGCTAGAAAAGTTGGTTCACTGTGTTGAGATAAACAATATTCTCATCAGAATTTATCATACATTTTCATAAGTCTACCATTCGCCCATGCTCTAAATATTACTATCAAATCTGGTCTGATGCTTCTGCTCTCTAGTTAAAGATTCTTGATAAAAATCCAAAGATGAATTGGTCCTGATCTGGCATTTTAGGTTCAGTTACTTCCTCACCGCCGTAAACTAGCCTCCCTGTGCTTTTTCTATAAATATTTTTGTGGTAATCGTTCTTATGAGTTTTTTTTCTCATTGGCTTTACGACTTTAAGATCAGTAATAGTTTGACAGCTAGGTCTTATCATCTAGATGTAACTGTAAATTCTATGCTAATACAAGTCTTCTAGATCTGTTTGCATAAATGCAGTTATGATCTAGGGCTCCATTCTTGAACCTATATTGTTTTCCCTTTGCGTAAGGGCCGTTCCTGATGTCACCAGTTCTCAACACGATGCTGATGACACAACTATTTACTCCTGTCTTAATAGTCATTCTGACCGTTACGATCAGGTCAAATTGGCAGCTGATCTCAAAAATGACCGACAATCTCTGTTTAAATGGGGCAATGCGTGGTTTGTTAATTTTAACGTCTCAAAAACGAAACTGCTCTCTTTTAACCACCAGAGAGAACTATTTTTACCTTCCAGAAGAATGGCCGTTGCTAATCTCCAGGAGACTGACTCATTGCCCAATCAGCTGGCATGAAGTGGAAAGTGTATATTGAATTAATTGCTAAGTCAGAATCTATCTTTCATATTTATAAGTCTACCATTCGTCCTTGTATTGAATCTTGCTGTCACATATGACCTGGTATTCCTGATATATATTTAGAGATTCTTGATCAAATCCAAAGAAGTATCTGCAATGTTATTAATCCTGACATGGCATCTCGGCTTCAGTCTCTTCCCCAGTGCTGTAACGTACTTCTTTATGCATTTTCTAAAATATTATCATTGAAATTGTTCTGATGAGCTTTGGCTTTACGACTTTAAGATCAGTAATAGATTGGCAGCTAAGTCTTATGATCTAGATGTAACTTCAAGTTCTATGCTAATAGTTCCCTCTCTACTAATTCTCTCTTGTGGAACTAATTTCTGGCCTCTTGTTTTCCAGTCATCGGGATGTTCAAAAATTTAAATGCAATGTCAATCGTTATTTTTCTTAATTGCTGCTATTTTATTTTCTCTCTCCTTAATAATATTTTTATTTTTCTCATATAATTTCACATTCAGTAACCTGCCACTTGCGCCTTGGTGGCTTTATTGCCTTACTTCTACAGGTTGGTTTCACACGGGATCGGGTCAGCCGGCTCCGTCATACCCATTTGCAGCACTTGAGTCAGTAAAAACTAACTAATCACGGTTCCATCGTCTAGTCCTGAACATGCGTCTACACAAGGATTATTCGACGTCCTCTTTAGCTGTCCTAAGCTACGTTTTTAGCTGTCCAAAACGCCGCTTCCGCTAACCTTGCTGGGTGGGGGTCCGCAGCAATCGTCTCACAGATGAATTCGCCCGGTTGTCGACGAAGAGCATTTTGCCAATACATCGAAATCGCCTTGTGAGCAGAGCTTGTTGGAGAGAGTCAAATTTACAGCGGATGTGAAAGTAGAGAATTTGGCACAGACAGAAGTGATCGTACACCGCAAGTTTGTTTCAGGGTCCCAGCTCTCACTGCCCACGTCTAACAGCCGTAAAGAAGGCTCATCCTGACCATAGCCTGTTAGATCCGAACCTCGTTGATCCGATCCGCGTTGATCCGAACCTTGTCTTGCGAGGAATGAAATGATTAAAAAAAAGGTACTTTATTTATATTTTGAAAGATTTAAATTAAACCACAAATCAATCACTGCAGACATATCTGGGCTGGAGCTACACAATCCTAACTTTCCCGTCTTGACAGAGGACGAAATAATTTGCGCAGTCTTGTTGACAAAATCATAAGCTTATTACCATTTTGTCACAATTTCTATGGAAAAATAGTCAGATGAGCTTCATTCTTTAGTTCCACCAGTTCAGACCTTTACAGCTAGACCACGTAATGTCATTCCTACAGAGTTGAATCACCCTCATTTGCTTTGAGCTTCAAATATTAGAAGACAGTTGCACTCATTTTTTTTTTCATCCGGGAACAGCCATTTTCTGAAATAGACACTCCTGTGGCATGATCTTTGAACAATACCATATTCACCTCTTCAACTCATTGGTCATACTGATTCTTATAACTCACTAACTTGGGTTATTCTCGAGCCTCGTATAAGGTGATTCTTATTATGAAAATGATATGCCGTATATTCTCGCGTATCATGCGACTTTTGAAGACTTAATTTTGAAGCTTATTTTAAAGGTGTCGCATCATACAGAGGATATAAAATTAGTTTATGCACTGTTGGACCAAAGGCTCATGTATATTATATTATATCTCATGTATGAGGCGACCTCCTTAAAATTAGCTTCAAAATTAATTCTTTAAAAGTCGACTGATACGTGAGTGTATATGGTATTATTTTTATTCTATATGACTTGTCCTTTCAAGAAGATGACGATTATAACCCTCCCCAATTTCCCATATTATGCTGGTTAATTTTTGTCTAGGATCGCTTTTTGTTTAGTTTCTGGAATAATCCTTTGCTGTTACTACGCGTCTTCACAGTAATATATGCTTCAGAAATTTGATTTGCTTTTTGCGGTTAACAAACCATTCATCGATTATTTGAAGCTGAAATATATTTTGAACTGCGAGAACAATTCTTTTTTGCGGGTGAACTGTGCATTAAGACATCTTTTGAGAATAACAATGATTTCCAAGAAACAAGTCCCACGCACAACATGCGATAGATAATGGCTTCCCATCTATTCTAATGGTAAAAGCGTGTCAGTCAATGTGGCGGACCTGATCTGGAACATATATATATATATATATATATATATATATATATATATATATATGTCTTTTCTGGAACATATATATATATATATATATATATATATATATATATATATATATATATATATGTCTTTTTTCATATATATATATATATATATATATATATATATCTTTTTCATATATATATATATGGGAAAAATTAATTCCGGTTGAGCACTCTGGGGAGAAAGCGCGCATTTGCAAACAATGACTACTACTGCTAATGATGCAAAGCACTTCCATGAATTGAGCCCCCTCATTCATTTGTCTGTTTATTTGAAGAATAGGTACGTAAAAATTCGCCTTCCTGTCTCTCGGGCGCTGATAGCTCAGGGGCACGGTCATTGACTGATATGAAATCATTCGACTTTCGATCCCGGCATGATGCAATACGACGTCTAGCCACATTGATGAGCTGTGATACAGCGAAACAGTCTGTGTGTGGATGACGATATATATATACATATATATATATGTGTGTGTGTGTGTGTGTGTGTGTATGTTGCTCGACTATTTATATATACAAGTCATTGATTTATTGTGCGTAGTCTGCTGTATTCCTTTGTTGGTAGTCTATTGTATTATTCTAACGGTTACTTTGGAGGGTAGTAACAGTTTCGAATAATTGCGTGGAAATAATTGTGGATCCGGATGCAGGTTTGGCTATTTAAAACTTGTTTTTTTAGTTTTTTCTTTAGTATTGATTATTTTATTGTTGGTTGTTCGTATTACCTTTACTTTTGTCTATGTGTTCGTTCGTGGTTTGTTCATTTGTTTATTAGTTACTTAGTTTATTTACTTATTTATTGGTTTGGATTAATTTATTTAACTTATTTTTGTTTAGTTTATATGTTTTCTTTTTACTTTTGTTTATTCTTGTTCGATTTCAGTTTTCGATTTTCATGTAACCTAATAAAAATTTGTTTTCCTGTCTGCATTTTGAGATGAGTTCTGATCGTGTGTTTAGTAAGCGAAGTTTGGGAAGGTAAGTATTACTATTTCTTTTATTCCAGACAGAGTTTACAGTTTTTGGATTTATTGTTGTAGAGTGATGCTGTTTTTCTTGATAATTTTCCCTATTTTTGGTTAAAATAATTTTCCTTTAACAATAATACGTACCGTTACCGAACATCCTTATCTAAATATTTTTGGTATTTAAACGAAGTCAATAAAACCCCCAAATTAAAATGGAAAATATTAAAAAAAAAAAAAAAACGAGAATTTGTAAGTCCTTAAATGACCCATGCTACTTGTGTCTACATGAAAAGCTGCATATTATTAAGTTCCCCCAAAATAATAATCTATTAAATCAGCGTAATGAACTCACTGTAATATGTAGACATTGTACAATGTTTACATTAAAATATATTTAATAGTTTTTTTTTTTCCATAAAATATCTTTGTATTACAATTATATATTTTATTATATATAATTATGCATGTAATATTGATTTAATTTATTAATTTATTTTTAATTTTAAATATAGCCATTTATTAAGGCGCCTTGAATAAAATAAGTGTTGTATTTTAGGTTCAAATTATATAAAAATGATTTAATCGTACCATTTCAGATTGTTCTAAATTATATATAAAAATAATTAAAAAAAAAACAAAAATTAACCCATATATATATATATATCGGATTATTTCTTCGTAAGCTAAACGTATCTTCTTAACCGGATGTATGGTGTCGCATCTTAATATGACAGTTACCCGAGAGTTGTATGATTACCCCCCACATCTAACCGATACTTTTAAATTTACTTTTAATTGCTTTAGCTTTGACCTGTCTTTTGATTGGTCAAAAGAGACGTGCCCTAAGATTTTAAAATTTGACCCCCAACGTTTTTAACACTTTAATAAGCAAACGTAATGTTTTCTGTTTTCAAAAGTAAATCATTTTCACAAAAGTTACCGAACATTGCCTAATGACGAATTCTAAATGTAAAATATTATTATATATATATATATATATATATATATATATATATATATATATATATATATATATATAGCGTGACCCCAAAAAAACAGAACTTTTAACAATCCAATAAAACCAACAGTGATAGAAGAAAAATATTTTATTCATAGTAATTGAAACCTTAAAACATGCCATTTAAGAAACAATGATGGAATTTTCTTTTTTTTTTAAATTACGTCCTGTAGATGGCGTTCTCCTGTACGAATGCATTCTAGAAATCTGCTGTTGAGATTCCTCATTGACTGTTGCAACATCTCAGCTGGGATACTGTGAATTTCATCTTGAATTCTAAATGGCGAAATGTTTACTTGCTCAAGGTCACTGTGTCACAATGTTGCCACTTGCTCATGTCGGGTAATACACACTTCAAAAATTCCTCTTTTTTGGGTCACACTGCATATATATATATATATATATATTGATATTGATATGCATAAGTATTCAGCCATCTTGAGCGTCCTGGGTATGGCGATAAACTACATCCGCGTCCTTGGTATGGCGATAAACTACATCCAACAGCAAGGCCTCAGATAATGTTTTCGGAAAAATAATGTTGCCAGCTATACGTTTTTGAAACAATAATGTTGCCAGCTATGCGTTTTTGAAACAATAATGTTGCCAGCTATACTTTTTTGAAACAATAATGTTGCCAGTTATGTGTTTTTGGAATCATAATGTTGCCAGCTATACGTTTTTGAACGTCCTGGGTATGACGATAAACTACCTCCGCGTCCTGGGTATGACGATAAACTACATCCGCGTCCTGGGTATGGCGATAAACTACATCCAACATCAAGGCCTCAGATAATGTTTTCGGAAAAATAATGTTGCCAGCTATATGTTTTTGAAACAATAATGTTGCCAGCTATGCGTTTTTGAAACAATAATGTTGCCAGCTATCCGTTTATGGAACCATAATGTTGTCAGCTATGCATTTTTGAAACAATAATGTTGCCATCTATATGTTTTTGAAACCTCAATGTTGCCAGCTATACGTTTTTTGTAAAAAATAATGTTGCCAGCTGTACGTTTTTGAAACAATAATGTTGCCATCTATATGTTTTTGAAACCATAATGTTGCCAGCTATACGTTTTTTGTAAAAAATAATGTTGCCAGCTGTACGTTTTTGAAACAATAATGTTGCTAGCTATACTTTTTTAAAGCAATAATGTTGCCATCTATATGTTTTTGGAAGAATAATGTTGCCAGCTATTCGTTTTTGGAACCATAATGTTGCCAGCTATTCGTTTTTAAATAATAATGTTGCCATCTATATGTTTTTGAAACCATAACGTTGCCAGCTATACGTTTTTTGTAAAAAATAACGTTGCCAGCTGTAAGTTTTTGAAACAATAATGTTGCCAGCTATCCATTTTTGAAACAATAATGTTGCCAGCTATTTGTTTTTGAAACAATAATGTTGCCAGCTATTCGTTTTTGAAACAATAATGTTGCCAGCTATACGTTTTTAAACGATAATGTTGCCAACTATATGTTTTTGAAACAATAAAGTTGCCAGGTATACGTTTTTTGTAAAAAATAATGTTGCCAGCTGTACGTTTTTGAAACAATAATGTTGCCAGCTGTACGTTTTTGAAACAATAATATTGCCAGCTATATGTTTTTGAAACAATAAAGTTGCCAGCTATACGTTTTTTATTCCATACAAAATAGGCATTTAAAATTAATATAAACTGGATTTTGCATTAAATGACCCACAGTGGTTGATGTGCCATAAAACCCAAACAAGCAACAAATCAGCCATCTTGAATATTTATACATTTTCTAATGTTATGAACTGGAATTTAGTTACGAACACAGTTGTTTGAAGATGCAAAATACATTTTATTGCAACACTATTAGGACAACAGATCAGTCATGTTTTGGATATATATATATATATATATATATATATATATATATATATATATATATATATATATATATTCATCCTTACACCTGAGTCATCAAACTGCACAACAACCTTTTGTTGCAATTAAAGCTACAAGTCTTTTGGGAAATTTATCAGTTCTGTCCTAAAAGTATTGCAGCTCTGATAGCTAGAAATACCGACGGACCGGAAATATTAAAAATCGATGTGGAATCTGCACTGGCCAAATTGAACAGAAATAAAGCGCCAGGGCCAGACGGAATTGTAATAGAGATGCTGGCAGCTTTAGATGATTTTGGCATTGAAAGATTACAGAAATAATACATTAAGTCTATAACAGTGGTGATATAAAGGAGTACCTAAGTAAATCTATTTTCGTAGCACTGCCTAAACCAAACAGGTGTAAACTAAGGTGAACGTCATTGGACTACCAGCCTAATGAGGCACATAACAAAACTCATTAACCGAAATCTGATAAACAGAGCGCGCAGCAGTAACAGGCTGTATATAGGATAAGAAGAGTGCGGGTTTGTCAAAGACACCAGAATATTAAACGGGTTATTTATACACAGAATATTATTAGCAATACAACTGCAGAAGGAAGTGTACCTGTATTTTTAAAGACCACGCAAAGGCGTTCGACAAAGTACGCCACAAAGATCTATTGGAACTGCTCAGCAACCTTGATATATTTGGGAAGGTTATGAGAATAATCAAGAATCTATACTGGCAGCAAGCCACCTGCATACGGACAGAAAATGAGTTCAGCAGATATATAAAAAAAAAAATCGGAAGAGGTGTAAGACAAGGGTGTCTCTTCTCGCCGGATTTATTCAATCTATACAGCGAGGTAATTCTGAGAGACTTACAACTACCATCAGGATTCATTATTGGCGGCCACAATCTTAACTGATAGCAGACAGGGAAAGGAAATTCCAAAGACTCCTACAGAAGATAGCGAAGGAGAGCGAGAAGAAAGGACTATGTATAAACTACCAGAGTACAGAATTCAAGGTCATCAACAAAAAAGATGAGACCAAATACTCAAATCAAGAAGGTACAAAAATTTAAATAACTGGGAAGTGTTCGAACAGAGGAGGGAAAATGCAGCACTGAGGCGCGAAGACGTATTAGGATGGCTAAAGATGCATTCCAAAAGCTAAGCAGAGTATTAAGAGACAGGAAAATTTCGTTGGAAACAAAAATGTATGAGTATTGAACTGCTGCAGGGTATCCGCCCTTCTGTATGACACCGAATGCTGGACAGTCTCCTCAAAGATGAAGAAGAGATTTGAAGCAACAAAAATGTTGTTCAACAGAAGGATGATGAGGATCCCATGGACAGAACATGTGACCAACGAAGAGGTTTTGGAGAAAGTTGAAACAAAACGGTAACTTATACTTGACATCAAGAAGAAGCAGTTGTGTTTTCTGGGGCAAGTAATGAGGAAAGATGGCTTGGAAAATCTGATACTCGGAGGACAGATTGAGGGAAAGAGGAAAGCTGCGTGTAGCATACTTGATGGGATGGAGCAAGTAGATGGCAGGACCGAGTTTAGCAGAAGTAATAGAAAGACAAAACTACAAGAGGTAAGAAGATGTGTAGGACATGATCGCCTATTATTCGAGAGGCACGGCACGTAAAACAAGATCGGCTGTTTCTCAGCGTTGCATATCTAAAGATCTATCTTTCTCATCCTTCTTTGGAAAATATGGAGTCAGAAAGGATGGATGACTTTATCACCACCCTGTTTCACTGTAGCGGTGGTATGCGCATGAGTGTGTACGGCGTAAGGTTTCCCCCACATGTAGCGTTTTACATTAAGGTCACAATTTTGGTCTCATCTTAGCACAGTACCATTACCACGTTTACTCTGTTTCCCACATGGCTTGCTGCAAACTGCAAACAGGTCTTTTCGTTACTTTCTTTCGACAATGGCTTTCTTCTTGACACTTTTCAATAAAGGACAGATCTGGCATCTAGTCTACAGTCCCTATCCCACAGCCGTGCCGTGGCCTCCCTCTGTCTCTTCTCCAAGTATTTTCACGGCAACAGTTCCGACGAGCTAATTCGCTGGTTCCCAGACGACATGAATTTAAGCGTGCTACCAGGCTGGCATCTCGGTCCCACCCTTTCAATGTCAAAACGGTTCAATGCAACCGTTTCTTCTTCTCAAACAGATTCCTATCCTGCACTTCCCATCTGTGGAACTCCCTTCCCCTTACTTGCTTCCCCGATGACCATAATCTTCAAATATTCAAGTGTAATGTCAATCGACATCTGACACCCTGAGTTTGTTCCCCGTTCTTCTCTGTATCCTTTCCTCGAACACGCCTCTTTACTCTTGTTGTCAATCCTCTGTAACGCCTTGCGTGCACTCCCGCCTTGTTTGGGGTAAGTTGACTTAAAAAAATTTTTGAGTGTACGACTAAATAGTCCCATGGACAGATTCTCCCACCTGAGCTGTGAAACTTTGCAGTTATCTAAGACTTATCATGCATTACATGGTTGATTCTCTGATTAATACTCTCCTTATCCGATCCTTCAGTTTAGGGAGACAGCCTTGTTTTCGTCGGTTTCAATTTGTGCAGACTTTATCCAATCTCGGATGATGGATTTAATAATACACTACGAAATTCAACCTATGGGATATTTTTATAATCTAAACCTGCTTTCGACAACTTTATCCCTGAACTGTTTGGTAATCTCATTGTTCGTGACGTTGTTTGTTCGCTAATACTCTCAAACAAATTGCTTTAACTTTCACAGAACAAGTGTATTTAATTGGAGAGTGCAGCATCAAGGGTCGTAACTCTTTTTCATTCTTTCCTTTACTTGACAGAAATCGTCATAATTAGGTGAACTCGACTAATTATTCGACTTCCGAAGGCAAATGGTTGGACTGGATTTTACTTAAGGCTTGCATAGTAGACGGGTTTGAATAAATATGCGAGGAAAAGAATTGTTGAGTGAAAAATAATTCAACCACAAGACCTCGTAGATGATTCTGAACTCTATCAAAACTGAAAAATGGGGATTGACAGTTCCAGGTTAAATATAACAACAGTCAAGCCCCAGCGGATGGTCTCAGCTGATGTGAGTGTGCCATGGAGTGTCGATCCATGGGTCAGCTGAAACAAGGCTTTCGTGTTCAAAGACTTTTCTTCTTCTCACGTCTAAAGAACAAACTGGAGAAGAGCAATGAGCGAAAAGACAACATCCTTCGAAAATACCAGAAGACAAATAGAAGAGAGGAAAAGAAAGCCGAAAGAAAAGCCAGAGTTCTCCACCCACTGAAACCTCCTACGGTGGCTGCGGTCATCTTTTCAGATTCAACATGGGACTCATTTCACGCAGAAGAAAATGCTAATGAGCACGCCAATACTCGACAACGACGATAACAGCAATTGTCCGTCTTTGGTTAAATAGGATACTTTTAAGGAGAGAGCATAGAAAATGGAGTCAGATATCCTCTGGAGTGTTACAAGGAAGTAGTAATAAAATAATGCAACATTGTAAAAAAAAATTCTACATAGAACAAGTCCCTAAAACGTTTAAATAAAAGTAGAGTTCATTGTACAAACAAAGGGGTGGTTGGTAAATTCATTACAAGCGCCAAATTATAATATTTCAAAGTGCAGCGTCGTATTACCATGATTGGTATACTGGTCACATCATCAAACAATCTATAATATTTTCAATATTTATTATCATACTGAAGATGTCCTCGACACGGCACTGTAATGAACTGTGGCACCATGCATCCTGACGATTTGAAAGAAATATTCATAGATATATGATTTGCTTTCTACGGTTTATCAACCATTTGATAATTATTTAAGGCCGAAAAATATTTTAGGTTTTAAGAATAATTCTTTCTTTACATTCAAGCGATTTGGGAGAAAGAAAGAGAAAACGAAGAAAAAAGAAAGAAAAAATAATACGAGACGGGTCATAGGCGAACACACACACAAACGGCTCAAGAGACGGAAATGGAGAGAGAAAAAAAAGGTTATAAGTGACAGGTAGCAGATGTCGAAAATATTTAGGTCACCTACGAACAAGCATTTGATCGATTTCCGCGTGTCCACGGAAAATGGAATTTTGTTATCAATCCATTGTTGAACATTGACGAAACACAGACAGTCTTCAGAATTAGAAAAATCCCACCCAAGAAGTTTTCACTGGCAAAATTTTTCTTTCTTTTGACAGAATAAACGCTTGCCCTGCGATAATAAAGATTTTTGCTATCAAACCTTCGGCCGAAAGGAAAATGAAATATTTTTATTCCTTTCTTAGATCATGTCCAATTAGCGATAAACTGCTTGACAAATACCACGTGTAGAGCCGTGAGTGTCATCTATGTCGCTCATGATAAGGGCGATTTAATTATTATTTTTTTTGTTAAGCAAGGTATTTCTTTCCCAAAACAAAACCACGGATTGTTCACGCCCGACTAAGACGTCATTGGCCAAGTAGATCACATGACGCACGAAGGAGGAGGAAAGATACCCGACCAGGACCTCATTGGCCGAGAGCGGTCACGTGACGCACGAAGAAAATCGGTCGACGCCTCTATCAGAAGTGTAAGTGTGAGGAACCGATACGAAGAAGTGGGGAAGTTAGTGCACGCCCCTCAGAAGCACAGTAAGAGAGTGAGAGTGAGAGGAAAGTTACCGAAAATGGAAAAGAGTAAAAAAAATCCCTAACCAGAAATAAGAAGGGTGGATACGTATTTAGAATTATCGAAGAACCCCTGGTGCCGACAGACCCACCCCAGTTTTGACGGTGTCAATAAAAGCGAGACCCCAACCGACAGAAATGAGTTGAGCCGCGGACGGCGGGCCGAGTTCGTTCACCCCCTAGCGGGTGGAAGAGGCCAGTTCGTTTGGCCTGAGTGGAGAAGTTCGTTCGACCCAAGCTGGAGAGAAGAAGTTTGAGTTCAGCCGCGGACCCTGGCGAGAAGTTTTGAGCCTTGGACGACAAGCAGAGATGAGCGCCCAGTGTTGAAACCGCGTCAAGATAGCTGACCAAGATTCACGCACACTTTTGGACTCTTCTTCAACCAAGAACAAGTAGTTTGAAGAGCGACTTAGAATCAGACCACAGAAATAAGTTTTTTCGACTTTCGTCCAAAGACACACCGAAACACAAATTTCTTAGAGAGCAGACAACTTGAAGCCTTAAAGTTTGCCTAGCGAAAGCGTCGTGCCACAATCCACAGAACGGATCGGGAAGTAGACATACTTTGGACTTTGTGAGTTTTCATTTTATTTTCTTTTATCCATAATTGTGTGTTATCACCCCCGTTGAACTCAGCTTGCATTCCGGCCCCAACCCCTGTTTGATCTCGTCTGTCTAAGATCAGTTCACAACGTGGGTAGACAGACTGGGGATCAGTGCAGTCACCCTGGTAACCAGGCGTTGGAAGCAGGTTGGGAACGGCGAGGCTGGTATCAATCTAACCAGATTCCTACCCGAATCACCAAAGGGTTAAAACGTCACGTTTGGAGCAGCGAGGAGCGAACAGCTGACGCCGCGGCGAAGACGTCACAATTGATGCTGTTTGGGGACGTCACAACTGGCGCCGTGGTAGATCAGGATAGAACGACACAGTCGACGCTGCGACCGGGGGACGACGTCACAGAACCAACTTCAGAGTAATCCTGAAATAACGCAATCTATAATAAAAGTTTTTTTTTTCGTTCTACAACGAACATATAAATGTCTCTTTACTCTTGCTCTCAATCTTCTGTAACGCCCTTGCATGCTACTGGCACTCCCGCCTTGTTTGGGATGAATTTCCTTAAAAAATAAAAATTGTGGAATATACGACAAAATAGTCCCGTTGACAGATTCTCCCACCTGAGCTGTGGAAGTTTGCAGTTTCCTAAGACTTATCATGAATTTCGGACATATATAACATAGTTATAGAGACATTGACTCGATACAGCAGTAAAAACGAGGACAAGAAGGCTCACCATAGTTCAGGTCTCTGATTAGGGATCTTTGGTTAGGAATTGGTAAAGTTATAGGATAATGGTATTATGAAGTAGCTTGCATGATAGCAGAATATATTCGAAGAAAATAGATAATTTGTTTTTCAATAACATGGAAAAGAAAGAAAACCACATGTATTTTTTACGTCGTAAAGTGGAAAAATGTTCAACCAATATTTATAAGGGTGGGGTGAAATGTATGTGGGCTGACTATGTGTTATACCTGAACGTACGTATTCTATTATTAATAGACTCTCCCACACATAATAAATAGTAGTAGTAGTAGTAGTAGCGGTCGCCAGTTGGGCTCAGTGGTGTTGAGTGAGTCAGTCGATGTCGGACATTGAAGTATCAACCATCACAACTAGATTGCTGCGTCATTAACTCTTATTTCAAGTTTCTAACGTTATGTACGTCGGACCTTTTTAGGACCGACTTAGCGAAATACAAGACTCCACTGTGAAAACTACTCTACAACACTATGAAAGAGTGATTCCAGAGCTGTGTAATCTATCATGCATTAATTTCAACAATTTTTAAAAATGGCTGCATTGTTTCTATCCATGTAAACTCATATCTGATTCACAAAGGTTTCAAAAATTACTACTAGCAATTTCCCTTCCAAAATGGGAAAATTTGTATCGTGATGTCATTAAGTACCAGCAGAAAAAGATTGTAGCTACGAAAGGCATTCATGCTGTCATAGTTGCTACATCAGGGGTCGACGCCCCAGATTTATCTACAGTGCAAAAGTTGGCAGCTGAATTTAGGGGGGAAGAGAAGAGTGGTGAAGATAGCCCAAGACCCTGCAACTGCCACCATCCAGGAAACATTGATCGTATTAAACACATGGTGATGGGTAACAGGCGATTGACTATACAATAAAATCCCTCAAATCCGGAATCACTCAAATCCGGAAACCCTCATATCCAGAGTGCCTCATATCCGGAATCCCGTATATCCGGATATGATATTGAAGTGTATATCTGAACTATTTGGGTGATAATTAACTGATTTGAAATTTTTGTTTTTCAGGATATTTACCTTGGATAATTGCCTATGCTTATTTAGCCCTAATGTTTTGAATTGGTTCAAAAGATGATGGGAATAAGAGGAAAGGATGACAACCAGACACATCTGCAACAAAATAGCGACGAGATGTATGATTGTGATGAAACCTGGGCTGAAATTGAAAAAGCTATTGAAGAGGTTGTCAGTTTTATGGAAAGAAAGCCAGCATTCAGCTATGACGATTGCAATAACGCACGGAGAGTTAAAAGTGTCTTTCGTTTAAAAAGTTTCAAGATCAAAAGCAAAATGAAATGCGGAAAAAGTTGAGAATGACATTAGAAGAGAAAGAATCATCATGCAACAGCGATTAAAAAAATCCTCGTTACATTATTTGTTTTGCATACGTGGCATACTTAATTTAATGAATTTTCATTGACATTACATAATTTATTTCGTTTTTTCTTAAAATTAATTCCGTTATATTTCACTCACCATTAGCTTATTTTGTTTACTATAAAACATTGAAAATAAATGTTAAAACTGATTTCAGTTCTTTTATTTTAATCTAAATATAGGCCCTCATATCCGGACTTTGTAACCAACTCTTCATATCCGGAATCCTTCATATCCGAAATTCCTCATATCCTGACTTTGTAACCATTTCCTCATATCCGGAAGGCCTTCTTAGTTCGGTTGTCAGGGATTCTACCGTAAATCAAATAATCAATGCTATTAGTATGTTCCGTGAAAGAATTGAGAATATTCTACACAATGGACCTGCCATGAAGAAGTTTCTTCACGGTGATGACACTTTTGATATCGTATTAAAAGCGCAACAAGCTGAGCACTTCAAGGGATGAGCTAGAGACAAAGAGATAATCCATGCATTGGAAACACGACTCCGGAACTGCTCCAAAGACGACCAATGATTTTTAATCTGAAGGGAAAGTGATGGCCTTAGTTTTTGAAATGCAAGAAGCATGGCGTTTATTGCATATCTTCAAAAAGGTCAGACCATCAATGGGAACTACTACGTCAACTTGCCGAGGCAGTTACGACTAAACGGCCAGGAAAACTGAAGGGTTCTTGCTTCGTCAGGACAATGCTCTTCTGTCCGTATGTCCTTTGTTTCAATGGCTACCGTGTGTGACAGTGATCTGAACTGGTTGATTACCATCCATATTCTCTTGATTTGGCCTCGTCAGACTATCATCTGTTCCCCAATATGGTGATGGATGACAGATGATTGACTACAAATCAAATAGCCAACGCTGCTAGTATATCCTCGGAGTGATTTTAGAATATTCTGCACAATGATCTTGGCTTGATGAAGGTTTCTGATCAAGAGCACACCAGACTGATCATATCTGCCATTGTTTGGGGCAGATCCAGCTGGTTTCCTAACCCAGGATCAGTGTTGGGTTCATCAGTTTGAATGAGAGATAAATAGTCAATTCATACAGCAGAAGTACCCCTCTTCACCTGATTCAAAAAAACGGCCAAGGTCATTTCATCTGTTGGGCAGGTTTTGGGATGCAAAAGGCACTGTGTTTATTGACTATCTTCTAAAGAGACACACCATCAATGGAGAGTAGTATGCCAAATTGCTGAGGCAGTTATGAAAGGCTATCAAGACCAAAAAGCCTGGAAAACTGATGAAGTAGGTCTTGCTTCATCAGGACAATGGTTCAGTGCACAAGTTCTTTCTTTCAATGGAAGTTGTGTGTGATTCGGTTTGAACTGGTTGTGGCGCAGTGGATGAAAGCATTAGTTAGATCCAGTGACAGGTCCCAAAAAGTTCAATACCCAACTAAGGCAGTGGAGAACTTTCAGAGGGAAATTAACAGGAGATAACTGATAACTGACATCCATTAAACGTGGAACTAGAAAATTCTAGCACAGCGAGCGAAATAAAGGGTTCAGTTCGATATTCCAACCACCTGAAGAAGGCCGCAGCGTACAACGACCGAAACGCTATAATAAATATGGCGACAAAGATGAGGACAATAGTCCGAGTAATGTAAATAATGTACATAATACCTCATCTCAGAAATATAGACAGTTTTTGTTTTAATATATACATATTATATATATATTCTTCATATTTCTGCTACACGGGTTTCCGGTTCGTGACCTTCTTCAGGCAAATAAAAGGAATACATTTCCTTTTGTTCTTTTAATGTCTCATTGTTCGTTTTTTTTTTGTTTTTTTTTTTTTTTTTTGTTTTTTTGTATTTTTAGTCAGCCTTGAAATCCTTTCTGGACTGTGAGTCCATCATAACATAGACCTAATGCTTGAAGCTGTTGCTTATCTGATTCTCATTGGTGTTAGAAATCATTTCAGTGCCTACTGAAAATGGTGCGTAGGCAATGCAGTTCGAAGCCGTCGAATAGATGGAGATGGTGCCTGTATAATAACCTAAGATTCACTTCTGTATAGATTTAAGCTTTCCTTCCATTGTATACACACGTTTGTCGACCCTATATGTTCTTGTTACAAGTTTCGCTTTTTGATACTACTTGAATAAGTTTAAAAACAATTTTCTACAGTTTATTTCATTTTGTCTGTGTGACTTGGACTTTGCCTAAACTTTTTCTAGCTCTGGGCAAAAACTGTCTAACACAGCAGTGACCCACATTTTCGGAGAAACAAAATTAATTTTTGGCTCCATTCTGTGATCCGTGAGTCAAAGTTCCTGGGTTTTATGACTTGGCTGGTAGTTGACACGTGGTGTAGTAAGGGGTTCATCAGAGAGGAGGGTCGCTATAATTACGCTTATGTGCGAGGGTATTGACGGTCATTGGATTTTTCGTTTTGGTTCTGCGAGCCAATGAAAGAAGTTCGATGAGAGATAGATTAGCGAAAGAAAGAAAGAAAGAAAGAAATAAAGAACGTTAATGTGAAATACGTTATAAATGTTTATGAAGATGATGGTTAGCAATCTTGAAACATGAAAGTTCATAAGTAAAAAAAAAATAACAAGTCGTTACTAGTGATTTTATATATTGCCGTAATAAAAAATGTTGTAAATAGATGAAATACAACTTCCCTAGCAAAACAATAATAAATGCCAATAAATAACAATAAATAACACCAAAATTCCTGTCCTCATTCACAGTATAGAAAACATACTGATTGATAACACAACTATCCTACACCAAGAAAATAACAAATTCAAACTACAGATCCTCGAAGCAATCTACATTAAAAAATTGAAGCCGGCACTGAATAGAATCATCTGCATATACTGAATAATGTTCTAAAATGTCTATAAAAAGAACAGTTTTTAAGCTTTAATGCACGCATGACCATGACATTCTAATATAAAACCAAAAGCACTGCATAATTTTTCAACGTTCTAATGAACGCTAAAGCAAAACTGTCAGCCGTTGCATTTAAACGCAAAAAGAAAAAAATCTGTATTGGTTAGCTACACATAGTTTTTGCCTTTCTAGTCGTACCCCTGATAATGTTCTCAGAAATTAATTGGGAAATAAAAGTGATTTTCACTCTTACAGTGCATTTCTTTTATCATTTTTTATAACACACAGAAAAATATCCGTGAAAGACAAACTTATTGTAATTGTGAGCGTTGTGATGGTGATTTTTAAAAACACGCATGAACACGCTCTGTTATAATTATTTTAAAAATTTTAAATTCAAGGCTGAAACGAAACTGGTTGTTCATTTTAAAATTCCATATAAATTTTGCTTATTCATATATATATATATATATATATATATATATATATATATATATATATATATATTACGAAATGGACAATGTCCGACAATTATTTTAAGGCATTTTTATATTTATACATTCTTTTTATAGATACAAATATTCAATTAAATGCTCTGTTTATAATAAACAGTATTAATAAAATTTACCGGCCTGAATGTCCGAGGAATTTTCATAGAGAAATATTCGTCCTCCGACAGGAATAGAACCGTCATATATCCTGACGTACCTTTAACCGATTAGGCCACAGTGGATCGTCCCATTAGCAAGGTCGATTTTACTGATTTTAAACTACAATCTTCCATGAATCTCTCACGTACATTCATATCTGCTCAAGGCGTATCCAAATGTAAACAAATGACGTCACACATTGTGAAATGGACAAAGTCCGACAATTATTTTAAGACATTTTTATGTTTATACATTCTTTTTATAGATACAAATATTTAAGTAAATGTTAGTAATACTGTTTATTATAAACAGAGCATTTACTTAAATATTTTATCTATAAAAAGAATGTACAAACAGAAAAATGTTTTAATATATATATATATATATAGGTGGTAAAAAAAAATGGACGTATCCACAGAAAGTCGATTTCTGTATCTTTACCAACACAAGTGTGTAATAGAAATCGTTCATTAATACAGGGTATTAATACAGGTTTACTTATGTACATTATACAAGTCAGTATTTTGTTGGGTAAACCTTTCGCTTTACTAACGACCTTAAGTCTTCGTAGCATGCTATAGACTAAATTCTTTAGTAAGTCAACGTTCTTCGCCAGCATTCCTTTAATTCGCGAAAAAGTTCATCTTCGGTGTCAACTTTCCTATTAAGGGCACGCTTGTCCATTATCGCCCAAAGGTTTTCAATTGGGTTAAGGTCAGGGCTCTGACTAGGCTACTGGAAGAGTTACAATTTACTCTTGTCGGGCTTTCTTCTCTAGATGACGTTTATTCTTTAAGGCAGTATTCTTAGGATCGTTATTGTTAGTAAATCATTTTTTGTCTTGTATAATGTACATATGTACACCATTATGAATACACTGTATTAATAAACGAATTCCATTACTCACTAGTCTTGGTAAAAATACAAAAATCGACTTCTTATGGGTGCGTCCATTTTTTGCCTCGTGATATACACACACACACACACACAAACACACACACACATATATATATATATATATATATATATATATATACACTGCGTGCCAAATTATTATCGAGATAACTTTTTTCTAATATTTCAAAAACCGTCTAATCAATTCACACAAACTTTTCACACAATGTTGGCAACACTAACTTGCGCACTCACTGAAATTTTCGACCTGATCTGCGCAATTTAAACAAACTGGCGCCATATTTGTTATCACCACGGTGATTAGGAAAGTGTAAGAATTTAGTGAAAAGATGGGCCGTAAAAGCAATTTAAGTGATGCTGAAAAGAAAACTATCACCTCGGAACTCTCAAAAGGTAAATCTACCCTAATCTACCCTAGAAATTTCTAAAATGATAGGGAGGTGTCATCAAACAGTGAAAAAGTTCAGTGAAAATTTTGTGTGAATTGATTGGACGGTTTTTGAAATATTAAAAAAACAGTTATCTCGATAATAATTTGGCACGCAGTATATATATATATATATATATATATATATATATATATATATATATATATTATTACTCTTTCCTGGACATTAAATTCTACCTGAATTCTATCAATTTCGGAATATATATATATATATATATATATATATATGTTGACCAATAATATTATATATATGTGTGTGTGTGTGTGTGTGTGTGTGTGTATGTGTTGATACCCTCAAAAATTAAGATCAATGTTGAAAAAATCTAATTTACAAAAAGAATTTTTCATGTAAACGATTCTTTTTTAAAACCTACGAAATATGGGTTATAAATGAAGAACCATAAGAAATTTGAGTACCTTGAATCTGTATTGTCTTTTTAATCAGAGAAACCACCTTCCATCAAGTGTGCTTTACCATTAAGCCACGGGAACCTAACACACTAAAGCAAGGCACAATTACTTTACTGAAGAAATGACATCTCACGTTGAGACACTTCGAAGTCTATATATCACTCTAAATAATTCCGTACCCGAAATGTAAATAAAATATTTAAAAAAAACAAGGGCGTAATTTCTCGAATAATCCGGCTGGTTAACGAAAATAAATAAATAAATATACTATTTAATGAATAAACAGAACGTCTACTCAAATACGAGTATCTGTGAAAAATAACGTACAACGTGATAAACAATTTGTCGAGTTGATAAAAATCCATTAATTTCCTTAGAAAAAATTCCCTTTGTTTACGTTTGAATACGAGACTGATATGAAAAATTTCGGGAGACCTATGACAAGAGAAGATTCGCTTAAAGGTACAAATTTGTCCAGGTTTGAATGCTTGGTTGTCTGTAGCTCAATTGGTTAGAGCTTACTGGTCCTAACGGTAGCCCTAAAAACCTGAATTTGGTTAACGTAGATTTTCCTTTGATAATATTTCTCAAACATTCAAGCCGGTAATTAAATATACTATTTGATAAATAAATGGAGTGTCTACTCAAATATGAGTCTCCATTAAAACGTCTAAAATGACAATTCATATATATTTCGGGTGTAACAGCAAAATTATCCAAAATCGCGAAGCATCATGGGATAACTGTCCATCCTTCCTACAAAATGTTTAATAACTAAAGTACCACTAAACTGAGTTTCTTTTTTCTGTTTTTTTCATGCAAGGCGTTCAGCCATCTTGACACCATTTGTCGTAAGAACCACTGAATATCAATTTGAGTTATTCAGCTAAAAAACAAACAAGTTGAAATCGTTTTGTGTCAGCCCCACTATATTTTCCCAGCTAAGCAATGGTAAGAAGGAAAAGATCATTCAGGCCTTCAGTAATGGTACGAACATTCATACTCTGGCCTCCATCTTCAAATTTCATTCCATAACCGTCAACGGAACGGTGAATAAGTTTAAAAACGAGGGAACAGTAGAGAGGAAATTTGTATCAAGAGGTCATACCGGGAAGAGGGATCATCATTTCAACTTAGAGCGAAATACACCCTTGTGCAAATTAATTGATACAAAACGAATAATTCCATTATTATTTACTTTTTTTTCGTATTTTCCAATGGAACGTGGCCCAGTGCATATGTTAGTACTTCCTATGTCCATTCCACGAGATCGATCCTTGCAGATTGACCACAGATTCTCGACTGGATCTAAATCAGGAGAGTTTCTGGGCCAGTCTATAGTACTTTGATTTCCTCACTGGTAACGCTTGCCAGTGTGTTCGTCCAGCATTACAATTTTTGTACGCTTTGTTGGAGCAACATCCATCGCAGACAATGGCCGTAGGACAACTAAGAGTCGAGACAATAGTGTCTGAACGTGATGAAAATCTCATGCAACCACGGATGACGCAATATTTTTCAAAGCCAAACAAACTCCATTATACACTCCGAAAATAGATTCATATTACTGCAGACGACTGCAAATGATGTAATCTGAGGAAAAAATTGAAATCGATTACACCGTGTCACTCCAGTGGGTCTAAAACTGACCGTATAGTGAAAAAAAAGAAAACTAAATCGGTTGTTTCAATTAATTTGCACAAGGGTGTACATTCTTATTGTTCAACGTAGAGTCCAATAGTGTTATGAAAAAAACTCGGATAATTCTAGTAAGATATTTTTAATCATTTCTAAGATTCCATGGTTCAAAGCTTAATCTAACAATTGGACAATTATGTATATGTCCAATTATATATATATATATATATATATATATATATATAATAGTACTAATCTTATAAATATAAACCCTGGGTACTTTGATATGCAAATAAACAGACCAATACCCAAGGGAAAAAAAGGTACACAAAAAGAAAGAACAGAGAACATACCGAAGACGATCGTCTAGCATCCAAGTTCAGAGTCCAAAGAAAAAAAACTCCAATGTGAGTAACTAAGTAAAGTGTTCAATACGCTAAGTAGAGCAAAACCTAATGAAACCTAAAGAGCCAGATAAACCTACCAAGGTTTTACCTACGCAGATCAGAGCCAGTATTCCCTGACGATCCGCGTAGGTGAAACCTTGGTAGGTTTATCTGGCTCTTTAGGTTTCATTATATATATATATATATATATATTATGTGTGTGCAGTCTCAAGCACACCTGTTCAGTCGGTGGTTTCCCTCACAAAGGGAGGCGCAGTTTCATACCTTCCGGTGGTGGGGGTATTTCTTTATTAAAATTCTCGAATGCACAAGCCAATAAATATCATTCAGACCATTTGAAAATAACAGGGCTTCTACTCAAACACGTGTATCAACTAAAATATAACACCTAAGTAATAAGTAATATACATAAAGTGAGACAGAGAGAGAGGGAGAGAGAGAGAGAGATAGAAAAGATGGCTATAGAAATGAACATTGCATGGCGATTGGCAGAATGACGTTCTCAGTAATCCATTTGCAATCGAGAAATTCTCCTATAGGGCACTTTCTCAGCCGACAGGTTTTGACGGCTAATTAGCTGTAAATATCTCAAATACTGCACATTTATCAGGGTACCCAGCCCTGTGGATTGATTGTCATACCCAGCGACTGAATCCTAACGAAAATATTATATTCTAGTTAGAAAATATTCCTTGCTATTCTGTTTGGATCCAATTAAGATTGGCCCACAGAAAACGATTTTTATCTTCTGAATATTGAACCCAATTAAGAAAGTTTTCAAAGTTTGTTGAATGGTGGACAGACAATTGCTTCCATGGACATTTGCGTCCCTAGACAAATGCATCCGTGAATAATTGCGTACCTCTGATCATTTTTAAAGTTTCATTTTTTTTTAAAGTTGTTTAATATAGAAATTTTTGCATCTGTGCCTTTAATTACTCTAAACCAGCAGAAAGATAGGGAAAATTAAGCTAGCAGTTTCAGTTCCTTCCAGCAGTGCGTACCACAAACATCTAATAGATTCTGGATTTTATAGCTTATATTTTTATTTGGAACCAATATCTGTTTCGAAAATCAAACACAGGTGGAAAAATATTTGTGGACGTGGAAAATTACAGCTACTACAACCATAAGTAAAACGCCGATGAAACAAAAATATATTGGCGATGTGTAGAGCGATCTTGCAAAACTGTTAATCTGTCATTTCATTTTAAACAGAAATAAACTTTTTTTTTATTTTCTTCGTTTTTTGTTTTAAATTTATGATTACTACCTATGATTTATTTTTTCAAAATAGATTAATTTTGAATTATTGAATTTTTTCAAAATATTTTTTTTTTAAATTTATGGTAATTGGCTTTAAAAGCTTCAACAAATTATCAGAGGTACTCAATTATCCAGGGATGCATTTGTCTGATACGCAATTGTCCGGGGATCTAGGTAAATTGCTCGACAGTAAATTGTTCGAAATCACTTCCTCGACAGTAAATTGTTCGGAATCACTTGCTCGACAGTAAATTGCTCGAAATCAATTGCTCAACAGTAAATTGCTGAGAAATCACTTCCTCGACAGTAAATTGTTCGAAATCACTTCCTCGACAGTAAATTGCTCGAAATCACTTGCTTGACAGTAAATTGCTCGAAATCACTTGCTCAACAGTAAATTGCTCGAAATCACTTGCTCGACAGTAAATTGCTCGAAATCACTTGATCGACAGTAAATTGCTCGAAATCAATTGCTCAACAGTAAATTGCTGAGAAATCACTTCTTCGACAGTAAATTGCTCGAAATCACTTGCTCAACAGTAAATTGTTCGAAATCACTTCCTCGACAGTAAATTGCTCGAAATCAATTGCTCAACAGTAAATTGCTGAGAAATCACTTCCTCGACAGTAAATTGCTCGAAAACACTTGCTCAACAGTAAATTGCTCGAAATCACTTCCTCGACAGTAAATTGCTCGAAATCAATTGCTCAACAGTAAATTGCTCAAAATCAATTGCTCAACAGTAAATTGTTCGAAATCACTTCCTCGACAGTAAATTGCTCGAAATCAATTGCTCGACAGTAAATTGCTGAGAAATCACTTCCTCGACAGTAAATTGCTCGAAATCAATTGCTCGACAGTAAATTGCTGAGAAATCACTTGCTCAACAGTAAATTGCTTGAAATCACTTGCTCAACAGTAAATTGCTCGAAATCACTTGCTCGACAGTAAATTGCTCGAAATCTCTTCCTCGACAGTAAATTGCTCGAAATCAATTGCTCAACAGTAAATTGCTGAGAAATCACTTCCTCGACAGTAAATTGCTCGAAATCACTTGCTCGACAGTAAATTGCTCGAAATCACTTGCTCGACAGTAAATTGCTCGAAATCACTTGCTCGACAGTAAATTGCCCGAAATCAGTTACTCGACAGTAAATTGCTCGAAATCAATACAAAGGCTCAAAACTGCGCAAGTACTGCTATATAGATTTTTACCTATGTGCGTATATATATATATATATATATATAGGATATAGGAAAATTGCTCGACAGTAAATTGCTCGACTGTAAATTGCACGAAATCAATTGCTCGAAAAATAATTTCTCGAACTATCAATTGCTAGAAAAGCAGATTGCTCGAAGTAATTTCGAAGCTCGAAGCACCACGTAAACTGCGCCGTCTCCCGACACGTCAACGGAGCTGGATATAAAAGCAGCCACAACACTCAACTTTAGCAGTCCTGATTTTTTTTTATTTCTATTTCAGTCATTTTGGAGATCTCGAACCTTAGTGATGGACATAAGTTTTGTTGAAAGCGAAAAAGGAAGCAAGAAGTTGTGTTTGGATGGATATATATATATATTAAGGACAAAACAATGAACTATAAGATTTACTCGAAATGTGAAATGTGCAAAAAAAGAAAATGCTTAGCATGTGTTTTATGTTTTTAACCACAGGTTTCGAGAAAAACTGCATTTCGTGAAAAAAATTAAGACCTGCTATATAAATGTACTCGTTCTTTAATTTTTACTGCTCAGTTAACAACAATAAATTTGTATTATTTTATCTTAGAGTAAATATTAGAAAAAAATGTAGTTTTATTTTTTTAACCACAGATTTCGAGCAATTTACTGTCGAGAAATTGATTTCGAACAATCTACTGGATACGATTGTCCGGAGCAATTTTGTCCAGTACGCATCTGTCCTAGAAGCGTGTGGAATGTCGTCCCAGATGAATGGCATTCTCTATCCAATGCTATCTTGCCGAACTAGAAGAATTTAAGGTCTAAATTTTTGCTAAAAAATAGGCATAAATGTTAATGGAGTGAATTTTCAGCTGTTGACATTATTCACAGGCAGATAGATCCCATTATAATTCAGCTTGTCTCTCTATTAGTTAACGCGTACGTTGCGCTTTGCCAGTACCTTATAAATAATGGACTATTCCGTTTCGATCGCGAGTAAAAAAAAAAAGACATATGTGAAACGCTGTTAGGTTTCAGTGAGAAAAAGATGGAAAGAAAAAGAGTGTGAGTGACGTTAGAGGAGGCGATAATGCTCGTATAGATTTACCGTCTGCTGCTTTAAAATGAAAAAAAAAACTTGTCAATTTTAAATCTTTTCAATTGTACTCTCTTACCTCGTTTAAAAAAGATGTGCGGATGGTGGAATGGAACGTGACTCGAAATGTAAAATCGGATATTCTAGATCGAATTTCAGTTGAGTTCATTACATTCACTTACGCACAAATTGTTGCAGTTTTTTGGGTATCTTTACTAGAGAGCTAGCCCAAATGATTTGACTCACTTTATAGTCCACCAATAAAAGGTTAACCAATCAGAAGACGTAGAACATTCAATCCGTCGTGTATAAAGGCGGCCATTTTGTCTACTCTATCCGAATGTCCAGTTCCAGCTTGTCAGGCGAAGAGGAACAGAAGGACGAACTACGCTCTGCTACTTTTACCAAAATATCCACTGCTAACCTGAACAACGCTTTCCTACTGTCTTCGAAATATTCACTGCTAACCTCTGGATTCTATACTAGAAGACGACCGTCATTATGAACAACACAAATAACCTTAGCAAAATTATGAATTCACTTCTTAGTCTAAGATTAAATAACGAGACAAACTGGATTCTACAGCTTTGGTTGGCAATCCTTCTACAGACGAGGAGGAAAGTGAAGAAAGCGTTTACACCCACTTTTTAAAATAATGACTTGCATTCACACCTATGATTGCCATTGCAACATTTGGTTTCAGTTGCTAACTTTCAGTATTTAATGGCGCGATAAGCTTATTTCCCCCAACTAAATTATTATCATAATAAACGCAAATAGCTTCTTTTGTGATGTCAACGAACACTCGTTGACACTTTTGTGGCGTCAACGAATACTCGTTGACACTTTCGTAATGCTCGTTGTAATAAAGACTTTGTAATCGCAGATACAACTATAGTAACGGCGTTGAACAATACTGATGTCAGACGCCTACGTGTATTACTCGCACTTGCTCGATAATACTCGCTCGAATAATAACCCGAATAATAATCAGTATAGAGAATAGTGTAGCAAAGAGAATAGTGATCCGTATATTAACAGAAGTTAGACTAGTAAAAGTGATCCGTATAGTAATAGAGGATAGAGTAGAAATAGCGATCAATTAGACACCATACTAATTTCTATATATGCGTTTCCTCTATGGTTACGTGATCTACCTATTAGAAATGGGATCGCCCGTGTTTGCTCACAGGCGATCCATGTTCAAACTCAAGTGTCGGCAGCTACACTTTATTCCTATGTAACAGCTTCTTCAATAACTTAATGATTATCCATCAGAAAATTCAAATAACATTCGAATTTTCATCGGTACGACTCGTGAAGAATTAATATTATCCAGTTGCTTCGTCTACTGCAAGAAACGTTGGGTCACTGCTTCGAGCCAAAATTTATTTCTTCCCGTCAGAATTTATCTTTCACCTTTACAAATCTTCCATTCATCCGGGCATTAAATTCTCTTACCATATCGGGAGACACGGTGGATGCTCGGATTGAAGAATCGGAGAGCCGAGTTCGAATTCAAGTAGAATCCATTATATTCAATTACGTGCTAATATCCTTGGGAAAGGTGTAAATATTCTTCGTCTCCTCTAAGCTATGGGAAAATGGCAGGACAGACCGGGTTCTATAGCCTTGGATGGCAACTGACCTACCGCAGAAAGAAATGGCAATCTACTAAAAGAAAAAAATCTGCCTCGTTTGTCATGTATCGAAAGATAAATGATCGTCTACGTGTGTATTAAGCATAGCACATAAATGACCATATCTGGTCTCTTTCTCCTGCTTCACATTTGAAATTCTTCACAGAATCCAACGAAGTATCTGCAATATAAACGATCTTGACCTGGCATCTCGACTTCAGTCACTTTCTCTTCGACGTGACGTGGCCTCCCTCTATCTTTTCTCTTAATATTTTTATAGCTACTGTTTTGACGAGCCTTTTTCACCGGTGCCCCGACTTCATGAATTTAAGCGTGCTACTAGATTGGCAAGGGTGCTACTTTAGCAGTTTCTTTTTCTCGCACTTCCCACCTGGGAACTACCTTCTGTTTTTTTCTGGGTTTTTTTTTGTTTTTGTTTGGTTTTTTTTTTGCTTCCCTGATAACTACAATCGTAAACAAATTTAAATGGCCATCATTTGTCTTCTTAAACACTGCACATTTTTTTCTCCTTTTCTAAGTCCTCCCTATTTTAAGTCTTCTTTTAATCTTTTGCTCCTTGTAAGCCCCTGCGTGCTTGTGGCATTACCAGCTTGCTTGGGGGTGGGGATGAGATGATTTTAAAAATAACAAAAAGGGATACTAAAAAAGCATTGTAGAGAGACGATTAAAATGCTACCTTGGGTGGTTCAACCACCCTGTCAGTGAAAGATTTAATGTCCGAGTAGACCCAGAATCCTTAAACTAGGGATGATTTCTCCTTACTTAAGAAACATCAGTAAAGTCGATGTAGGAAACTAAGGTAAGATAAAATCGACAGTGTGGCAGTTGAACTTATACATGGCCGTCAGTCAGTGGCAGACTTGCTAACATAAATCTGTAACAAGATCTGCTAATCAGGCAAGCGGCCAAAAAATATGAACCCAGTGACAGGTTATCACCCTTCCCCCCAAAAGGCAATCACCAACGATGCCAAATCTACAGGACTGTCTGATTATTTACGCAAGTAAAATAATTTGGAAAATTATCCTAAATAGACTGATTCCCGATTCAGAAGAAGCCCTTGCTGAAGTGCAGGTTGAAATTCAGAGCGGAAGAAACAGCATATGAGAATCGGCTGAAAAGTTCATAGGCTGACCAGGATGCTATCATCCAATGGAACCAAACAAGGTTTATTTTTCCACATAGTCCACCTTGCGGTGCACACACTTCATCCTTCAGCGTCGCAGTGCTTGGATCCTATTGGTTAGGACGTTTTATCCCGTTGGTTAAAAAATCCAATACAAGGCTCAAGAGCCACTCAAAGTAGAGGGTTACTGAATGATTTTGAAAAAAGCTTAAGAAAAAGGAGTGTTTATGAAGGAGAGATAAAGGTCAATCCTAGACGTGAACAGATTAGAATGATTGAGAAAACATCTTGTAGTGACTCTGTTCCAAAGGTTGCTGTTGTTGGAAAGAAGCTGTCCAAGTTATACTTCTTCCTTACGAATGGAATATAAAGGGGATAAGGATTATTCCTCCCATTCTATGAAGTATGGCCGGTCCCAGCTGCAAAATTCAGGACTGGAAGAACCAAGAAATGCACCTCATCTGAACATTTGCCATAGAAATAGCAAGAGAGTAGCGAGGGACTTGCAACGTTTCATTTGTCGGTAAGGGATTGTAAGCTGACAATTCATCACTCCCAAGATCGCGGGACATGTTTGAACTCTATCAAGCCAGACAAATGAGAACTGGGTTACTCTAGCCTAAATGTAACAGCAATACTTAATTCCCAGTCTGATCTGGCTCTTGTAATGATAGAGAATATCAGAAGAAATCAGATACTTTCTAGATTTATAAAATGACCCAAAACAGCTCCAGCCCAGATAAGACTGCAATACTTAATTTCTCGTCTAATCTGACTCTTGTAAATATAAAGCATTCCAAGAGGAGTCAAAGCGGAATAAGATATATCACTTTTATTACTTCCAATCTCCCAAGAAAATCAAATTTCAGCATTAAATGACCCATGAAGTAGTATACCGTTAAACAGACAAATCAATCATCTGCAAAGAAATCGTCAAATGTCATATAGGAAGACTGATATAACCTATCAGTTCAACACACATAGCAGTTCTAACGAAATTTTTCTCCTTCTTAATACTTTGTTGAACTTTTCGAAGGCATCTTTCTCTATTCTAATAAATTCAGTGTTATGAATTTGTGGCGTTCTCTGGTACATTAACAAGGTAAAAATTAACTTAAGAATTCTGACCTGGTTTCTAGTCTCTCTTTTATTTAAGAAGAAATGCTGCAGACAGACACTCAAAAACATGATGTCAATGATAGCTCTATTATTTTCGGATATTTTTCATTGCCGACTCGTAACTCCCATTCCGAAATCTACTCAGCCAGTTGCAAAATTCTAAAATTTGTTTTCACACGTTTCAGAACTGAATCCATATGGACTTCACTGTGGATCCGGTCAAAAAGAGACTGTCAAGTTTTACTGACACCAGGAAATGACAGAAAGGTACTCAACCTGCAACCCTCCAAAATCAAACCACCTGAGAAAATATCAGAATTTGTTCATCAATAGAATCTAAGTTCATAGGTGAAGTTAAGGGCAGAGTTTTTTTGTTTTTTTTCCAATGTGGTCTTCAGAGTGTTTCTTTTGTGTTATGCGCTAAAATAAAAAACATCGTCTGCGTAGCGGACATATCTTTTACGTTTACAGACTTGTTTATATATCATGTTTTCTACATGGGACATCGAATAATTAGAGATGCTCGGGCCGAGCGAATTTCCCATGCTAACACCATGAGTTTATGTTATTCTTCACTGTGTGTTTACTATCATTACTTAGTTTGGGAAGAAATAGTTTAATGTGGTGGTCTATAAGATGTTTAAGGAAGCCATTGTTAATTTGTGTCTGTTTTGAATAGGTTGATTTCTTTAAGGAAGAGTAGACAAGAGGATGAATTCTTGTGTGCTCTTTTTATGAAGTTTTTTTATCACTATTTTGTATCTGAGTAGACATTCAATCTTAAAGTTAAGTTAGCAAGAGTTTCTGCTAATGGGTTTTTTTATACAGTGAGGTGATAAAAATGTTGTTACTGTATTCTACGAGAACGTCTAAAAATGGCAGTTTATTTATTTTGACTAAGTTCGTAGGTGAAGTTAAGGACAGAGATTTTTTTTTAATGTGATCTTCAGAGTGTTTCTTTTGTGTTATTTGCTAAAATAAAAATATTGTCTACGTAGCGGACATATATTTTAGTTTTACAGACCTGTTTAAATATCATGTTTTCTACATTGGACATGTAATAATTAGAGAAGTACGGGCCGAGCGGATTTCCCATACTAAGACAATTACTTTTGGTGCAGATGTTGCCATTATGGTCATAGAATGGGGCTTTGGTTGTGCATGCATGTAATCATTTTTTGAAGAAAACATGTAAAAGAAAAATATATTTAAACAGGTCTGCAGACCTAAAATATATGTCCACTATGGAGACGATATTTTTATTTTAGCGAATATGTATGTATAGCTGGCCACTCGTATTCGCGGATACCTGTCTACTAGGGCGGCGAGCCAATCCCTATTGCAGACGCTTGTGCAGGCACATTTGTGTTTATTCACCAGCCACAGAGCCCACCTGTGGTTTATACTGCAATTATGCTGAGTTACAGGTTCTAATTCAGCATCCTGGATTTATGGCGTTCTGTGGGACATTAACAAGATAAAATTAAATTTAGGAATTCTTAGCCGTGATTTCTAGTCTATCTTTTATTAATGAAGAAATGCACGCACCCCTCCAGTCCGATAACATCAGTAAGTCTGCATCCTGATAAATCAACCATGGTGAGATTCGAACCCTGATCTCATGGTTAGAATGCGAAAGTTTCTTAGAAAGTGCGTGTTATTTAGCGTCATCAACAATTTGAAAAAGCCCAGCGGGCTCAAGCCTTCGTGCTAGCAAAGCTATCGATGGCACCCAAAGATTCCGTCTGCACGATTTCACTGACAAGGCTTGGGTCAACCCGTGTTATGGTTTTCAAGCTCTTTCCAAAGATTTTATAAATTCCAACCGACAGTAGTACTGGCCATTCGGTCAATGTCTACGGAATGTTGCTTTATAAAGAAACACCGAATATTTCCATATATGTCAGGGTGGAGATGGTGAGACAGTAAATTAGGTCATGACGTATATTGTAAATTCAATCAAGCTAACTATATATTTAACGAAGCGCTATTTTTAGAGTAATTTGCATTGGACATAACATCTTAATTCTGTAAATAGTATTTTTGACAGTTAAAGTGAGAAAGAAAGAAAGAAAGAAAGAAAGAAAGAAAGAAAGAAAGAAAAAACCTCTTTGAAGAAAAAAAAATAATACAAATTTAAAATGAGTATCCTTAAGTGAAAAATGAATTAAATACAAAGATAAAAACACCTTCTGAAAGAAAGAAAAAGTGTTGAAATATTAAGAAAGAAAAAAGAAAGAAAGAAAGAACAAACCCCTTTGAAGTAAGAAAAAATTAATGCAAACTTAAAATGAGTATCCTTAAGAGAAAAATGAATTAAATAAAAAGAAAAAACCTTCAGAGAGAAAGAAAAAGTGTTGAAATATTGAGAAAGAAAGAAAGAAAGAAAGAAACAAACAAACAAACAAAAAACCTCTTTGAAGTAAGAAAAAAATTATGCAAATTTAAAATGAGCATCTTTAAGTAAAAAAAAAAAGAATTAAATACAAAGAAGAATCCTAGAAAGAGAAAGAAAAGGTGTTGAAATATTAAGAAAGAAAGAAAAACGCCTATAAAGTAAGAGAAAAAGTAATACAAATTTAAAATGAATGTTCTTAATTGAAAAAAACATTAACTAGAAAGAAAGAAAAAAAACCTTCTGAGAAAATGAAAAAGTGTTGAAATGTCAAGAAAGAAAGAAAGAAAAACCGTGAGAAAACCAAGATTTAAATTCTATAAACTTTAGAGCGTCAATTTTAAAAGTGCGTGTCAATGTTATTGATAGAAATAGATTAATTTCTAGCCTTAAATTAATCCTCCCTGTACTTGTAAAATACACCCACTTTAAATCAATGTACAGAATATTCTTTACATCATTTTAAGATTATCTTTCTTTTTTTTTATTCGTGGTTGCATTTGACAAAACAATCTTTAGATTTTGTGTTCTGCTTTCGAAAGATTCTCGTCACAAAACCAAATATGCGTCGACATCGAAAAGATAAAAAAAAAACAGAGAATTCAGAAACTGGCGAGAATCTGCTGCGTGTATGAACAACTGAAAATAATTCACATGAGACGAACGTTTTCCCACCGGACGCCATCTTAGATTTAATTGATAATTTCATTTGAATGAAGGCAGACGATTCAATAATTCATTCAAATAGCAAGCAAGTTTCCTTCTGTTCATTTACCTGCGGCTACAAAACACCGCCAAATCAAATGAAAGCAACAGACATTACACCTTTATGTATCTACGGCTTTGGTTAACCACGATCAACTCCCAAAATAAACAATACGCAATTTTTATTTCATAATGTCCCCAAAGCATAATTTAATGAACCTGGCAATTTGGATATGCGAAAGAGAAGCCGCAAATTGCACCCCTATAAGTGAAAAGGGGAAACTTCCTGACTCGACGAGGAAAGACGAAACTCATATTCTGAGGTCAACATTAAGAAAGGAAATTCTATCCAACACAAAACTTTTAATATAATATACTAACAGCCGAACCCACAGTCGATCAAAAAAGCGTTCAATTAGAATGGAGCAAAAAAAGCATCATGTTTAGATGTAACAAAGTCTATCTTCTTCAGTTACTTTAAAGTACTTTCATTAAAAAACATTTTGAGTTAATGCAGTTGCTGACATAACAAAAGTAGTCTGTAGTTATTCAATTGAAGTTAGCTGAAGTCATGAAGCGATAAAACAGGCAGCATGAAGACCTACTGCAGACCACGATTATTTTGGTGTTTTTGAAATTGAATTTGTCAGTGTGCTACCAGCGATATAAAAGAGGATAGGTTTATAAAGCAATTGTTAAGTTTGAGGAAAATTGGTTAAAAGATTATACGAAAAATAATAAAGTAACCGGTAAAAATCGCCATTTTTCGCTATTTATGCTTAGTTCATCATTAGCAGTGGTTTACCTAGTCCACGCTGGCGAGTATTGTATTTTGTTGATGTTATAAAGATTACCATTTCATTTCTAACGTCCGTTTTGGTTATTCATTATTCAGTAACACTTTCTAGGTTACAACAATATGTAAAAAAAATTCTTGCGAGTGAATATTACATTAAGCATCTTTTATGGACAGCAGTTATTTTGATATGTACAATTTCTACTATTTCAACAATTTTGTCACCCATACGAACCCGACTGGAATTCGAACTTGGCTTGCTGATTCAGAATCGCTATCTATTACGCCACCATCTCAACTAATATTTGATCTTGATCTGGAGAAAGGATTATCCTTTGGGCTGCACTTATACGGATTTTGTTTTGTTTTTTTTTGTTTGTTTTTTTTTGTAGGATTTCCTTTGTCCCAAGAGTTCATGGCAATTCACAGACACTAAAGAAATGAAGCTGTGGAGAGACATATCTACGATCAGGCAAACATTGTTTCTCTAGTTTAAAACCAATCCGGGCTTTTCGTTTCGAAAGTGTGTATCTCAAGTTTCCTGAATCTTTTATGTTTCTTCCTTTCCAAGACAACTTCCTTTTTATATTCTCCTCCAAGCAAGGGAATAAAGCTACTAAGATGCAAAGTGAGTGTTAGAGAATATGAGAAAAAATACTATTAAGGAGATGGAACACAAAAAATGTAAAAAAAATCAAGAAGACATTAGATAACAATTGACATTGCATTTACATTTTTAAAGATCAAAGTCGACCGGAAAACAAGAAGCTGGAAGAGATTTCCACATGGGAGAGGTGCGATAGAAGAAACTGTTAGCAGAAAATATACCTTTCAACTGTAAAATGATGAGACCTAGCCACCAATCTAGTATTGCGTTTAAATTCATAAAATCTAGGCATCATAGATGTAAGAAATATTTATTTTGAAAAATACAAAAATATGGCACAAGGCCAAAAGGAGGGATGAGAAAGGGTTGTCTTCAATCTGTTTTATCTTACTTAACCTTAGCTAGCCACAGTTACTAACCCAAACATACCACAATATTCCTTACACCAAAACAACTATTTTTCACTTACTTAACTTACGACAGTCACCATAATGCCTCATAATCTCTATGAAGTCCTAAATAGTTCCCGTAGTGATTTTTTTAACAGATAATATTTAAATTTATTGAAAAAAAAAGTTTGAACAAAGTAACTATAAACAATTTTTTCTATCCTCTGCCAGCCGCAATGATGGAGAAAGCATTACCTCGAACCATCGCCAGTGAGACACGCTGCAAGAGCCACTCCGTTTCGCGAGGATCATCCCTTAATCGAGACGCAATCGCGCCAATTCTCCGAAGGAACGCCATCGAACGAGGGCCAATAACCCCTGAAGTCTCCACTGCCACAGGAGTAAAAAAAAATCTATCAACAAGAGAAGAATATTTAACATATTTCCCATGTATACAAGTTGTCTGTGTGTCATGGGAAATAACAATAACAAATTTTAAAGTTCATTAGAACAATTATCATGAAAATATTTATAGCAAAGTCACAGGGAGACTATGATACTACAATGGGAAAGTGACTGAACTTTAGATGCCAGGTCAGGACCTTTAACATTGTATATTCTTCTTTGGATTTTTGCAGGAACACCAGACTAGCCATAACAGCAATATTCAAAGCAAGGACGAATTGCAGACTTATAAATATGAAAGATGAATTCTGGAGTGAAAAATTGTCTAACACGACACAGCTCTAGCAAAAGCTTTAATATAATCTTCCCACTTAATATCAGTAGGAAAGGTTAGTCTTTTAATTATATAATAATTTAAATATATAATTAATTTGTTCCGCACTTTTTGCCTTTCATTTGTTTTCATTTTCCAGTGAATGGATATTTCCAAACTATATTCTTTGATGTCATCATGAAAGCCGAATCTATTTCTGATTTGTCCATTTGATCACCATGACAAAAATTAAATCTTTGCACGTATGAATTCTTTGTCTGGCTCAAATCATGCATGACCTCAACGCAATAAAACTAATTGTAAGAACAAAAATCAATGATCATTCAAGTAGAATAGTCGTCAGAAATTAACCTAGTTATGGCCACTCCTCACAGCGGTAACGGAAATGTGGTTCTACAGAAGGATACTGAGAATTATATGCTCGGAGAGAGTAAGCAACGTGGACGCCTCAAATAAAATGGTAAAAAAAGAGATCACTTAGTATAAGTCTCGAAAATCGAATCGAAAAGAAACAGCTGAAGTGTCTTAGAAACATAATGACGGTTTGGAGAAATGTCTTAGAAGTGTCTTAGAAACATAATGACGGTTTGGAGAAATTGAACCTCACAAGGCATATCGACTGCAAGAGAGATATGGGTAGGCAGGCGGCCACGTAACTGAGGAGATTGTGTAAATGGGTGGCAGGACAGGCCGCAGGGGTCTTGGCAAAGGAAGAAACGCTGCCAAGGCCTACAGGGGATAAGAATCTGTGGAGAGACATGATCGCTCACATACTGAAAGGACACCACACAAAAAAGATCAAATCTGTTTCATCTGAGTATCTGATGTTGTTAAAATTGTGTCCGTCAATATTAAATCACGATAGGACTTCTATCAGTGTCGCCACATCTGTAAGAAATTGAAAAACCTTTAAGGTTCTTCAATTTCTTACAGTGTGGCGACACTGATAGAACGGCCACACACGTACATCTTATTCTTAATCAACGTTCTAAATTTCAAGCAGGTATGACAAGAAAATGTTTTAAATAACATAAGGTTATTTATACTCATCCTCATCTTTGTTACTGTTATCACGTTTCAGCCGTTGTGCTCTCAGCCTTCCTCAGGTGTATTATCGATCCGAGTAACCTACTGTTATGGTAATATACCGACACACGCATGAACTCTCCCAGCTAAAAATAGGAGCAGGTACTGCCTTTTGGAGAGGGAAGTTTCTAGCAATCAGCCCAGGCAGTCGGGCCGAACATTCTTGCTGTAACACTCTCGTTTTTATATGTTTGTGTTACTGTTTCTGTTAATATATTGTTTAACTCAATTTCTCTCTTGCTGTCTTTATTTCAGGCCCTAACAAAGCCACAACACCTACAGAGAATTCTGAAGTGAACCCATTATTCTCATTCTATTGCCCGTCTAATTCTTATTTTTTATTTAGAACTGTTCAGTTATGACTCGCCACTTACCACTGAGTGCAAATAATCCCTGCCTAACTCAGGGACTGAACTCACAACCACCAAATTTACAAACCATAAATCACATGCAATCAAATTCACAAACCACGAGGCCATTGCTCCGTAACACAATTTGCTGCAGATAACTTGGAGTTTTAAAATTAACCTGCCTTCTGATTAGGCTGCAACTGCTGCTGCTGTCTGCCATATTTTGACTAATGCTGCTGCCCGTATCTTTGATTGCTTCTGTTGCGGTTGAAAACTTTCGGTCATTTGTATTTCTTTATTAACGGTTCCCATATTGTACCCATTTCTACGCTAGGCCTTCTAAGGAGGTCCTCATAAAATAACGTGTTTTATTTTTTTTCTAAATTCCTAAGTGTAATTTACAGCATTATTTTGTCTGCTCATATAAGGATGATCAAATGAACTCAACTTTTCTTTCCAACAAAAGTTTTAAATTTGAACACTTGGCTAATCAGCATCTGAACGAAAACTTAATCATTGATATTGAGACAATTCTTGTTAGTCCTTGGCATTCAGCCTACTTTCAGATAATTACTTGACTGTGTCACTCACAGATTTGTACTTGCTCAGTTAACATTTAACACCTATTTTACTATAAGTAAATTCATTTTTTATTGTTCTCAGTGATAACATAATTATTAGTGTATAATACGCATTCATGTATAATATGAAGCCCAATTTTAGCCATTCTGTAAAAAATGTTAATTTTTTTGCTTATTTGTTATATGTTGATCTATATGTGAGCGAACTGCATAAATTTTGGGTCAATATATATATATATATATATATATATATATATATATATATATATATAAAATTTTGGTTAAATAAAAGTACTGTCATATTTTTTCAATTTTTTTTATCGGTAATATTTTCAAAGTTCATATTTACTTTATCTCACATTATTTTTTGAGTACATATATATATATATATATGTGTGTGTGTGTGAGAGAGAGAGAGAGAGAGTGAGTATGTATTTATGTATGTATGTATAAGTACATGTTGAAGTCCCTCCACTATTATTAATTTAACCTCCAGAGAGTCGCATAAAAAAGGTGTTTCGTCCATCTCGTCAGAAGCCAGTAAAATAATGACAGACATACGACTACCGATAATATGAAATATAATATGAAACAACTGAAAAATTTAATTATAAGTATGATAGACAAAACTTGTCGATATTTTTAACCAAAAATGTTTATATATAAATATATATATATTTATATATATATGTGTGTGTGTGTATAGGATTATTGAAAAGTAAGTCTCTATTTTATGTACGAGTGGCCAGCCATGAGTCTTGACTTAACATCTTATTACTTTATAATTTTAGGCGTCAATATTGTGTAAAAATTAAAAGCGAATAGTAAAAATTGCCTAAAAGTACGTAATCATTAAACGTAACATTTTAAATCAGATGCCATTAATTTAACCAGATTCGCTTCTGTATAAATGCGTCAGTACTTGGTAAATAAGTATAAATCAATGACTCTTTTCTATATAGCGTATGACTCAGTAATTATTTTATATATAGACTATGATAATGCTTTATTTCTATATAGCCTCTGACACATTGATTTATTTTTGTATACAAGGTGTTTGAAAAGTTACTATTTTATGTAAGAGTGGCCAAGCCAAGAGTCCTAACTTGAAGCCCTGTGACTATTTGGTTTGGTTTGGTTTGGTTTGGTTTGATATGGTTTGGTATGGTTAAATGAGAAACTCTACTATACCAAACCAAGACTTTTGAAGAACTAGAAGGGCGAATACTAGTTAAGTCTTCCATACCGCAAGAGTTGAAATCAGTCGATGCGATTCCTGGGCGGCTCGTGAAGCTGGTAGCGAAATCGGGCGCCCATATCGAATTTTAAATAAAACTAGATGTTTTCCGCTTGTATGTACGTCCCATTGAGACTACTACTGAGATTGCTGAGGTTCAATTGACACTAATGCCCTCGATAAAAGGTATGAATTCACACCTCCCTATTTTCTGTTCTGTCACCCAGAGACCATGTCGAAATATCTATGTCTTCCATACCACTAGAGTTCCAGGGCGGATCGAGAAGCCGGTAGCGAAATCTGGTTCCTATATCGAATTTTAAATAAAACCTGATGTTAAACACTTTTCCGCTTGTGTGTATGTCCCGTCGGAACTACTACTGAGATTGCTGAAGTTCAATTGACACTAATGCCCTCGATAAAAGGTATGAATTCACAACTCCCTATTTTCTGTTCTGTCACCCAAAGATCATGACGAAATATCTACCCCGATAGTTGACAAAAAGAGTCACTTAATGAGTTCATAAATACACGGTGACTTTTATTCTTTGGGGTTGGTTAAAGCAGCAAATCTGCTATACCAAACTCAGAGTTTGGAAAAAATTTAAGGGCGAATTCAAGTTATGTCTTCCATACCACTAGAGTTCCTGGGCGGCTCGAGAAGCTGATAGCGAAATCGGGTGCCCATATTGAATTTTAAATAAAACCTGATGCTAAACGCTTTTCCGCTTGTATGTATGTCCCATCGAGACTACCACTGAGATTACTGAGGTTCAATTGACATTAATGCCCTCGATAAAAGGTATAAATTCACTTCTCCCTATTTTCTGTTTTGTCACCCACTGACAATGACAAAATATCTACCCAGATAGTTGACAAAAAAGAGTGATTTAATGAGTTCATAAGTACATGGTGACTTTTATTCTTTAGGGTTGGTTAAAGGAGAAAGTCTGCTATACTAAACTAAGACTTTGGAAGAACTTGAAGAGCGAATTCAATAAGTTATATCTTCCATACCACTAGAGTTCCTGGGCGGCTCGAGAAGCTGGTAGCGAAATCGGGTGCCCATATTGAATTTTAAATAAAACCTCATGCTAAACGCTTTCCTCATTCCGAAGCGGTAGAATGAACTGACCATTTTTTTCCAGTATTTTTAACAATGGATCAAATATACAAATATGTTTCTATTAAAACAAATTTTCGCGCAATTTTTTTTATCAAAATATGCTATCCATAATTGTTCATAGCATCTTTATTCAGTCAGCAAGGTAACCTGCTTAACAAGTTTGAACAAGTACAGTGAGTGTTGGTAAAGCGTCAAAAGTTATTTAGAAAAACAGAAGCCTGGAAGTGGTGGAAAGCTATGGTCATCCATATCATGAAAGGATATGGTATATAATAAAACGAATAAATGACAGAGTGAGGACAAAAAAGAATGGTAAAGAGTCGAAAGTTGCTTAGAGCAGCAAAAGACTGGAAGTGGTGGATAGCCGTGATCATGTAGGTTCTGAAAGAATATGGAGAATAAAAAAGTGAATGGATTACACAGTGAGGACATAGAGAAATGGTAAATAGGCAAAAGTTACTTACAGAAACAAAAAGCCGGAAGTGGTGGAGAGCCATGATCATCCACTTTTGAAAGGATGTGGCGGATAAAAGAAGTGAATGGGTGAGAGAGTGAGGACAAAGAGAAATGATAAAGAGTCAAATATTACGGAGAGCAAGAAAAGACTGGAAGTAGTGGAGAGCCGTGATCATCCACTTTCTGAAAGGATATGTTGAACAAAAGAAGTGATTTTAATTAATAGAAAAAATTGGCAAATCAATTACATTCATGGATGAAATATGGAATTTTTTTTCTAAGCCCTGGTACCATAACAGATAAAGAATTCACAATTTCAAGTGATATTATCATTACACAATCTGATATGACTCTAGGACGTCTAAGAAAAATGATACAAGACACCAAATGGTTAACTTTCTTCGAAAATCCTGATTTCCAAAGTGGTAGAGAACTCAAAAAACCCCAAATGAATATCATTGGAATAGCCATTTATTGAAGATCTTTTACAAATGGTAATGGAAGAATGAACCCTTTCCCTACAAGGAAACGTTTCATTCACCGAATAGGTTGTAATGCGTTCAGTTGAAATTTATAAAATGTCTTTCTTAAAACACTTTTTTAGGAAAACAGGTTTCTCAAGTCCAGTAGCTGTTATCGCTTTTTCCAGTATTGATGGAAGTTTCCTTCCTAACCTTTTGTTTGAAGTAGTGTGGAATGTCAACATTTTGATTATGTCATTATTTTCTCTTTCAGTTGAAATTTATAAAATGTCTTTCTTAAAACACTTTTTTTTAGGAAAACAGGTTTCTCAAGTCCAATAGCTGTTATCGCTCTTTCCAGTATTGATGGAAGTTTCCTTCCTAACCTTTTGTTTGAAGTAGTGTGGAATGTCAACATTTTGATTATGTCATTATTTTCTCTTTCAGTTGAAATTTATAAAATGTCTTTCTTAAAACACTTTTTTAGGAAAACAGGTTTCTCAAGTCCAATAGCTGTTATCGCTCTTTCCAGTATTGATGGAAGTTTCCTTCCTAACCTTTTGTTTGAAGTAGTGTGGAATGTCAACATTTTGATTATGTCATTATTTTCTCTTTCAGTTGAAATTTATAAAATGTCTTTCTTAAAACACTTTTTTAGGAAAACAGGTTTCTCAAGTCCAGTAGCTGTTACGCTCTTTCCAGTATTGATGGAAGTTTCCTTCCTAACCTTTTGTTTGAAGTAGTGTGGAATGTCAACATTTTGATTATGTCATTATTTTCTTTTCAGTTGAAATTTATAAAATGTCTTTTCTTAAAACACTTTTTAGGAAAACAGGTTTCTCAAGTCCAGTAGCTGTTATCGCTCTTTCCAGTATTGATGGAAGTTTCCTTCCTAACCTTTTTGTTTGAAGTAGTGTGAATGTCAACATTTTGATTATGTCATTATTTTCTCTTTTCAGTTGAAATTTATAAAATGTCTTTCTTAAAACACTTTTTTAGGAAAACAGGTTTCTCAAGTGCAGTAGCTGTTATCGCTCTTTCCAGTATTGATGGAAGTTTCCTTCCTAACCTTTTGTTTGAAGTAGTGTGGAATGTCAACATTTTGATTATGTCATTATTTTCTCTTTCAGTTGAAATTTATAAAATGTCTTTCTTAAAAACACTTTTTAGGAAAACAGGTTTCTCAAGTCCAATAGCTGTTATCGCTCTTTCCAGTATTGATGGAAGTTTCCTTCCTAACCTTTTGTTTGAAGTAGTGGAATGTCAACATTTTGATTATGTCATTATTTTCTCTTTCAGTTGAAATTTATAAAATGTCTTTCTTAAAACACTTTTTTAGGAAAACAGGTTTCTCGAGTGCAGTAGCTGTTATCGCTCTTTCCAGTATTGATGGAAGTTTCCTTCCTAACCTTTTGTTTGAAGTAGTGTGGAATGTCAACATTTTGATTATGTCATTATTTTCTCTTTCAGTTGAAATTTATAAAATGTCTTTCTTAAAACACTTTTTTAGGAAAACAGGTTTCTCAAGTCCAATAGCTGTTATCGCTCTTTCCAGTATTGATGGAAGTTTCCTTCCTAACCTTTTGTTTGAAGTAGTGTGGAATGTCAACATTTTGATTATGTCATTATTTTCTCTTTCAGTTGAAATTTATAAAATGTCTTTCTTAAAACACTTTTTTAGGAAAAACAGGTTTTCTCAAGTCCAGTAGCTGTTATCGCTTTTCCAGTATTGATGGAAGTTTCCTTCCTAACCTTTTTTGTTTGAAGTAGTGTGGAATGTCAACATTTTGATTATGTCATTATTTTCTCTTTCAGTTGAAATTTATAAAATGTCTTTCTTAAAACACTTTTTTTAGGAAAACAGGTTTCTCAAGTCCAGTAGCTGTTATCGCTTTTTTCCAGTATTGATGGAAGTTTCCTTCCTAACCTTTTGTTTGAAGTAGTGTGGAATGTCAACATTTTGATTATGTCATTATTTTCTTTTCAGTTGAAATTTATAAAATGTCTTTCTTAAAACACTTTTTAGGAAAACAGGTTTCTCAAGTCCAGTAGCTGTTATCGCTTTTTCCAGTATTGATGGAAGTTTCCTTCCTAACCTTTTGTTTGAAGTAGTGTGGAATGTCAACATTTTGATTATGTCATTATTTTTCTTTCAGTTGAAATTTATAAAATGTCTTTCTTAAAAACTTTTTTTAGGAAAACAGGTTTCTCAAGTCCAGTAGCTGTTACGCTCTTTCCAGTATTGATGGAAGTTTCCTTCCTAACCTTTTGTTTGAAGTAGTGTGGAATGTCAACATTTTGATTATGTCATTATTTTCTCTTTCAGTTGAAATTTATAAAATGTCTTTCTTAAAACACTTTTTTAGGAAAACAGGTTTCTCAAGTCCAGTAGCTGTTATCGCTCTTTCCAGTATTGATGGAAGTTTCCTTCCTAACCTTTTGTTTGAAGTAGTGTGGAATGTCAACATTTTGATTATGTCATTATTTTCTCTTTCAGTTGAAATTTATAAAATGTCTTTCTTAAAACACTTTTTTAGGAAAACAGGTTTCTCAAGTCCAGTAGCTGTTATCGCTCTTTCCAGTATTGATGGAAGTTTCCTTCCTAACCTTTTGTTTGAAGTAGCGTGGAATGTCAACATTTTGATTATTTCATTATTTTCACTTTCGGTTGAAATTTATAAAATCTTCATTATGTTACAATTTTCTCTTCGAGTTTTATGTGCAATACATTTTAGTTGTTGCCGCTGTTGTTGCTTTTTAAGCGAGAAAATCAATTGATTATTTTGCTGATGACAGCTCTTGTCCTTCTGTCGCAAATACAAAGCAGTAAAGACATATATCTGCGATGGGAAGTTATTCCATATATGGGTTAATCTTTTTATGGTCTTGCTGTCAATCTGTTATGTTATTTGAACTAATGTTACATAGCCCCCACTCCCGTTCTGTGGAGGTCTTAGCTGACGAGGTTGATTCCATAATGTTGTATCTTCACTCGCTCGTTTTCTCTCGGCCAGGTGTCGAAACGTTTTCTGAGTTGGAAGATGAAAGAGAATTTTAACAAAAGCGATTTTAAACTAATCTTTTTTATTAAATACGTCGACGTATACATTTTTAAATTGTCAGTGAGGTCGCTCTATCAGCCCCACTAGAGAACAAGGTCCCCGAGACACGAAATAACCACGTCTACTGCGTATTTTGTGTAAAAGCTTAACTCTCTGGAATAACTTTCTATTTGTCTAATATTCCCACGTTAGTTTTAACCAATCAAAAAAGGACTTCCTTATTTAGTCTACCATCTGACCATAAAGGTCAACCTGAGAAGGTCTGAACCAAAATACACTGCCACTAAAAAATAATAGTCTGAAACTATTATTCAACACTAATTATAATGACAGACAGATGCATGATTCGAATAAAGAGTCGCCTATGTGTTGTGGGAAAATGATTCCTAGTTGCTTCTAGTGTGTGTGTGATTAATTGGACTAATAATGTAAAAATTGAAATGATATCAACATAGAGGTACTCTACATAACTTTCTTAAAAGTATAAAATTTTGACATACGCTGACATCCAACCGATAGCGAGATAGCGCAGTTCGCCATATTTGAAGAAGTGACAAGACGAACTCTCTAATCCATGGAGATTATAAATTAAAAAGCGAAACAACTTACGCCGGGTTTAGAGCCATTCCATTTTCTCATTATTTTAGTATTGACCCTAACACTAATGAGGATTATGTGCATATGGGTGACGAATGACAATCGTTTTTAAGAGGCTTAAGATTGTAGCATTTGGGAAGACATGTACGCGAGAGTTCCACATAACAGCCTCCATCGGGAAGAGTAGAACTTACTGGTTACAATTGAAATGCAGGGAGAATGAAGATAGATTGACTCGCTGGCCGAAGTTTGGCAAGTCTTATCTGTAAAAGACTGAACTAATGGAATGAAAAATGGAGCTCGTCTGAGCATTTATAATGGAAACCACGACAGGCTTGCGATGTTGCGTGTGTGGGAGAAATGACTGCTGGGTAAAACATGTATCAGCCCCTACAAGACCGCGTAAATGCTTTCGAACTCTGTCAAGGCCTGAAAGAGAGGATTAGTCATCTACAGCCCAGATATGTTTAGTCTGGTTATTTTCGGTTTTTTTTAGCAGCATATCAAAACATCTATGGGTTATATAATGCCGAAATCTTAATATGAAAATTCAAATTTTATAAGAAATTCAAGAGAATGACATTATTTTCGGATTACATTTTAATTACTTAGTTGCATTATTTACAAATAATCTTACAGAATCAATCGAGAGATTTTGTTTCTCTTTACAAGAAATGAGATTAGCCACAACAATTTTTTTTTTAATTATTTTGTTTTAACAATATATGCCATGTCTTCAATTTTGCTATATAATAATTTGTTTTGACTTTTGCTTGGGAGTCCACCATATGCCCATAGCTGGAAACATAACGGGTCAGGGTTGATCTAGGAACAACAGCATTTAAGAGGTTGTTCCACGTTCCTCAAAATCTACGATTTACCGATCGGAGGCCTTACAGACGGAACATTATTTATGGAAAATCAGAAAACAAAAAAGAATTTAGACATACAAGTTTAAAGAGGAATTTTTTGGTCATTTTCCTATAAAATGTTTTCATGATAATTTTACTATAAAATCTACTGTTGATCATTTTAGTATAAAAGGGTATTTATGTTCATTTTACTATAAAGTCTATTGTTAGTCACTATACTATAAAATGCATTGTTGTTCATTTTCCAATATAAAGTTTTCTTGATAATTTTGCTATAAAAATGTATTGTCGATCATTTTACTATAAAAAGTTATTGATGTTAATTTTACTATAAATATTGTTGGTCACTTTACTATAAAATGAATTTTTGTTCATTTTCCAATATAATGTTTTCTTGATAATTTTACTATAAAAATGTATTGTCGATCATTTTACTATAAAAAGCCATTGATAGTAATCTTACTACTGAAATTTCCTGCTGGCGATTTCACTACAAAAATTTCAAGTATTGTTGGTAAATTTTTTTATATAAATTTATTGCTGGTATTCTTAGTATAAAATTGTTTTGACTTTTGCTTGGGAGTCCACTATATGCACATAGCTGGAAACATGTGCTACCACCCCGGGTCAGGGTGGATCTAGGAACAACCACAATTAAGATGTTGTTCCACCTTCCTCAAAATCTACGATCTCCCGATCGGAAGCCTTGCTGATCGAACATTATTTATGGAAAATCAGAAAACAAAAAATAATTTATACACACAAGTTTAAAGAGGGAGACGATTTGGAGAATTTAAGACTCACAAGGCCCAATAAAAATAAAATAGGCTGAGAGAATAGTCCATCTAACAAGTAAATTTAAATGGACGAGCGGACTGGGAGTGGGAGTTGTGGGACTTGTGGTAAAGAGACAGCGGCTATTTGAAGCTACAGAAGACATGAAATTGGTGAGCCATAGTCAAGCATGAAACTACTCGACTCATAAAAGAGAGACAGCCACTGAAGGGTGAACGCATCTAGTCTTTCTGTAGATAATACGCTTCAATGATTGGCTGTTAAAGGTCACATGATCAGCCGAACGGGATGTACACAGATTTGGGAAGAAGAAAAAAAATCTCCTAAGATTATAGCTTTTTAATGTCATTCTTATGACCTCTGCTTGCCTTTCATAACAAAACGCCACTTTTTTATATGCAGGATGTGTCAAAGCTTGTAAAATGTTGACCCATATCGGATTTTTTTGAAGCAATTCACCCCAAGCAAGGCGAGAACGCGACTAGCACGCAATGGGGTTACAGAGGGTTGAGAACAAGATGCGTGCTTGAGGAAAGGATACAGAGAAGGACTGGGAACAAGATTAAGGTATCAAAATTCAATGAATTACCAACTGCAGGATATCTACTAATCTCCCAACGCGGTCAGATGTGGCACAAGGCCGAATTTAATGTGAAGTATCCGATCCCGTAGGCTCGGCTAAAAATTCTTCGTAGACCCCGTATAAGACAACCAGTCTCATGACTAGATGTGGTCATGGAGTCTCTGTTTAGCTGGTCCCCTGACCACTTCCTTCCCAAAAAACATGTATGCTTAACGTGTCCTCGGCCTCAGGTCCAAACCACATTCGAAGAAAGAACCGAGGCTCAAATATTGACATAAAAAATGCTACTATAAAAAAGAATTCACTAAGACGATAATGTTTAGAAAGTGTTTTAATGACTAGTTCAGCGACAGCAAATTTACGTATTACGTGTCACTATGCTTGGCATATATATATAATGGAGTCTCTCCCGTCGCTTTCGACTTATGAGTATCTGCCAGCTTATTGATTCAGTTATGAAAGTTTATGCGCTAATCTTAAGTGGCATTTAAGACCCGCTAGAGATTTACAAAGGAGGCCACATATGGAGAAAGTGTGAGGATTGTGAGATGAGATCACTGTTAGATTGCTTGACCGTTTAGATCTTGCTCTCATTTCATGAAGATGATTCAGACAAACAGATTGAAAATTGCTGAGTCCACTAAAACACGTTGATCTCCATTCTACCCGCTCCAAAGCTATATATATATATATATATATATATATATATATATATATATATATATATATATATATATATATATATATATTCTTTAGTTTTCCCTGTTTTGGCTTGAAATTCTTTCTTGCGTTTTTATGACTTTTTCAGAAATAATATTCACATAAATTCTGTCGTTGTAGTCTTCAACCTTCCCAGGGTTTTCTGTTAATTTGGAGTGAGCCTTAACTGTGTTCCATGAGTTGTTCAGTTTTATAGTCTCGTCTTTCTTCATATTCACTTGAAGACTTCCAAAAAGCAAAATAATTATGTCATCAAGATTTTGACGTTTCACAGAAAGAATATATTGGAGAAAAAAATAAATAAAAATAACACAGAAAACTCATCGCTTGTTTACCATAACGAAACTGACCACAATTTTGGCATAAAAATCCGAGTCTCCTGAAAAGAAAATAATTCACTAAAGGAAAATGTCTAGAAAGTGTTTTAATTCTTACTTCAGCCACAGTAAATTTACGTCCAGTTTTACAACGAAGGAATATATATATATATATATATATATATATATATATATATATATATATATATGCATGTTTCATTAAAAATGACAGACAAGGTACTACGGTTAAGCATTTTATTTAATTTTTCTTGTGTTCGGACAAGAGCTTTCTTTTCTGGACAAAGAGCATGTATAAATGTACAAAATATTTTTATAGTTCCGAGCACTCTCGGCTATACCTTTAGCCATTATCAAGGATGATTCAATTTTTCGGCTTAATTAAGTCTATGCATTATGTGTATGTTTTAGTGTGTTATAGAGATGTTTTTCATTTCCGAATACGGTTAGCACATTGTGGCCTTTTTCGTAGTTAATGTTGTTAAGAGTTGGCTTTTTCTTTTTTATTATTAAACCTTCCATAATTTTCAAACTTTTTTTTACAGTTGGATGAAGTTATCATAGTTGTGTTTTCTACTAGTATGTTTCTAATGGAGTTTGGTAAGTTTGTGTGTGTGTGTTTAAATGGGTTCTAATAGAGCTCTGATCAGATAGGGGTAACGTAAGGCGTCTGGATAAGGATGTAGTTGTGTAACCGATGTAATTATTTATGAGTTCGGTTTGATCAGGAAGAGTTCCTTAAGGAGCGTTTGAACTGTATATATATATAATAACAGTGTTCAATGCCATTTTGTACCAAGCAGCTTCACTCTGGAAACTTTATTTCTGACACCATAGCAACAGTCCCGTTACATTTTTTATCGGACATTTTATATATATATATATATATATATATATATATATATATATATATATATATACTATTTTTAGTGGGAAACTGGCATATATCGAAAAGTCATAGTAATGAAAAATGTTCCTTCGTGTCCTCCAACAGGAATCGAACACCTCTTCCACCGGAAAATCAATCCTATGCATACTTTAAGTCAATAGTTTCCCATAGACAAATTGGCAATTTGACTCTAGGGCATTTGTAATGATATGTATAGAAATACGAAATCATGTCAAATTTGAAAATTACTATATATATATATATATATATATATATATAAAAGTGAACATAGAAGTCAACACTTTGAGGTGACAGTCTGTTTCATGCAATCCTCTGGCCACCTGTCGATTGCATCTAGCATGAAACAGACTATCGCCTCTAAGTGTTGACTTCTATGTTCACTTTAATATTTACACACGCTCTATCTCTGATATTGAGGCACTTTATCCCATAAATATAGCACATCTTAAGACTATATTTCTTCATATATATATATATATATATATATATATATATATATATATATATATTTTCATTATAAGGATTATAACTAAAACATGTTGAAATCACTACACAGTAGCTTTCATGTTTCGGCAACTTTGTGCCTCTTCAGACGATGGTAAGTAACTTTTGAGTTAGTTACCATCGCCTGAAGAGGCACAACTTAATACCGAAACACGAACGCAATTATGCAGCGATTTCAACATGTTTTTCTTATAAATCTCTTATAATAAAAAATAATAATAAATCGCTTTACTTTGTATTGACCACTTCTTTTTAAAAGTAAATGCTATGAACAGTGGAATTTTACTTCCTCTACTCTTTCTCATTGGCATATATATATATATATATATATATATATATATATATATATATATATAATAGAGTATATATATATATATATATGTGTGTGTGTGTGTGTGTGTGTGTTACTCTTTTCTTTTTTCATGTCTGTTAGTCTATCGTATCATGTGTATATTACATTTTGTCCATATAATATTTCATATCTTGAGTTCAGCAGTGTGTTATTTTCTCAAAAAATCCTCTTTCTATGGAATTACAATCTGGCTGAAACAAAACTCTTCGGAAATAAAAAAAAAATGTTTTCCTCGTTTTGTCTATTTTTTTTCTTCCTTCCATGCATTAAAAATTTATCATTTTTCGGAGTCTATCGCTTTTTGTTGAAAATGGAGTTGTTTTCAACGCACCATATTATCTATGGAATCGATCAGTTGCTGTTACCATATCTCTCTCTCTCTCTATTTCTCTCTCTGTTTATCTCTCTTTCTTTCACTATCTTTCAGTCTCTGTCGCTCTCTACATACATGCATGTATATATATATATATATATATATATATATATATATATATGTGGTTAGCCACACTGATTTTCATATTTGTTACTGTCTAATTTTCTCTGTACACTGATATGATAACATTGTTTCAGTGAAGAAACCAAGCTGTCTAAAGAAAAAAATAATGTTCGCTCGATAATAACAAACATGAACAATCTCAAAATGATTGCAGAATGTGTTCAACGAACGCAATAAACGGAATAAATGCAATAATATTATTACTACTAAAACTCGTCGACTACATTTGCTTATCACTATAATTCGATTATATTCCCCTTGATTCTGTCCTATTACAGATGATTATTTTTTAACTGGTAAGTGAATTACCATCGTCTGAAGAGGCACAAGATAATGTCGAAACACGAAAGCTATTGTGTAGCGATTGCAACATATTTTTGTTATAATCTCTTATAATAAAAATAATAATGCATTGCTCTACTTTGTAGTGATCATACTAATTATTAGACAGTTCATATGTAACTACCTATCTATTTCAATCTGTTTATATCTATTTTTATCTATATATCTCAGTCTGTTCATATATATATATATATATATATATATATAATTATTTATTTAAAAATAGGATTCCAAATCGCTACATAAGAGGTCTCATGTTTCAAAACAAGAGCCGAAAACTTCAATATAATCCTTTAAATTAAATTGAGTTGAAAGTAAAATGGGCTCCGTTCCATCTTCAAACGAAATTTTTTTTGGAATAACGTATATCTGAAATTTACTTGTTTTAAAATTTAAATCAAAATCCCCATGGTAACAGCTATGGTGAATTGTCTAAATTGGGTAGGCGAGTGTAGGGTGTTTATAATAAGTAGCGGTATAGAGATACTTTCAAGGTGTCAAGTCGGGGAAAGTTGGGGGTGTCAAAAATGAAACGGAAGATGTATTGGCCATCGTCTAGTTTGCTTGTCTATGGAGATTTATATATATATATATATATATATATATATATATATATATATATATATATATTTTGTTCATATCTATCTCCTGGTATTCATGTCAATCTCTCCTTTTCCTTTCTTACTGTAAATATGTATCTACAATTATATCTACATATATTCATATGTATCTATTCATCTATTTATTCCTATCTTTCTATATGTAAATTTCTCTCTGGCTTACTACATTCGTATCTCCACCTGTTCATAACTATCTATCTGTATCAATTTGTTCATATTTATATAAGTATTAATCTCTTAATCTGTTCATAAGTATCTATCTACCCCAGTGTATCCTTAGCTACCTCTCTAGTTTTATTCATAGCTATCTGTCTAACTTCCTTCGTACCTATCTGCCTCTGTATCATATTTTTAACCAATTTACTACAAGGAAGGCTATAATGCCTCAAAGACGCAAGGGGTTACATTTTTTAAACGGTATTACCTATCTAAAGAAATAAAGCCGCTAAGATACAAGGAGTTACAGGTTATAGGAAAATTACGAACAGAAGCATCATACTTATTATAAAACCCAGGTTGTGTGTGTGTGTGTGTGTGTGTGTGTGTGTGTGTGTGTGTGTGTGTGTGTGTGTGTGTGTGTGTACGTTTATATATTGGATTGGATTTCCTACATTTTTCAACCGATTTCAACAAAACTTCACAGGACTACGTAAAATTACCTTGTGGTGGTTCTGACGGCGCCCAAAATTGGAAAAACACAATTGTTTTTGCACAAAATCAATTTGAAAACACGATTAAGTGGCATTGCTTTCACAGAATGAAAGGGGGACAACTCATATCGAGTTATACTTATTATAAAACCCAGGTTGTTTCTGTGTGTGTGTGTTTTCGTTTATATATGGGATCGGATTTCCTACATTTTTCAACCGATTTCAACAAAACTTCACTTTTTGGGGGCAGGTAGTGTTTCTTATTGTCTTGCACACTTTTTTCTTTATTTTTACATTCAGAATGCTTTAAAAATTCCATTTACAAGACAATTGTTTATAATAAAATTCTATTCAATCGGTAGACTCATAACGACTGAAAACAATGTTTTTGTTTGAGTTTGGGTTTGACCAATTCGTAAAAAAATTTAAAAAAAAAAACTAATGAGGACATGCGTGTCTGTCAACCTTAAACAATAATCTTTGTCAATTTTATTTTTCAGTCTTTATGATGGTCGATACTTCATCTATCTCTTACTGTTACATCCCCGGGCAACGCCGGGCTCTACTGCTAGTTAATAATGAGCAGGGAGAAGATAGGATATTCAGGAGGAAGTAGATAGCGATTGATATTGTGTTTAAATTTTCGCAGATTAATGTTAACTGGAAAGCGTGGAGCCAGAAGGGAGTTCCACGATAGAGAAGTGCGAGAAAAGCAACTGTTAGCATAGAATTTACGGCTACATCTAGCCAGCTCATCTGTAAATTGATGAGATCTCGATGCCACTCTAGTACTGCGCTTAAATTCATAAAAGCAAGATACTATAAAGAAGAGCAGTATTTATTTGTACAAATACAAAATGTGGCACAAGGCCACAATGGGGAAAAGAGCGGTCTTCATTTGTTTTAACGTTAAACTTAGCGAGCCACAAACACTGACCCAAATATACAACAATATACTTACATCATGTTGAAACTTGAATAAAGCATGGAATAATAATAATACAACACAAAATGTACTTAAACAAAATGTATTGACACAAGAAAGTGTACACAATATTTACAGTTAGTTTTGGTATATTCTTGGGAAGACCGTTCCTGTAGAATGGGTTGACTTAGTCGCAGTCGGGCAGAGTCTCTGGATTGGATCTCTTCTTCCTTCCCCCGTCTTCCCGGTACCAACCATATTTATATGGTCGGTAATCCACTATGTAAATTAGGCGGATCGTACCACAACACATCAAAATAACGCATTTTACTTACCTTGCTCGCTACATTCACCATAATACCTCATTGTCTCTATGAAAGTCCTAACTTGTCCACATATGTACAATTCATTGTCTTTAGAGAGAGGGGAATAAAATTACAATTTAAAACTCTAAACCCTAATGAATATTTTTTAAAAATGAACAAAACTATATACAAGGAACTAAACAAAATAATATTAGTAATACCCCCCACACACGCACAATCCTTAAATGTGGCAGAAACATCAGTTAATTAGACGAAATCAATGCGAGACTTTAATAATATAAAACATCCATTCGTCCCACAACACTCACTCAACCACGCACTCATTCAAACACAACAACAAATACAAAAATCTCACCCGAAACGAAAGGTGCCCCGCAACCACCAGAGAACTGACATCACTGACCACACCACCTAACGAGGGAGGAGATGGGGAAATTAAACCATGGCTATAACGAAAAGCGATATTTATTTCCGCTTCAAATACAGAAAATGTGGCACGAGGCCAAAAATGGTGATGGGGAAAAGGACGGTCTTCTTTTGTCTTAATATTAAACTTAGCTAACCAGAAACACTACCCCAAACATACAGACAATATTCCTAACACCAAAACAACGCATTCTTTCTTACTTTTTGTTATGGGGTCCTCCCCTTTTTCATATAAGTGGACTCTACCAGTGTACCTGGATTCCTGCCGTTAAATACCCAGAGTTAGACAGTCAGAAGGGGTAGTCAGAAAGAGAGAGAATATACGAACGTAGATAGGGTGAGGTAGCCTCTTGTAGAAGTCAGTTACAAGCACGTAGACTCTAAGGAAGTCCTACTTCGAGACTGTATATATCTATCTGTATTTGCTACTAACCGCGTTCCTGGATTTACTAACAGTATTACCCTTTGTATGATTGTGTAAATACATTTTATTTCTTATATTTAATTATTGCGTTTGTTCTTCATTGGAGAGCGAATTTACCTCGGAATCCACAACACTTTTCTTACTACATTCACCATAATACCCCATGTCTCTATAAAAATCCTAACTCGTCCCCATATGTACAATTCATTGTATGTGGGTGGGAGGGGAATAAAAACAACAATTAAAATCTAGCCCCAATAACAAAGAGTGATATTTATTTTGCTATGTACAGAAATATGGCACAAGGCCAAAATGAGGTATGGGGAAGAGGACGGTCTCCATCTGTTTTAAATTTGAACTTAGCGAGCCACAAACACTAACTCAAACATACAAACAATATTACTAACACCAAAACAACGCATTCTTACTACATCCACCATAATAGCCTCAGTAACAAGGAGCTCATCGGAACAATTACTACGACAGTATTTATAGAAAAGACACAGCGAGGAAACCTTAAGGCGGTGGGAAAGTGACTGAAGCCGAACGGCGTATCAGGACAAATAATATTGATGATTCTTTTTTGGATCTTATCAAGGAGGTCAAATTAAATAGCATGGGTATTGGAGCATATATGGCAGGAATATTCTAAGCATGGACGAATGGTAAACTTATAGATGTGAAAGAGAAAGAGAAGAATTTAGAAAGAACCGGAAATCCATTCCGAATCAGGCAACAAGGGACAACACTCTACTTCTGTTCAAAAGGCCGGGAAGAATTTGCACTGGACAATAGGGGAACCTCTCGACACGTATTGTCTATCTAAAATTATTTATATCTGTCTTTTTATCCATAGCTGTTCATATCGATCTCTCTCAGTTTATTCATATCTATATATCTATCTACATATCTATCTATCCATCGTACGATTTAGCGATCTCGCTCTGTTTATATCAACTTATTATCTCTCTCACTATCTATCTATCCATCCCGATTTGATCACTATCTATCTATCACGTTTTATTCACTATCGCGTTTTGTTCACTATCTCTCTATTCCTTCTTGTTCACTATCTATCTATCCCTTTTTTTCATTATCCATCTATCTTTCCCTTTTTTTTTCATTATCTATCTATCTGCTTGTCTGTCTGTCTGTCTATTTATCTATCTACCTATCTATCTCTCTATCTCTTTTTGTTCATTATCTATCTATTCCGTTTTGTTCAGTTTCTCTCTCGTTTTGTTCACTATCTGTCTATCTATCTATTCCGTTTCGTTCACTATCTATCTATCTCTCTCTCTCTATATATATATATATATATATATATATATTAAGAAATGGACAAGGTCCGACAATTTATTTATTAAAGACATTTTTTATGTTTAACGTTGTTATTTATAGATACAAGTATTTAAGCAAATGTTCTGTTTATGATAAACAGTATTAAATAACATTTACCGGCCTGAATAGAAAATATTCGTTCTTTGACAGGATTCGAACCTGCATCCTATACGGAACCGTCATATACGCTGACGTGCCTTACCGATAGGCTACAAAGAAGCGTTCGGTAGACAAGGTCGAATTTACTGCTTATAAACTTCAATCTTCCATGAATCTCGTACATTCATAACTGCTCTGGCGTATCGAATGTAAACAAATGACGTCATATATTAAGAAATGGACAAGGTCCGACAATTTATTTATTAAAGACATTTTTTATGTTTAACGTTGTTATTTATAGATACAAGTATTCTGGCCGGTAAATGTTATTTAATACTGTTTATCATAAACAGAGCATTTGCTTAAATACTTGTATCTATAAATAACAACGTTAAACATAAAAAATGTCTTTAATAAATATATATATATATATTATTATGTAAACCTACTTTATTCAGATTTCTTACTGTTTATATCTATTTTTACTTTGCTATTCCTGAAGATCGTTTCGCATTTTCCATCTCCTTCAGAGACTTTGCTAAAAAATGAAAGGTGTGAAAAAAATGAAGAGTAGGAAAAAATGGAGGAATCTTTATACATTACTGCGTTAATTCCGTTATTATTATTATTATTATTATTATTATTATTATTATTATTATTAAACAAAATGATTGACGTCACTCTTTCAATATTTTTCAACACTTAAGAAAAGAGCGCAATTTAAGAAAAGATAAAGAAACGAAACAACGGAGTGTTTGACAATGTTAAACAATATTTCGACAGTATGTCTGTCTTCTTCAAGTTATATTTAAACAATTCTTTTGAAAAAAATTTTTCAACTATTTATATATATATATATATATATATACAAAAAATTAAAAGTCATTGCACAAACGTTGCTCGTCTTCTAATGAAAAAAAAAAAATGGCTGTCCTGGTAATGAACGAGTCAAAACGAAGAAAACGCCCCCCACCGCCTGAAGTCATGCAACTAAAACGTGTTTTATGATGGTGATCTTTTCCATCTTGAAATTTTTCCTTAGTTGATTAGTAACCAAGAGGAACTAATCAAACATCTTAGTATCAATCTTATGGAACTCTTCTGTCATTCCGGGGCGGGTAGTTAGTAATTTGCTTACGTAACTATCCTCATGCGTTTTAATGGGTCGAAAGGTTGGTAGATTTCTGAATTAATTTTTTTCAAAATTCGCACCTAAAGATTTTTGTCGAAATTACAGTCATTTGTAATAAAATGTTCTGCAATCTCCGTTGATGTCACATTATTGTGTCTAACATCATACTTATATCTATTGAGTCTTTTACTTATTTTTTCTTTTGTGCAACCCACATAAATCAAGTTATGTTTGGCACATTGGGCAGCGTATATTAAATGGTAATCAGACAGTTACCACCCTCTATAAAAATCGTGATCTTTCTCTTTGAATTTTTGATAGAATTATTTTGACTCATATTCTTGCACAACGACCAGTGTCTTTCCTTTCTATGAATGTTTTTGGGGGGTACAACGATTCCAAATTCCAATGTTGTTTTTTGTGTATGGATGCTTATATTTGTTGAAATTTGTTTGGTGTTTTTATTTCTTTTTGAAAGAAACTATAGGCGGGTTTGGGAAAATATAGCGAAGAAAACGGCGACTTACCTCATCAAACCAAGTGACAGTGTGTTGCGTGTATCCTACGACGGAAAATGTGGCGAAAAAGAAAATTGCATATTAAAAAAAAGAGCATGTATTCCGCATGACATGCTGAAGATGGAATATTTAAATTAAAAAACAAGTCAGTGACAGGAGTCACCATAAAAGTATTTTCATATGCAAAAATTGGGCGTCCTCTCCCAGTTGTCGACGAATGGAAAAAATGCTCGGCCGATAAAAGCAGCTGGTGTTCTCGAATCGGGAGAGAAAACATTAGTGCATTTTGGCTACCGCGTTTGTTGGAAAATGAGTTATTTTTCTGACTGGGTGTGCATTATGTTTTGTGAGATAGTACCTGTGAATCGAGTTTTCGGCATATCTTTCTGCTCCCGATGTTCGAGTCTGTACTTAGGGATTTATTCTCTGCTTTGTGGAAGTAATCTGCGACAAATATTTCCCTTGCAATCCCGGAACGCTTATAGAAAATCACTTTAAAACGCAGATATTTTTGCAGAATGTGTTATAACTGTCGTGTAGTATTTTCGAAATCCCAGCAAAATTTCGGTGCTAAATGATAACTAATGGAATTCTCTCAGAATTTTTAGTGTGTTTTTCGGAGTTTTGGCCTCGTATGGTAATCTTCATTTTTAGCTATTTCATTCGTAATTTTTCTTTCAGTAACGATTCTTGATAGCCTCGGTTATCATAAAGCCGAATGAAATTATTAGCATGCTTCCAATAATCTTTTATCTCCGAGCAAACTCGCTTTATGCGTAAAAATTGGCACTTCGGGTTTGATTTTATCGTGTGATAAGCATAATCAAAATGGTGGTGTAGGTAAATATCTGATGACGTAGTGTGCAAAATAATTAAATCATTAGATGATTTATTGAAATGTTTACTCTAGTGTCTAAAAATTCAACTCTAGCTTTGGAGAAACTAAATGTACATTTTATTTGTGAACGAATTTTTTATCTTTTGCGCAAAACAAAATTTCCTGCGTAACTTCCCAGATGAAGAAAATATCATATCATCTAAAAAGCGCAAAGTTCTGGTTTATGGCAGTGTTGTTATTTGAAAGCTTCAAGTAATTTTTCTTCGAAATTTGTCACAAAGTCATTCGAAATGTTAACGACACATCCTTTGATTTGGTGGAAAAACTTTTTTCCCAAACTTCTTCGTGATGCTTTGCAAGACGAAACTTGTAAGTCTACAGAGAAAGTTTGACGGAATGGTTTTGTTTTTTGCGTTTCTCAAAAGCATTGTGGCGTCCATTCACATTGATCAATATTTGGAGAAAAAAAGACGAGACATCTATGGTGAGCAAACAGCAGTCATGAAAATCATTTTTTTCGTTCTGAAAATTTATTTGTTTTAGAAATAAAATCAAATGTATCCCGGACCTAAAACGAAAACCGTTTTTCTACAGGGGGATAAAAAAAAAACCGTCTAGCCACTCAGAGATTTTTCCTATACAACATTTATATCTACTATAAATCGTGGGTAGGGGAGGAATTTGAGGGGATTTTTTTTTTATAAATTTGTGGAAGGCATTAAATGACCCATTGATGTTGATGGTATACTTTGCTCCGAACATAACATGCTAGACTCTGTTTCACTGATATAACTATTTCCTTTAACTTCAGAAATTATCTTGGCAATTTTTTTTATCTAAGAATGACTCAGGTCTTTTTTTTTTCTTCATAAAACTTTTGTCCCAGACCATATATATATATATATATATATATATATATTTGAGGCAAAACAATTTTTTCCCCCTTACCATCCTGTTTTATTACGGTATTAATAAAAAATTTTCTTGTTAGTACTCTGTTTTAGATTACCGACGATTGTGTTTGAAAATGTGTCGGTCGAAAGGTACATTACATTTCATGTTTTAAACGTGAATATTGTTGTATCTTATGTTTAATATGATCCCATATTTTTTATTCCTCAAATGTCTGATTAGATTTGGCAGTACTAGAAATCTATTATATATATATATATATATATATATATATATATATATATATATATATATATATTTCTAATATCGAGGTCTGTTGTCAAAAATCTTGAAAATGTTGGCAACAGGCCTCGTATTTAAAATTGAATCTGTTATAGCGAAATAGGATTAAACAATTGCGATTGTCCGCACGTTTCAAACACCACCCCCGCCACCGCTACCTAAATATTTTGCGGAAGGAAATTCCCATAGCTGTCGAGATATACCGCGTAAACTCGAAACAACTGCCATAATATGGCTTTCGCTGACATGTCACTTCGTCTTATTTTAATCCCTTCGATCAACTTATCGATCGATTTATCGATTTTCTCCTCCGACCGCCAATTTCGTTCCAATTATTCCGTCGCCATTTTGAATCCAGTGACCAAAATGGCGCAAGTGTTGAGTGTCTTGTGCGTCTGACAAGCAGCGACATCTGGCGAGCGGACACCAAAAACAAACATCGATCGAACGTGACGCCAGTTATTGTTAATCAAAGTTTGGCCCGGACCGTAGTTGCTTACGAAATCAATACTCAAGGCGCCTCCCGATCAAATTGATTCCTACCAAGCACAAAACTCAGGCTCCGACGTATTGAATGTGACTGGCTTTTACTGCTTGCCGACAACTGGATCAACTGACCGTGCAATTACTTAAAAACAGACAAACAATTTGACAGCATACGTGATAGCTGCCGTACTAGTAATACGAATAGTGTTTAAGTAAGGTCAAATTATACATTTGATTTTGGGTTGCAATGTCTATAGACACCTGAAGAAAGGAAGGGTTCGACATATCGATGTCTGCTATAGAATTCGAACCTTAAAGAGACCAACTATTATAGCCTTACGTGTATTATTTACATTCGAACGAATACTCTCATGATTTTTTAAAAAATCTTTTCACTTCCAAGCAAGGCAAAAAAAAACGCTAAGACGCAGTTGGATACACAGCATGAGAGAATATGAGAAAACAATACAATGAGAGAGATCAATAAAAGAATAAGAATTATGATGACAAAAGATAACGATTGACATTGCATTTAAATTTTTGGAGATCAAAGTTGACTAGAAAGCAAGAAGTATGGAGAGAGTTTCACAATGTCCGAGCGAAGAAACTGTTATTATAGAACCTACGGTTACATCTGGCCATTTCAACAGTAAGATGATGAGACCTAGCTGCCAATCTAGTACTGCGTTTCAATTTATAAAGCCTAGGTACCAATGAGAAAAGATGATCAGAATAATTACTATGAAAGTATTTATAGAAAAAGGAACAGGGAAGCGACGCTACGGCAGTGACAAAGTGACTGTCGTGTTCGCTACATTCTTTTACGGGCTAATACACTTGGGAAAGGTATGAATTTATCCCTGCACACCCACACCCCCCATTCATGGGCAAAATAACAGAACAGACTGGGTTCTATAGCCTTGGGTGGCAACCGGTCTAGGAGAAAGACAACTCTGAATTTAAATAAGCCTGGCGAGGATTGGGCTCCATCGTGTTCCAAGATACACAACTTCTGCTACAGTGCATGTTGGGTTTGGTTTGGTTTGTTTTGTTTTACGGCACATCAATATCAATGGGTCATTTAATGCCGACAACTTTTTTTCGTTTTTTTCTGGTAATATTTTTGTTTTGTTAAAAATCTATTTCTGTTAATATTTTTTTCTTCAAAAGTGAATAGCTGGTAATATTATTTTTCAAAAACGTATATCTGGTAATAGTTTTTTTTGTTTTTTTTTTTTAAATATATTGCTGGTAATATTTTTTTCTTCAAAAATTTATTTCTCGTAATAATTTTTTAAAAACCTATTTTTACACTTTTATAATGCCTTTTACCTAAGTTTCTAGGTTAACTATTTGCCCATAACTGGGACCCAGACAGGTGCTACTACCCCCGGATGAGGGTGGGCCTGGGAACACCAGCAATTAAGAGGAGGTTCCACGCTCCTCAAGGCCTCCTGATTAGAGGCCTTGCTGTTGGACGTAGTTTATCGTCTTACCCTGAAGGCCCCATTGGGGGTCATACCCCTCTGCAGAGGTGCAATCGGCGTATTCTACAGCCCCAACCGACAGGGCTGACATGTTGTGTCCCTACGACCCTGATGACTTGCGGGACTACTGACCGTGATCGGGAGTTAGAAGGACCAGACGGTTCACCGGGGTGAAAGTCAGTTATTGTAGAGTTTATAGAGAGCGGAAGCCAGTCCCTGAGATAAATGTATGGATGCCATCAAGTTTGCATGCTTTGCGGAAATCCAGTTTAGAGATGTTTGCGTTAACCATGAACGGAGTTATATGCATATCACACAGTTGGAAAGTCAGCAAAGATACACTAGAAGAACCAGAAGAAATTGAAGAGAATTTACAAGCAAAACATCTTTAATTGAGTGAGAAGGAGAAGGATAGAAGACTACTGTGACGCGTTTCGTTCTCTGGATCAATTTATCAAGGCAAAAGCAATGAATTTTATTTTTATTTTGTAACAATTATTTATATACAAGAGCGAAAATGCTTTTAGTCTTTCAATTCTTTTTTTTAATTTAAGGACCCACATAAAAATTCATCAGGTTAGCCGAAAAGTCTAGGCAAGCTATGGAGGACCCCGAGTGACACCGTTCAATGTCCAATAAACGAAAGTGAGTTAATGAACTTTTTGAATATTTTTTTTCTTTAATGCAAATTACTATTCCGAGCGGACACGAGGGGGCATCTGGTGAAAACAATGACGTTGGCATTGCAGGAAAAAGTGATTCTTGTGTTCGTTAATGCATCTGAACAGTCAGGCATTAAGCAAGAAGTTAGTAGTTTATTTTACATCGAGCACTATCTTATTATTACCATCAGCACTCACTGTGATCTATCATATATATATATATATATATATATATATATATATATATTTTTTTTTTTCAAAAAAATATGATTCCTTCACTACATAAGAGTTCTCATGTTACAAAAACAAGAACCAAAAGCTCTGTTTCATCCTCAAGCGAATTTTTTGGGAATAACTAATCTTGAAGTTTATGCATCTTTATAAATATATTAATTCGAAGAATTAATTACTATAGAAACGGCTGAAGCGACCAGTTCAATAGGGGCAGTATGGGTTAACAATTTGTATCAAAATATCAGTCACCCTCAGAAACAGGCCAATATATATATATATATATTCGTCCCTCCAAAAAGTGTGGCTGGTCCTGCACAAGGCCTTCACCACTATAAACAAATCTCATGTGCCGGTGTCGGGATGTCGGTTTCCTGGGGACTTATCGGCCTGACCCTCATACGTCGAACGCGACGAGAGAGTCGATTATATATATATATATATATATATATATATATATATATGTGTGTGTGTGTGTGTGTGTGTGTGTGTGTGTGCGTGCGTGTGTGTGTGTGCAAATATATAGAAAAATAGGAAAGAACATGTTAGGTAAATGATCCGAATTTCTTTAGTATTTTTGTTTTTATTTTTAAAAAAACAGTGCTCAATATAAAAGTAGAGCCTAAATTATAATAATAATTATTCTTTTTAAAATATGATTCCTTCGCTACATAAGAGTTTTCATGTTTAAAAAAAACGAGCCAAAAGCTCTGTTTCATCCTCAAGAGAATTTTTTTGAAATAACTAATCTTGAAGTTTACGCATCTTTATAAGCATATTCATTCGTAGAATTAATTACTATGGAAACGGCTGAAGCGACCAGTTCAATAGGGGCAGTAAGGGTTAACAATTTGTATCAACATATCAGTCACCCTCGGAAAGAGAGCAAGGCAAGGCCGGGGTGTCCATTTCATTCCTATACGCACATTGTCTAGTCTGTCTTATTGACAGACAGTTATTGGCACCGTTGTAGGCTGTTAAGTGTCTGAAGATTTTTTTTTTCTAAAAGGACTGTTCGTACAAAAACGCGTCGCACCGAACGACAATTTGTTTTTTTGACGACTTCATAAAGGATTTTTTTTTTTATCTTGTGATTGGGTTAAGCTTCTAAACGTTTTATTAGACCTTGAAATTTTAATTTTTGTTTTCATTATGCGAATTATTTAATACCAACATTTGTTGATGTCGGCAAAAAACCGTTACCTCATGTCTATGGTTTAATAAATTTTCATTATTTAAAAACTTAATAATGTGTAGTTTTTCTTGTAGGCATAAAGGGCATGGGTCATATATATAAAGACATTTTTATGTTGATAAATTCTTTTCATAGATACAACTATTTAAGTAAATGCCCTGTTTATAATAAACAGTATTAAACAACATTTACCGGCCTGAATGTCCGAGAAATTTTCATAGAAAATATTCGTCCTCCGACAGGAATCGAACCTGTATCCTATACGGAACCCTCATTTAGCTTGACGTGCCTTTTCCGATTTGGCCACAGAGGAGCGTTCGGTTAGCAAGGTCGATTTTACTGTCTTTAAACTACAATCTTCCATGATTCTCTCACGTACATTCATATCTGCTCATGGCGTATCCAAATGTAAACAAATAAAATTAAACATTATGAAAGGAACAAAGTCCGACAATTATTTAAGACATTTTTATGTTTATACATTCTTTTTATAGATACAAATATTTAAGTAAATGTTGTTTAATATTGTTTATTATAAACTGAGCATTTACTTATATATATATATATATATATATATATATATATATATATATATATATATATAATTATTTATGAGTTCTGATCAAGAATTATCGGGGCTGTTGCTATGGTGCCAAAATCCGAAGAGTGAAGCCACTTGTCACAGACTGACATTGAAATCTGTCGCGCATCAAATGTGAATTCTGACTTCCATTGTTTATACCAGTGTTTGGAAGTAAAGTCTAAAGTGAGTGTGCTCCTCTCACGACACCATCAGGGAGGTTGGCTTGTGCAGCAGTTTTTGATCAAGTTCAGCATTCTCAAGGTTCGACAACAACCATATTTCCTAGATCACTCTCCTTGCAACGTTTCTCTCTACAAATCCCACCTTAAAGGAACAAGACTTCTAGACGTTGAGGATATCCCAGAGAATGCGACGAGGCAGACACTCGCTATCCCCAAAAAAAGAAATTCCAGGAATGAGAAGGGGACTACTTCGAAGGAGATTAAATGCAGAATTTATATTTTTTGTAGTTTTCTTACCATAGTATTAGTCCCGATAGTTTTTGTTTTTTTGTTTTTATTTAAATTAAATGAAATAACGATATATAGTTTTTTATCTATGAAGAAAAATAATGGAAGTGGTGGGGAATAATGGCAAAGGGTAAAAAAAAGTTTTTGTATGACGTGTTTCATCTTTTAGGACATAATCTAAATCTTAAGACTACATTTGTTACGTTAGTGCGACTACACATGCGCTCGAACGATAGATGTTGGGAATTTAAAATTATTTTCTTTTTTGTGCTTTGAATATATAATTTAGCAAATATAAGACTCTAGATTAAATCGGCTAAATTGTATAACAAAAAGCAGAAATAAATTTAAAATTCGCAGCACAACTCAGCATGTCCTACCAATATAACAAGTTTAGTCCAAAACGCGTCACACGAAGACTATATATATATATATATATATATATATTATTATTATTAGTAGTAGTAGTAGTAGT
>CAHIKZ030005382.1:3137500-3147500 GCA_903632075.3 Acanthosepion pharaonis | reverse complement strand
AGTCCGCAATATATATATATATATTGCAACACCATTATTGTAAACCTTCCTTTCTCTTTTACTCGTTCTTCTCTTATACTCATAAAAGTTTTGAATCTCAAGTATCTTTTTTTTTCTACAGCGGTAATTACTTTTCTTTTCGACCAAACTTACAATCTGTCTTAGTCTGTTTTATCTGCCAGTTACAAATTGAGAGAATTGCCAACATCAGTAGTACGTGTGTACCAATAACGTAGACACAGTGTCAAACATGACATTTGTAAATAAAATTAAAGTACAGATCATTTTTCATGAGGTCAACGATCGATTTAACACTGTATTTATTTATATTATGAACAGGGACCCTCTTCTCAAAATAATAAAAAATGATATTTTATGATTCTGACAATTGCTTTGGCTTTATAAAAGGCTGTTGAGTATCAATCTATAAAAGTTGTTCGACTAAAAGTTTTTTCCGATTTTTTTTGTTGTTTACTAGAGGATTATTCATATTTAGGGGTGTCAAAATAATCAATACCATTGTGTGAAAGAAAAGTTGCTTTTTGTTTGTTTGTTTGTTTGTTTGTTTTTAGTTAAGTGGGGGTGACGAATGACAACGTGTAAAAAAATGTTTTCGTCTGATGCGTTTCATCCCTTAGGACATCATCAGACTAAATGCATATATATATATATATATATATATATATATATATATATATATATATATTATAATATTTTTGTTTAAAAAGTATAGATCTTTCGCTACATAAGAGTTCTCATGTTTCAAAAACGAGACCCGAAACCATCCAAATAATTATTAAAATTAAGTTGAATTAAGATATTTAGTCCCGTTTCATCTTCAAGCGAACATTTAGGAATAAGGTACATCTTGGTTCTTGCTTATTCCTAAATTTTCCTAAATAATCATATTTTTAAACAAAAAATATTATAATATAAGCTCTACTTCTGTATAGAGCACTGTCTTCTTAAAATAAAAACAAAATACTAAGAACTCCGGATTATGCACCCAATGTGTTCTTTTCTATTTTCTGCTGACCTGCGCACTTATATATATATATATATATATATATATATATATATATATATATATATATAATTTATATATACATATATATATATATATATATATATATATATATATATATATATATATATATATATATATATATATATATTATGCATATATTTCTATCTATAAAAGGCAGGATGTGTGTGTGTGTGTGTGTGTGTGTAACGAATGCACGGCTGCAATTTTCGACGGATTTGCACCAAAATTTACATGCACATGCTCCAAATTAGAGGAAAGGACAAGACCGACTTTGCATTTCCTAACTCCCATCGATAGTTGAAATAATCAATTTTTTCATGCTTCTACGGCAGTTTTCATGTAGTTGGCGGCCATTTTCTACTGGCCAGAGTGAGAGCTGCTACGAATAGGCAGGTAGATTCTATTGGCTAGCGTGAGAGCCAACAGCTGACTGACATGAATGTTAACTAGCATGCTAGCATGCAAAAAAAAATCGATAGCTGCATTCGTCACAAGTGGAAAAAAATTTAAATCTGCATGTATATATATATATTATGCGTATATATATAGATGTTATATATATACACATACACATACACACACACACACACATTTATATATATATATATATATATATATATATCGAAAGATAGATAATATGAGTGGTCAATATATATATATATATATATATATATATTATTTTGAACAATAAGAAATTAAAAAATTAAAAAATTAAAAAATTAAAATCATTAGACACACTGGGTTGTAGATTAATATTCTTTCGTTTTTTTATTATTATTATTCCATTTAGATTCCTCGACTAGTTTCGACCGAAATGGCCATCATCGGGAGGAGAAATTAAATATTTCTGCTTGCTGTTAGCAATGAACTACAGAAATGAATGTATATATATATATCCAAGTGGATAGAAACCAGGTAGAGATCAATGTCCAAGACAGCGCAAGAATATAATATAAAATCAAAAAGAAATCGTTATATATATATGTATATATATATATTTAAGCATTACTCCCCGAGCAAGTCGTGAAGCCACTAGGATGCAGGGGGTTTTCAGAAGATTTGGAGCAAGAGCAGATAGGAGTGATAGAAGAAAGGATGAAGAGAAGGATAGTGGATGGATCAAGGTAACTGGAGATGTCGATTGACATTACATTTGAATAGTTGGAGATTATAGCTCTCAGAGAAACAGTAATTGGGAAGGGTGTTCCACGGGCGAGAGGTGCGAGGTATGAGGCTATTGGAGTAGAAGAGACGGCTACATTTAAAAGTTTCTACAGTGTAAGGGTGGGAGCGGGATGCCAGCCTCGTAGGGTGCTTGAATTCATGGAGTCTGGGAACCAGTGAAAGCAGCTCATCGGACCAATTACCATGAAAGTATTTGTAGAAAAGACAGAGAGAGGCGACAGCGCGTCTGTGAGAAAGTGACTGTAGACGAGACGCCAGATTAGTGCCAATTATATTATATATTCGTCTCTGGATCTTGTCAAGAACTCCGAGTTAAACAGACCATATATGTCAGCAATACTCCATGCAAGGGCGAATGGTTGACTTGAAGTATCGATTCCGGGGAGAAAAATTTCCTGACGCGGCACAGATAGCCAACTTTCCTCGCGGTGGACGAAGCAATTGACTCAATGTATTTGTTCCATCTCATGTCTGCAGCCAATGTGAGACCGAGCAGACGCAGGGAGTTGCTCTCAGGAAGTTGACTATCAGACATTTTAATGGGGGGCAGGGAAGGATCTCTATGGTGGTTAATTGAGAGTAATTTAGTTTTTGAGGCGTTAAAGTTGAACAGCCAATTCTTGCCCCAATTAACAACCAATTGGAGGTCCATTTCAAGACACACTAGATTTGTTTTTGAGTCAGGAGTAAATTGTAGTGTCGTCCGCGAAGATGCCAACTTGGGAATCTATGGCGTCAGGAAGGTCGTTGATGAATATAAGGAATAGAGTGGGGCTAAGGATGGAGCCTTGGGGAACACCTGCGTTCGTGGGATAGGAATTTATGTATTTTGCCAAAGATGGTACCGGCAACTCGGAAATCCGCACACGGATTGCCGCAGCCATGGCAACCATGGTCAAATTGACAAGAATAAGGAGAAGCTGTAGAAATCGCTGATGAAAGGAAAGGAAAATTTGTCTTTTTTTTTTTTTGTTGTTGTTGCTTGACCATATTTGTCTGTCAAAGTTTAATTAACACCACATTAATTGGCGTGTCGACAATGGGTTATCATGTAGTTTAGTTTATTCCATTCCATTACTTTTCGATTATTTACCTTACTTTATCTAAGACAAATGTCATCGTTTCGATTCCTGCTAAAAAATCAATATTTCCCCTTTTAGAGATGTAACGCACCTCAATCATTTTATTTGGATTTGACCATGACAAAGGTAAATTCCGTAAATATGTATTAAGTAGCATTTAGTATATTTTTATGCGCCGATATAAAATTACACACGATGTGTTTTATTTGTCTGTCACACTCATATATATATATATATATATATATATATATATATACATACATGAAGAAATATAGTCTTAAGGTGTGCTATATTTATGGGATAAAGCTCTCAATATCAGAGATAGTGCGTATGTAAATATAAAAGTAAACATTGAAGTCAACACTTAGAAGTGATAGTCTGTTTCATGCTAGTCGCAATCGTCAGGCCACGAGTCTAGTGGCCTGACAATTGGGTCTAGCATGAAACAGACTGTCTTGAAGTTTTGACTTCAATGTTCAAATTTTCTAGATAGATAGATAGATAGATAGATCTGTGGATCATTATATATATATATATATATATATATATATATATATATATATATATATATATATATATATATGTATGTATATATATATATATATATATATATATTTATATATATATATATATATATATATATATATATATATATATATATATATATATGCATGTATGTATGTATGAAGGATATTTAGGCAGTAAGAATTAATATAAACATGTTTGTATTTAACAAATGACAAGGTTTGTTTACGTAGGTATATTTTTTAAATCTCAAACACCGCCAGTAGTTTGTGGCCGTCTTCGACGTTGTTGCTATTAAGATGTTTTTTTTTTTATTATTATTATTTCTTATTATGTATATATATATATATATATATTGATAATATTAATGGTCAATATATATATATAAAATATATATATATATATATATATATATATATATATATATATAGATAGATAGATAGATTAGGCTTAACCCAACATATAAGAGAGTTGCCAAACCGGAGAAGGAGTCTCTTATATCCGGGTTTCTTATATCCGGTTTTGGTCTATTTTATATACATTAACACAGCCTCTAATTTGGGACCAGAGAAAATCTCTCTTATATCCGGGTTTCTCTATATCTGGGTCTCTTATATCCGGGTTACACTGTATATATATATATATATATATATATGTGTGTGTGTGTGTGTGTGTGTGTGTGTGTATTTAGTGTATTGGGGCAGCAGATCATTATTTAAACATATGTTGTTAAATATAATAGACAACGAATATCTCTTATGTCCGATCAGGAGCCGTTGTAAACTTCGTGTGGTTGCTTTAATTTCCGGTGAAAATAAAGACAAAAATTATCCAACATTTTCATTTTTATTTTTCATAAAGTCATATGAGACGAAACCTTAGATTAAGGACCAACTTCATAACAAAAAATATCCAAATGTTTGGACAAATTTTTTTTCTTTATTTTTACCCGAAATTAAATCCACAATGCGACACTGTTTCGATTCCAGGTAAAAAATCAATATCCCCCCCCTTAGACATGTAACGTAACTCAATCGTTTTATCTGCATTTGACCTTGTCCCCGATAAAGGCAAATATCTATATTTACTGTGTATGTTAAACAGAATTTGACCACGTACATATTTCTATCCGCCGATATAAAATTAAAGACAATGTGATTCATTTGTCTACCAGCATACAGTTAATTTTTTAGCAGTTAATATGTCGCCTAGAGAGAAATGAGATATTACGCATGCGCCTTGGCGATGCGTAAATTATCTGCCCCTACACGCGGCGATGTCATGACGTACAGAAACATTCGAAGTCAGTTGCATGTTGTGTTCATGGAGAACGGACACGGGGTCACGAAAAGGGAAAACGAATTCTTTAGAGATTTTAACTTTTAATAGGATTTTATCGTGCATTGAATAATAAGTGCGCATCGATTAACGCAATACATTTTTTTTTCTAATCTTGGTTGAATGGAAAAAAAATCAGCATCCTTCTTCATTTTACTCCAGCAGCGTTCACCATGCTACTAATGGCGGACCAAAAAGGGAGAGGGCATCCATTTAGGCGGGAAATTGCACGAAGAAATGCTAGTAAAAATATATACATACAAAAATGGACCAAACTATTTTTAAATTGTATTATTTGAGATTGGTTGATTTCTATCTGTCTATCTCAACGTTTTCATCTATCTATCTATCTATCTATCTATCTATCTATCTCGTTCTATTTGGTACATATCTATCTATCTCAGCCTGTTTCTATCTATCTATCTATCTATCTATCTCAGCCTGTTTCTATCTATCACATTCTATTTAGTACATATCTATCTATCTATCTCAGCCTGTTTCTATCTATCTATCACATTCTATTTAGTACATATCTATCTATCTATCTATCTCAGCCTGTTTCTATCTATCTATCTATCTATCTATCTACCTATCTATCGATCTATCACATTCTATTCGGTACATATCTATCTATCTATGTCTTGATATCTGTATTCAGATATATCTCGCTTCGTTCTTATGTGTCAACATCTATCTTTATTTATTTCTTCTTTTCTTTCTTGATATTTGCTTATGTATCAATTCATCTAAGTCTGTCCATATCTCTCTCTCTCTCTCTATCTATCTATCTATCTATCTATCTCGTTCTATTTCGTACATATCTATCTATCTCAGCCTGTTTCTATCTATCTATCTATCTATCTATCTATCTATCTATCTATTTGGTACATATCTATGTCTTAATATCTTGCCTCGTTCTTATGTGTCTGCATCTATCTTTCTTTATTTCTTTCTTCTTTTCTTTCTTGATATTTGCTTATGCATCAATTCATCTAAGTCTGTCCATATCTATCTATCTATCTATCTATCTATCTATCTATCTATCTCTCTCTCTCTCTCACTCTCTCTCTCTATATATATATATATGTATATATATATATATATATATATATATATATATATATATATATATATATATCATTCTGCTTGGTTCATATTTATCTATCTATCCACCCATCTATATCTATGTATCCATATGTCTCAGCCTGTTCATATCTATCTATCTATCTATCTATCTATCTATCTATCTATCTATCTATCTATCTCAGTTTGTTCATTATCTATCTATCTATGTATCTCAATTTGTTTATATCTATCTATTTCCGTCTGTTCATATCTAGTCGTATTCATCTATCTATCTATCTATCTATCTATCGATTTATCTATCTCAGGTTCTCCCTATCTATCTCCCTATCTATCTCTCTATTTATCGCGAAAGTTTTAAGGAAAGTACAAACAAAAAGGACTTTTACTTAGATCCGCCACACGCTGGATATATTGAAGGCAAAAAAAACACAGAAGAAAGCAGCCAGTAACTTTCCTAACGAATTTGCGCAAATGGATCTCAGAACAGGGATTTAGAAAGATAACAAAAAACACATTTTGCTAAGAGCTACAAAGGACACGAAGTTGTGTAGAGCGATGTTTGCCCACAAGGGTTATGGCACATACTTACGAGTAAGATCTCAGTTGCTTCATAGCTTATCTGCCTATCTCAACCTGTTCATATATTTTTTATTTATTTCAGTCTGTTCTTATCTATTTATCTCCTATCAGTTTGTACATGCATCTTGGCCCACACCTTTCAGATCTGACACACACACACACACACACACACACACACACACACACACACACACACACACATATATATATATATATATATATATATATATATATATATATATATATATATATATATATATAGATATATATAGAAATATAACAAGAAAAATAAACACTAAAATAATTGTTTAAAATCGTATATATATACATACATATATAATTGTATATATACATGCACACACACACACACACACACACACACATATATATATATATATATATATATATATATATATATATATATATATATATATATATATTTTTATAGCGACATTTTACCTTGTTCTGGTGTAGATACCTCCACTGACTGATTAAAAAATAGCATAGCATGATGAAAAAATGTCCAAAACTTTATAGAAACAATGTGTTATCGTCAAAATCTTTATATGGAAAAACCAAAGATTTTTTTTTTATTTATCATCAAATAATTTATTGTTTCTTTTTAATACAATTAGTACAGGAAATTTTAGCATCTTTTTTGAGGTGAAAAACAAGTTGAGTTGGAAATTCTTGCAAAAATTATCTCAATATTGGATTTTAATGGAACCTTCATGACCTCTTCACAAGTGAATTTAATTATCTTTAGAAAATCTTGGTAAAAATATATTTTTTACATCTGGTACTCCCTAATAATTTAACTTTATGAAATTTAGAGGAACTAAATTTTTTCCCGATTACTGTTAATAGCTGATCTCCACTTACCGAAAATCTGGTCTGAATCGTAAAATAAAAAGCTAAAAAAATAAAACTAAGATAGTATTTAATTTGAAAAAAAAAATTGATTGCTTTTATGAATAAGATTTTTTTATGGTCACTTTGGTTTGGTTCGGTTTGTTTTACGGCATATGAACCTCAATGGGTTATTTAATGCCGACAAAATTTTTATTGCTGGTAATATATTTTTCCAAAAATGTATTGCTGATAATATTGTATGGTTTGGTTTGGTTTGCTTTGATTTACGGCATGTCACCCACAATGGGTTATTTAATGCTGACAAGATTTTTTCTGGTAATATTTTTTTCTTTCAAAAAATATATTGTTGATAATATTGTTTGGTTTTGTGACACTATTTAGCTATGCTAATTGGCTAACTAATTAAGCGTGGAAATTAAAAGCGAGAAATACTTAAGGCGAGAAGAAACTATCACGAAAGACATACTGAACGATGTTATTTTTTTTAACAAAAGAAAAGTGGGTAAAGATTTTATTTTCATTTGCGAAGAAAAGTATTTTTTTCGCAGACGATAGAAATTTCGTAAGATCTCGGATCTCAGAATTAATTGAGTCAAGCATGCGACCGAGAAAGAATTAGCTGAGACCACCCCAAAGAAAAAGGAAGGAAAAAGAGAAAAAGGAAAAGACTAAGCCATTAACTATCTTTCGGGGATATCATTTGGTTTTGGAAGGGAGCCACCTGCTGAATGTCCAAAACTTGCCATGATAAAAGTTTGTTACCTGGACAGACTGTTGGCGACAGAATGCGATGATGTGGAGTTTATTGAAAAACAACTTAAGATATTAAGACGCCTAAGAAACGCAAAGTGTTACGTATCCATAGAAGCGGTTTGGGAGAAAGATGTAGTCCTGTATTCAGAAACCACATATAAAGATACTTGTTATTCTTTTTTTAACACATATGAATCTTTTGAGTTGTTACTTTATTTTCTTTTACATATACTTGTGCGGTATCACCTTTGCCCCGAATTCGGCTTGCACTACGGCCCGACACCTGATTGATTTCGTCTACCTAAGATGAAATAACAACGTGGGTAGGTTAGACTATAAATCAAAGGAGTTGCTTCGGCAACCAGACTTTGGAGGCAGGCTGGGAACTACAAAGCTGACGCCGAATCTAACCAGATTTCCATCCGAATCAGCCAAGGGTTATATCGTCACAGGATAGCACGGGAGCAGGCTCAAGGTGACCTCACAGTTTGTTTTACGGCATATCAACCCCAACGGGTTATTTAATGCCGACAAGATTTTTATTGCTGGTATTTTTTTTTTCTAAAAATATATTGTTGATAATATTGTTTGGTTTGGTTTTCTTTGTTTTACGAAATATCAACTTCAATTTTTTATTTAATGCCGACAAGATTTTTATTGCTGGTAATATTTTTTCCTTCAAAAATCTATTTCTGGGAATATTTGTTCTTCAAAAAATGTATAGCTGTTTGTATTGCTGGTAATATGTTTTTAAGTATTGCTGTTAAAAATATGTTTTTCTTCTATTTTATACTCTTGTGTAACTTCTAAATTATTTTATTCGTGAATTAATTATAATTAATACAATTAAAATACAATTAAAATTTATTTTTATCGCGTTCCAACTTTCCGTCATCATTCGTTATTATTATTAATGTGTCTTGACTGTTTCTGTATATCGCCAATGATTACCTTTTGAAAAAGCGTTGGCCGAAAGGATACTTATAGCACAATAATGACATCTATTTTTTTCAAACGTTTCTTTCTTTCTTTCTCTCTCTCTCTCTCTCTCTCTCTCTCTCTCTATATATATATATATATATATATATATATATATATATATATATATATATATATATAAAATGTATATAAATATAAATAAATATATATGTGTATAATTATTTATATTATATGCTTGTTTCTAAATATTCAAAGCGCTCAATATCAGAAAGAACCTAACATTTTTAGAGATAGATCGACATAGTTTATGACCTTGGTTTCGCGACTTAGATGTAGATACACGCAATGTACATATAAACCCAAATTTTTAAAACATTAATCAGTTTGTATCGTTAACAAACCCAGGTTACAAACTCACATCTATCCAACCAATATATATATATATATATATATATATATATATATATATATATATATATATATATACATGAATTATTCACACAAAAACTAATGCAAAGGTTAATAAGAGAAAAAACAAGAACAACATCTATTTTATACCTGAAGATGTCTGTAGAACAGACGAAAGCTTGTA
>CAHIKZ030005382.1:2997500-3130000 GCA_903632075.3 Acanthosepion pharaonis | reverse complement strand
AACATGCCACGGACCAAAGGAGCCTCAGACCCCCTCCGAATTTCAGCGAGGACGTATCATGGGCCAACATGAAGGTGGTCTTAGTCAAAGAAAAATATCTGAAAATCTTTCAATACCCCTTTCTACTGTTAATAGAGTGATCATACAATTCACCAGAGAGGGCAAGAAGGGCACGAAACCTCATCAAGGCTGCCCTGGGCCCTCTGAAAGAACCATGAGTCTTGTCGAAAGAAATGTTGATCCACGTTACAGGATCCACGTTGCATGGCCTCTGACATAGCAACACAAGTTGATGTCAGTCCCACAACAGCAGTCAGGTATCTTCACAAACTGGGCTACTATGGCAGAGCTGCGAGATTGAAACCTCTTCTCTTTTCAGCCAATATCAAACACAGAAAGGACTGGGCTCATGAGATGGTGGAGAGACCTGTGACCTTTTGGACCACTGTCATTTTCTCTGATGAGTCAAGATTCGCATTATTCTCTGACAGTGGAAGAGTATGGGTATGGAGACTCTGTAGTCAAGAGTTTGATTTAAAAAGACTGCAGCTGACGGTGAAACATGGAGCCTTTCAATAATGGTATGGGGTGCAATTTGGAGTGATGGTCGCTCAGAGTTTGTGAAGGAAACATTAATTCAACCAAATATGTTTCTATATTAAAGAAAGGGCTCCTTCCAATATTCTCAAGTAGTAGAATGAGCAAAGTTGACTCCCTATTTATGGAAGATGGAGCTCCATGTCACACTGCCCAAGCAACGCAACATTGGTTGAGACAAAATGGGATCAACAAACTTCCATGGCCAATTCAGTCCACGGATATTAACCCTATTGAACACCTTTGGGGCATATTAGATCAAAAACTCTGCAAAAAGAACAGGAAGCCACCTTCTAAGCCCAAACGTTTAGGATTATTGCGTCAAACATGGCAAGAAATCCCTCAAGATGATATTCATGAACTCATCGCTAGCATGCCTAGAAGGGTCCTTGCATTAAAAAAAGCAAAAGGGATGTCAACCAAGTATTAGTTATTAAATTTATGATCATTTATAATTACTTCATTTGTATAAATTACTTGTTTAATAAAATAAATGGTTTCTGTGAGCGTCTATTCAATTCTGTCATGTCTGTGTATATATATATATATATATATATATATATATATATATATATATATATATATATAAAGCATATTTTATTAGAGAAAATGCAAAATATCAGTATTTGCAAACTCTTTTGAATCACACACACACACACTATATATATATATATATATATATATATATATATATATATATATATATATATATAAAAATGTGAAAATAGAAGCCAACACTTAGAGGCATCTATGTTCACTTTTATATTTACACACGCTCTGTCTCTGATATTGAGCACTTTATCCCATAAATATAGCACACCTTAAGCTGAATTCTGTTTGAGTCTTTCTGGAACAAGAAATGGTCCAATTAATGTCGAGCCACAAATTCCAGCCTAGAACATTATTCCACCACCTCCTTGTTGGCTTTAAAACGCAAGCGAGGAATTCCACCATGAATGAGCCAACCTCTTTTCCAACCATCGGGTGTTGTCTAATGTAGCTTGGGCTTGATCCGTTCAAATTACACTTTGGAATCAATTTTTAAGTAATTGTTTGCCATTCTAACCTCTTCAGGTGATTTAATTCGCTCAATGGAGGACATGAAATTGGAGAACGTTGTTTTGCCATACTACGAAGGATGCGATTTCGCGTTGCTTTCAATACTTCTTCAACGCCATCTTGCTTAAAAATCTCTTTGATGGTGCTGTGAAAGTTCTGTTGGAGTGATCTTTTAATTTTTCTTAAATCTCTCTTGTTAACTGTTACGTGGGCGACCCCACCCTTGTGCTTTTTGAGCTCAACTTTGCAATCATTGACATATTGCTTCACTGTGAGATGATCTCGTTTAATTATTTTTGCTATTTCAAGTGTGGTTTTATCATTTGAGATTAATTTTGATATTTTGGCTTTTTCATCAGCAGTAAGCATCTTCCCATGAACCATTATTTTAAAATGTATGATTTCTGCAAACACTTTTGATTCACCTGAAATATATAGAAATCCTTAAATAAATAATATGGAGATTTTCGTTAATTAAACTTTTATGCCACGTAAGACATGTCATTTTAGATTAAATATGTTTATTCTAATGTTTACACAAGTCATTACAATTGTTTAAATTTGTATATTCTAGAAATGTTATAGGTGCAAACTCTTTTGAGTCGCTCTGTATATCACTAAGCTTATGGTCGATTTTTCAGAATGTTATCGGATTAAAGGTGTCGATTCCAGCGTGTAGTACCTTTGGATAGTGCCTGAAAAGCTATACAACGAGTTGACCCAAGCTTTGGGAGTGAAATTAGGTAGATGGATCCCTTGAGGGCCGTCGATAAGTGTGCTAGCATAAAGTCACAAGTCATCGAGGCCGAGGGTGTGCTGGCCTTGTTCAAATTGTTGATCGGGCTAGATAACATGCTCTTTCCCAGAAACTGTAGCAAATATCTGCTCAGCATAGTTGCAGTATAAACCACAGTTGGGATCTGTGAGTGTTGAATAAACACAAATGCAATCGTTTGCAATATGGACTGGCTAGCCGCCCTAGTACTAAGAAGGCTATTAGATATGACAGATATAGAGTAGAAATAACGATATATGTTACACATGGTAACAGATTAAGGAAGTCCAATAATATTTTAGATTAGTTTAAATCTACTCCTGTGACGACATTTACAACTAATTCATTCCTTTGGTTTAAATATTATGCTTTGGTTATCGAATTTCATTATTCTAATCTTCTCCTCTAAGCACAGGTCACATCCTCCCTTAAAACTATTATTTATTTATTAATGTATATTTAATACTTATTTTTATTTCATAATTTATTTAATATTTTGTTTTATTTAAAATTCATTTAATAATTTGTTTTATTTAATTTTATTTTATTCAATAATTTTATTGCATAATGATTTTATTTAATGATTAATATTTATTATATTGTATTTATTATTATTATTACTTGTATTCTATATATGATTCTATTTTTTAATTTTAGATGTTATCTTTACTTAATTTTTTTTAAATCTTTTCTAATTTTTAAATATTTTTAAGTAATTTCCTTTATATAAACTATGTATTGATAATTTTTTACGAACATAAATTTCTGAATCTTTTTCAAAAGTAAGTTGAGTGGTTAATATTTCAGAATATAGGTCAAGTTTATTTTAAGTGTTTAATTGTATAAGACACCCCCCACTTCTACTACCTCTTAAATCTGCTATTTCCTCTTTAGTCTCCTTTCTCACTGGCTTTTTTCCTTTTCTTTTTCTTTTTATTTTTTCTCTCTTCTTCTTCCTTTATTCCTTTAATGTCTAGATTCTCACTATAATATGAGAAATTTATATAAATTTATGTCTAGGTCTTCATCTGCAAATCCCACTTTTTCACACTCATTTTTTTTTCCTTTCGCCTTTACTTTTTCCTCGCTATTTCGAATGAGTTAATTTTGATCCCCATTATATATATATATATATATATATATATATATATATATATATATATATATATATATATATAATAAAAAAAGGCTCAAGCACTAATATTCCATGGTTATAATTTATTACATTGGAATCGTAATCTCGAGCTAATTCATCAAACATACAAATTAAAAAAGAAATCGGAAAATATAACTCCGGATATAAAAAATAAAATTTTAGCGAGAGTGTGTGTGTGGGAGTGGGAAACAAGTTTGAGAGGGAAAATGTATAAAAGCTCTAGAGAGAGGGTGTAATAGAAGAAAGAAGAACAGAAAGGCCTAAAGTGGAAGGTGGGGATTAAAATTTAACAGAGAGAAGTTTTAAAGAGAGGAGTTAAATAACGGTTTAAAAGAGTGAGATACAGATAAACATAAATTATTTTCAGATGCATAGTTCGCTACCGAATCGCTGACATAAATTAAAATTAAAAAACAGACACCGGAAACGTGTGGATACATTTGTGGTTGGTGACACTACGCACAATAAAAGACGATGTGATCTAAACTTAAAATCCAGAAGATGAGAGAGAGAGGGAAAAAATGAAGGGGGCGGGCGAACTAAAAACAAAAGTCATTTATAAGAGAACCGATGTGTAATCATGAATATTTGACAAAGCAAGTAATATCACCTACAGGTTACAAATTTAACATAAACTTATAAAAATTAACGAATATTTCATCTGGCAAGGACCTACTATTTATATGCCCAAAAACACATACGTAGATACGCACATACACAACGACATATCTATATTTACTCGCACATACATACATATACGTGTGCATATATATATACACTCATGCATACATATACAAATACCCACATATACACATAGACATACACATACATATACATTAACATATATACATAAAACCTTGCTTACATCCATACATATACATACACACACTCATCTAAACAAATATACAACGTATCTACCTAACTATACATATGCACATACATATATATATATATATATATATATATATATATATATATATATGCATACATGTATAAATACACATACATACATACATACATATATATATATATATATATATTAAAAAAGTAAAAAAGACATTTATCCATATATACATTTAACATATAAAATAGATGGGTAGAATTAAGCTAATCTGTACTTAAAAAAAAACTACTGAGGAAGAAAACGTTAACAATATTAAAACCCACGGAGTGATTAACGCGTATATATCTCTTAACTCTACACACACACACACACACACACATATATATATATATATATATATATATATATATATATATATATATATATATATATATATATATATTGTTAAATATAACAGGCAATGAATGTCAATGTTTGATCATGAGCCGTTCTAAACTGCGTATGGTTGCTTTAATTTCTGGTGAAAAAAGATGAAAATTGTTTAACATTTGGATTTTTTATTAAGCTGTTTCTTGATATAAGCTTTCGGCTGGCAAGCAACCATCTTCAGAGTGGTTATACGGACATTTAAACAAAGATATTCACCATCAATGTTGATATTCTGTTATGTTGATATTACATATATATATATATACAAAAAAACACTATAACGCTATATATATATATATATATATATATATATATATATATATATATATAAATGTAGTCTTAAGGTGTGCTATGGAATAAAGTGCTCAATATCAGAGATAGAGCGTATGTAAATATAAAAGTGAACATAGAAGTCAACACTTAGTGGCGACAGTCTGTTTCATGCTATATGCAATCGTCAGGCCACATATGCTGATATTTTTCTCGGCTATTTATATATATACGGGTTAGTGGTGCATTGTGGGTATTCTATTATATATATAATTATTTATTGGAAAATTATAACATAAATATGTTATAAAATCACTCCAAAAATTCTAGGACATTCAGGCCGGTAAATGTTATTAATACTGTTTATTACAAACAGAGCAATAAACTTAAATATTTGTATCTATAAAAAAGAATGTTTAAACATAAAAAATGTCTTAAAATAATTGTCGGACTTTGTCCACCTCACAATGTGTGACGTCAAAGTCCGACAATTATTTAAGACATTTTTATGTTTATATACATTTTTTTTAGTAATAATATTTAAGTAAATGCTCTGCTTTTAAAAAAAAACAATATTTATAACATTTACCGGCCAAATGTCTTCATAGAAAATATTCCTGTCGGAGGACGCATATTTTCTATGACAATTTCCCGGACATTCAGGCCGGTAAATGTTATTAATACTGTTTATTATAAAACAGAGCATTTACGTAAATATTTGTATCTATAAAAAGAATGTATAAACATAAATATATATATATATATATATATATATATATATATATATATATATATATATATATATAGTATTATAGTGTTTTTGCGTTAAGAACAATTATGGTTTATTTTAGTAGAAAAAAATAAAAATATATTGATGTGACATTATTATATTTTTTTATCTCAGTTTTATATCACAACGTTCGTGTTTGCTTGTCTGTATTTCTCTAGAAATTCTTTCCTATTATATATTTTCACTTTCCTGTGATTTTCCATTTAATCCCAGTGGAGATGTCTTTTTTTTTTCTTTTTAATATACATTACGATGATGTAAATATCACAAAAATTCTTAACAGATCTTTAGTGAAATGAAATATATCCACTACGTAATAACGTACAAATACCAAAGATTTTTCCTAAGATGATCTTTTACAGATCCCTATCTAAAACGGAAATAATTTGCAACACAAAGCTCAAAGCAAAAGTCGCATTAAATATTTGAATTCGGTCTAAGTTCAATCAGGTTTACATCGCAAACTAAAGTTTTCACGAAAAACAGATTCAAAAGATTTTGTGTCATAACATAGTGTCATTTAAGAAATATATGATATATGAAAATGAATAAAGGACAAAAATGCTTTTGATTTATTTTCCAAAATCAAATCAGTTCATATATATATATATATATATACACATATATATATATATATATATATATATATATATATATATCGAAAAAAGTTGCAAATTAAAAGAATAATAATGTTCTTTTATGAAAGAATTTATTTATTTGTATATATATTTGATATTTCAGATTGGCCTCAATCTTTCTTCAGAAATGACTGTCTGTTTACAAGTAGCGTTCGTCGCTAGATGCGGACGTCACCTGAAATGGAACGAATATTCCTAACGTAAATCTATGTTATTTAAAAATTAAAAAAATAAAATAAGAAATAATTTTTTTTTTACTATATCTAAAATATGTTTAACTATTATAATATATATATATATATATATATATATATATATATATATATAAGTAAATAAACCTAAAGAGCCAGACTAACCTACCTATGTTTCACGTACGCGGATCGTCAGGGCAGACTGGCTCCTACATTTGTAAGTTCATTAGTTATATATATATATATATATATATATATATATGAAGAAATATAGTTTTAAGGTGTGCAATATTTATGGCATAAAGTGCTCAATATCAGAGATAGAGCGTATGTAAATATAAATATAAAAAGTGTACATTAATTCAACACTCCAGGGCGACAGGCTGTTTCATGCTGCACACAATCGTCAGGCCGAATGACTATTGTGTGCAGCATGAAACTGCCTGTCGCCTCTGAGTGTTGAATTCAATGATCACTTCTCTCTCTCTCTCTCTCTCTCTATATATATATATATATATATATATATATATCATATAAGTTGATATATTTTTCATATAAGTTTATATATCATATATATTTTCTTGCATCATAAACATTTGTATATCATATGAGTGTTTTCTATTTATTTCTATATATTAAACTAACACTCCTGATGAGTAGGTTTCAGAATCTGAGAAATTCTGAGTAGAAATGAATACATATGTGTGGGTGTATGTGTGTGGGTGATAAACTATAGTTTTAAGTTATGCCATATTTATGGGGTAAAGTCCTCAATATCAGAGCTAGAGCGTATGTAAATATAGCATTGAAGTCAACGCCCAAAAGCGACCGTCCCTTTCATGCTAAACGCAATCGTCAGGCCATTGGCGTTGTGTTTTTGATCGACTATTTCTATATATACAGGTCAGTGATGCATTGTAGGTTGTCTATTCCGTTACATTTCGTGTAGTCTATTGTATTATTTTAACGGTTATTGTTCTGGTCGGTAACGGTTTTGTTTCGAGTTATTTTAGGGACTACTCAGTGGGAATAATTGTGGATCCGGATGCAGGTTTTCGGCTATTTATTATTGATTATTTTATTGTTGTTTGTTATTACTGCGCTTTCTTGCGTTTATCTGTATGTATGTGGTTTGTTAATTTGTTTATTATTTATTTATTTAATTAATTTACTTATTTGTTTCGATTAATATATTTTACTTTTTTCGTTTATATATTTTATTTCATTTATTTACTCATTTATTCTTGTTCGTTTTCATTTTACGATTTGTAAATAACGTAATAAAAATTTGTTTTCTGAAAATTTGGTTTCGTTTTTTTTTAGTTGAATTCTGATCGTTTATTTAGTAGTTTGCTTTGGTCTGGAAAGGTAATTATTGGAAATTTTATTTATTACATATGTAGATAAACATTTTATTGAATGTATCATTTTATTATTTATATATACTGACCGACTAAACGCTTTCCGAACACATCTGGATGCTAGAGCGGCTAACCAATCCTTCTCAAAGCTCAACTATGTTTTATACTGCAACTATGTTGATCTGACCTTAGGTGCATTTTCTGTGGGGCAGCGCCTAATCTGGCATGATTGGCAGTTTAAACACTGCCAGTACACTCAAACCCTCAGTCCCGATGACTTGTGGCTTTGTGCTCTACCCAACTTCACGCAACAGGCTTTGGTCAACCCGTGGTTTTTTCCGAAGCTGAGTCTCATAATCCCAATTGTCGGAATAAGAACGTTCTAACCCCTCGGCAAGGCACGCATAGTCACCGGGTATATTATCTTTAATTCTTTGATCCGAGGTCTGATGAGAGAGGAATGAAAACCGTTCAGATGATTCTACACATATATATATATATATATATATATATATATATATATATATATATATATATATATATATTCTTTTGTTACAGTGACGCTTTGCTGAGAGTATTAGATGTCCTGCCAGCATAATTGGCGGTCACAATCTTAACAATATACGAGGCGCAGATGATGATACAGTGTTAATAGCAGACACAGGAAAAAAATTACAGACACTCCTCTGTAGGTCAGTAAAGGAAAGCACAAAGAAAGGACTAAGCATCAATTGTAAGAACAGAATGTATGGTTGTCAGCATATGGAACAAAAGAAGATATGAACTTCGAATTGGAAACGCGAAAATGAAACCAGTACGAAATTTTCTTTGGTGGAATATCACACTATAGGTTATTTAATGCCAAAATCTAAATATTTTGAATATAATTTTATGTTTTTAAGTAAATATGTTTTTGAACGCAACTGTATGCCTTCAGCTGCAGATAAAATGTATTGTTGATAATTTATTTATATATATATATATATATATATATATATATATATATATATATATATATATATATATATATATATATATATGTATTGGTATTTTACTATAAAAACGTATTTTTATATTTTCATTGTGTTTTTTTTTTTTTTTTTTTTTTTTTTGGTGGAGGTCACGTTTTACCCATAGCTGGGACCCTAACAGAATATTTTATGATGTTCTTTGATTTAAGAAATTGTAGGTTATTATATGGTCTAATGTCATAAAGAGTTTTTTTTTTTTTTCATGTTAGTTGTTTGGTTAGTTGATTTTATTTGGCGTTTTTGATTGATTGATTTGTCTGTTTAACGGCGTATCAACACCTTCATGGGTCTTTTAATGCCTAAATTCAACTTTCTTGGGAGGGTGGCGCTTTAAAGTAATAAAAATATCATGTACGTGATGTATGTGTTTCTCGGCTCAAATATTGGGACTGTATGAGTGGCCAGAATCAGGTGATGCGACCGAACTTCGAATCTTCATATTTTCCAAAGACACACCATTGTTGCGTCAGGTGATGCTTAATCCTTTAAACCCTGACCACCGATTTACCGGTGGTGGAGAAAAATGCCGTAATGCCCAGACTCCGGTTGAATGGTGGTAGATAAAAATGACTTAATGCCCAGCTACTGATTGAACAGTGGATAAATACTTGTAACTATTTTTATATCTACCATGAAACATTACATACCAATTATTTACGAATTTTGACTCGGGAGCTCAGGCAGAACGGGTTAAAACTGTTCAGAAACGCAGGACTCAAATGGTTAACTTAGGTGATTGTACAGGAAACGGTGTTTCAAAGTAATACGGTCATAAGGCTCTTAGTAATATACAGATAATAAACTGATTCGTTTTTTACGGTTTATCAACCCATTACAGGATTTTTTAAAGCCATAAAATATTTTTAGATTGTAAGAATTTTTTTGAGGAGATCATAATGACCTTGTGATACAAATAATTCGCCCAAAGCTGGAGAAAAAAGATGTCGATAAATTTCTTTGCCAAGGGTACTTGCGCGCAAGCGTAACTAACGAACCCAACTGGAATTGGAACTCGGCTATCCGATTAATATCCCCGTGTCGTTATCCATTGCATATCTAGTACCTGGCATTCCCAAGCGGTCACCTATCTAGATACTAACCAGAGTTGACATTGCTTAACTTCGGTGATGATGCGAGAACCGGTGTGTTTCAACGTGATATGGCTGTAAGCAAGACATTAATATTTAATGTTTTTAACTACTAACGATTCCTTTACTTTGGTGAATAATTTCTGAACATTCTCATAGACAATTTACTTCCTTTCAGAATTCCATAATGTGTGTTCTTTCTGCCATAAATTCTATAGGTATGATGCTGCCATCAGACCAAAAGTAAATGAATACGTTGTTGCCTCCCGAGACAAAACGTGTTTGACGGTTTTGGAGTGCTCGTTAAACAATACTTAGTACAGAGTATAAGAGGAATAAACGAGAACAACATGGCGGTACGTTAAAATACATATCATTTCTCGACTGTATTTTTTTTTCCGAGGGTTGTCGGGAAGGCGGGGAAGATGTCTGAGTTTACTCTGGAGGGATTTAGTTAAATATTTACAACGTGACAAGAACGGTTGTCACTTTTTAGACAGCAACGTTCTCTGGCGCCACGAATTGTAACACTGCTGATCTGTCACGGTTTTCCTCTTAATGGTAGTATTTACCCAGTCTCCCCACTGAGGCAAGATGTGACGCAAGACCGGGATTAATGTGGGTAAACCGAGAGCTTACACTCGGGCCGGGGACAAAAATTGCCCAGCCCCCGCAAATGTCGGATGCGTTGGCATCGATATTCCTACCGATTCCCACTTGGGAGCAAAGCCGGCAGCAGCCGTTTTCACTCTTAATGATAATGCTAATGATAATAATAGCCGTTTCCTTCTAAAGAAACATTCGACATTCATTGACGGAGCAGCTATTATCTTTTGGAATTTATTAAAAAATCTTTCTTGTGTGCCGCGGGATCCTCTTAAGTGTGCCGCTGAATATTATCACGACATGCAAATATATACAGGGTGTCCATAAAATTTGTGTGCACTTTAAAAAATGTATAACTTTATTTGTATTTGCGTAAGAAATAATTTGTAAAAAGGATTAGAAAGAAGTAAATCTATATTTCTTTAAGGTTTTATTGAAATTTTATTTAAATTTCCACATGTCCTCCATCATTAGCAATACAAAGGGTAATACGATTTTGAAGTTCACGGAAAACATTTGCCAACTGATTTACAGTAATGCCTGAAATCACGTTAGTTATTTTAGCTATACTTAAAACTAGGTACATTAAACTTTATAACATTTTATACAGATTATTTCTATCACAAATACAAATAACGTTATAAAGTTTTTAAAGCGCACACGGACTATATGGACACGCTGTATACACACACACACACACACACACACATATATATATATATATATATATATGTATGTGTGTGTGTGTCCTTGGAGGGGGGTGTATGTGTATTTGTGTGGAAGTATTAATGGTACAGTGTTAGTATTTGAATAAAGGAATAAGTATTAAGCTTTTCATCCTAAATTAGCTAATAAAAGGCTTTATCTGTTTTATTGCAATTTTCTACTTCTTATTTATGTAAATTAGGCTTCTCAATCCTAAATGACATCAAAAATAAGAAGCGAGAAAGCGAAATAAACACTAAACACAGGTTTTACACTAAATAAGTTCCACAAATAGAAACATTGAAATAAAGTAAGCACATATTTGTGGGTGTATTTTTTTTAAATCTATGGTTTTATTTCATAACATTTAATTATATATCCTTCTTCAGGTGGTTGGAATGTCGAACTGAACCCTTTATTTCGCTCACTGTTCTAGTTCTACGTGCCATGTATGATGGATGTCAGTTATCAGTTATCTCCTGTTAATTTCCCTCTGAAAGTTCTCCACTGCCTTAACCGGGTATTGAACTCACACTCTTTGGGTCCTGTCACTGGATCTAGCCAACGCCTTTATCCACTGTTCAGTTCGACATTCCAACCACCTGAAGAAGGCCGGAGCGTACAACGGCCGAAACGTTGTGATAAATGTGGCGACGAAGATGAGGACAATAGTCCGAATAATGTAAATAAAGTACATAATACCTCATCTCAGAAATAGGGACAGATTTAGTATATATATATATATATATATATATATATATACTTAAAAAAAATCAGGAGATCAGTTGAATCCGCTACCTTGGCTTCAAAGATACGGCATCCTTTTTTTCTTTTTTTTTTTTTTTTTTTTTTTTTGATTGTAAGGATGAAACCAAGATAGCGAATTCAACTGACCTCTTGATTTTTAAAGTTAAGGCTCTATATTATATTTTAACTTTTATTTAATTTTTTCACACCTGTATTGAGCACTTTTAATACTACAGTTTCTTGATTTGATCCAACTCTGACCTTTAACCTTTTATGCATTCTATATATATATATATATATATATATATATATATATATATATATATATATATATAATACTCATGTAAAATGATGACATTAGCAAACTTAGAGACTACTCTCCTTGTTCTTTGACTTAGTAGTATATAAAATATAAGTTTCAAAACATTTTTAATTAATAATTGAACTGTCTATCTTCATAAAATATGACTTAATTAAACTAGATTAAATTAATTCAATTAAGTGTGTAATTTTCTTTCAATCTATGCAGAGGAATATGTTATGGAATAATACGATATTGTTTTATAAAATTGAATTATGGAATTCATCGAAAAAATTACAATTAATTCTTAGTTAACCTTCCTCCCGCTTTTATGACAAAATTAATTCTCCCAGGCATGAATTTCAGCAATTTCAAGCGATATTCATGTAAAATAAAAGGTAATAGAATTGTTTGGTGAATTGTGCCTTCTCATTGACCCTTTTGTTTTTGGTTTTGCATTATTTTTTTTAATTTTCACTATAAATTTTCAATTCTATTCAGGTACAGGCTGTTCGCTGTCTATGCCTTTTTCGGCTAGACGGTCGAACTCTCTGCCTCTGCGCAGAGAGGAACGCGGACGAGGCTCAGCCGAAGGGCAGAGTCTCGTTCGGGGAGGTTGACCAACCCGATCCCGTTTATACGTGTTCTACGGGCATTTTTTTTGGAGGGGCGAGCCTACGGGCTCGGGGAACCTACCTTAAACCCGGCCTTGTGAAATATGTAACCGTTGTGGAAGGGGGATGGGTGCTAAATATTCTCTATGCCTTAGATTTTATATGCCTTTCCTGAAGAAAAGCTTTCATCACCTTTACCCTGAAGCAAAAGGAATTATCTTTCTGAAAAATGACTTCATCATCAACAATCTCATTTTTCTATCGAGGGATCTTGTTTTAATCATTTCCCCCCCCCCAAGCAATGCTGGAATGCAACTAGTACGCAGGGGGTTACAAAGTGTAAAACTGAGAGAAAAGACTGTGTATAGGGGGGCGGAGAAAAACATAAAAGATGAACCGGTTCAGGTCAACAGAAGATAGCGATTGCCGTTTCATATAATTTTTTTGAAAATTGTAGTTATCAGGGAAGCAAGTAATCGGGAAGGAGTTCCACGGGCAGGAAGTGCGAGAAAAGAAACTGTTGGAGTAGAAGTGACAGGTAAATTTAACTATTTCAACAGTAAAATGGTGGGACCTAGATGCCAATCTAGTAACAAGCTTAAATTCCCATAATCGGTGCACTAGGGAAAAAAGCTCGTCAGAGTAGTTGCCATGAAAATATTTGTAGAAAAGACAGAGGGAAGCCACATCACGTCCGTGAGAAAGTGACTGAAGTCGAAATGCCAAGTCAGGATCAACATAAATATTTTTTTTTTCCTTCCGTTGGAGATACAATCTCCTAAAGGACATTTAATTTCTTCAGGGTAAGTACAAATTCGCTAGTTTTTCTTCTTGATTTCGGTTCTTTCGATACGTACACTTTTTTTTTACTCCAAGGAAGGCGGGAGTGCCACTAATATGCAGAAGATTACAGAAAGGGAAAGTAAAGATGTTGGCTGACGTTCCATTTAATTTTTTAAAGATTGTAGTTATCAGGGAAGCAAGGCCGGAAGTGCGATAAAATACACTGTTGTAGAAGTGGCGGTTATATCTAACTAATTCAACAGTAAAAGGGACCTAGATGCCAATCTAGTAGTATGTTTAAATGAGACAATCATTCACGATTTCTGCCATGTCCACTGTTCCTTTAAGGGATATGCAACCCCATATCAGGAATAATTTTGGAGATTTTTGCTTTTGTTTTGTTTTCTTCTTTTAGCCGTCATTTTCTATGTCATCTAAGACGACACTAGGAATCAGCATCACATTGGACAAAGCAGAATGTTGATTCATTGCATAATAACACATTCAATCAATCGTCCGTGAGTGTTTCTTTTTAGCCTATATTTTGCTCACGGTCGCATCACGTTAAAACACCGATTCCCGTACGATCACCGAAGTTAATCAACATCGAGCCTGATTAGTAACTAGATGGGTAACCCCTTCGGAATACCATATACTGAAGCATCTGGTATTATATATCAGGCTGGTATTATAGTGATTTTCCAAGCGTAGCTTAGATGTGGCACAAGGCCGAATGCAGAGGATCTAACTCACTATTCAGTCGTAATTGTTCTAGCGAGACAAACTTGCTAAACATTACACCATCTCGAGGTGCCCCAAATGATTTTCTAATCGTAGCTTTGATGTGACTCAAGGCAGAAAGTAGAGGGCACACAGTGAGGATCTAACTCACTATTCAGTCGTAATTGTTCTAGCGAGACAAGCTTGCTAACCATTACACCACCTCGAGGTGCTCCAAATTATTTTCTAAGCGTAGCTTACATGTGGCGCAAGGCCTAAAGCATGGGTCACCCAGTGAGGATTGAACTCACCATTCAGTTGTAATGGTTGTAGCGAGACCAGCTTTCTAACCATTACACCACATCGAAGTGCCCAAGGCTGGTATTATATACGAGATATTGAATGTACCAATGTTGGAATGGATAACGTCTGTGAATGGTTAATCGGAGAGCGGAGTTCCAATTCCTGTTGGGTTCATTTTATTCACCTACGCGCAAATACTCTTGGGAAAGGTATGAAACCATCTTTTCTCCCCAGAGTTATAAGATAAATAGGGAGATCTTTATTATATCAAAAATATATTCTTACAATCTAAAAAATATTTTCTGGCTTTAAATAGCTTGCATAGGGTTGATAAGTCGTAAAAAACGAATCAGTCATCCATTGCGCGTATTTTATTAATTTGTGTTGGTTTTTGTTTGTATTGTTTTCTGTTTGTAAATCCTATTTTATTTAGTCGATTTCTTAGTTTTTTACAAACATTGATTCTTGTTTCAACCAAATTTGTTTTTCATTTGTTTTGTTTCGCATTTAATATTTTTTTTAATCGTGCTGCTTTTCAGTTTTCTATCGTTGGGTGTCTTTTATGGCTTAAAATGGGTTTTTACTTTTTCTAACAATCATTTAAATTTAAGTGCTCCGAATTTTAGACCAAGCTGACCTGGAACAGCCAACAACTTTCGCCACACGTCACTGTTCGGTTAAACTCTCTTCCTACGGGCGGGAGGAACCCGAAGGAGGCTACGCCGAAGGGCGGAGTCTCCTTCGGGGAGATAAAACCAGCCCAGAACTCATTTATACGGGTTCAAATGGGCTATTTTTTGGCCGAGCCTAATGGCTCGGGAATGCCCACGTTAAAAAGGCCTTGTGCCACATGACACCCTCGTGGGGGGGTGACTGAATATCGTCAGTCAGTCAGTCAGTCAGTCAGAGAAGGGCGCAAAAGATCACAGAAGATTGACAGTAAATTTCATCACTGACTCAAACCGACACAAAGAGCCGAAAGTGGAGTAGGAAAGAACAACAACAACAACAAATTTACAACTGACTCCAAAACAATTCATAAGTACATTTTTCTTTTATCTTTATTCCTCATTCACACTATCTTTTTCAACTTAAATTGCTCGCCTCTTTTTCATTTTTACAACTATACAAAAACAAAAGAAACAGACATTATTCTGCTACTCTGTTAAAAGACAGCGAACACAGACCTTTTCATCAAAATCACAATTTTGCTTAAACGAACTAAAGCATTAATCCTTTTTACCCTATTCACAATATAATAAATATACAATGTTCTATTTTTTATAAACGTTCCTTATCGTGTTGTTTCTTCTTGAAATTTGCGTTGTATTTTGTGGGCAGGGTATCCCGTATTAAATTCTCCTTTAATCCGGGTACGCTGAACCCCACACATTGTTCTAGCCTACAGTTCTTTTGTTGCAGCTGGCACCTTTCATTTAGGTATGCCTAACCGCTTGTTGAGGTTTACACGAACTCCGATTTAACTGTAGAGAAATTTATATACCTAGGCTTCTGCTTTTGTTTGTTTCAGGAATTTAAGTGTGGAAAAAATCCTCTAGGTCAGTGTTTGTCAAACTTTTTAAGCAAGGGCACACATAAGAGTAAATACAAATATCACGGCACACTTAGCAATATTTTTAAAGGGTATACATTTATATGTTATGAAATAAAACCATAGATTAAAACACACACACACACACAAATATGAACTTTCAGATTTCTCCAGATTGGAGAGTTAATGTTTCCATTCGAAATCTTTAACCCGATTGGCTGGTTCACTTTGTTTGGAACTCTCATACCTAATACTCCGGCCGTTTAAAGTCGCTGTGATACGCATCAGTGTATTAAGGCGTGGATAATTGATGGAACAAGTTATGCAGCCCGGAGAGTATTTGATCGGATTAAATGTAAATCACAACAAGCATTCTAAATTGAACCCTGCGTACTGGCGCTACACAATCACAAACAACGGACTCAAACTTTCAATAACAACTATTAAAATGGATGTCAGTCAGCAGGAAAAAGATGACATAACAAAAATGTTGACCCACTATACGACAACAAACAAAAGATTAGTACAGTGTTTCTCAACCTTTTTAAGCAATGACACAGCGAGGAACAAATGAAAATATGACGTCACACCTAGGAGCAAATGAAAATGCCACGGCACACTTAGTAAAATTTTTAATGGCTATACATTTAAATTTTATGAAATAAAACCAAAGATTTAAGAAATACACACACAAATAGAAACATTTTCATTTTATAAAATTTCATTTTATAAAATTTGGAAAATTATGAAGTCCAATGTTCAATGTTGCATTTCGGAAACCTCGACAATATTAATTCATAATTCACTATAATTTTTTTCAAAACTTTAAATTAAACAAAGAATGTTGAATCCAATTATATGAAGAAAAGGTTAAAAGTGGTTAGTTATTCTAGAGCAGTGTTTCTCAACCTTTTTAAACCAGCAATAATTTTTGAAGGAAAAATTATTATCAGAAATACATTTAAAAAAATACCAGCAATACAGTTATACATTCTTTGAAAAAATATGACCAGCTATAGATTTCTTCAAGAAAAAATATTCCCAAAAATAGACTTTTGAAGAAAAACATTTTACCAGCAATAAAAATTTTGTCGGCATTAAATAACCCATTGAGGTTGATGTGCCGTAAAACAAATCAAACCAAACCAAACCAAAACCTTTTTAATGTTTCTATTCAACTATTTGGGCAGCTAATTTAGTGTCAAAACCTGTGCCTGGCGTTTTTTCCCCCCAATTTCTTCAATGTTTGGTCAGATGTGTGATAAGCAGACCCTCATTTCTTCTTTTGATGACAATATTTCAAGACAGGCTTAAGAAGATCGGACGATACACTAGTTCTATAGTAATAAATAGTTTATATCTATTAAGAACAAAAACCTTTATTAGAACTTATTTTTAATGCCTTGGATTTTGAATACAATTATATGAAGAAAAGGTTAATAGTGGTTACTTAGTTATTCTAGGGCAGTGTTTTTCAACCTTTTAAAGCTACGGCACACGTAGTAAATACAAATATCACGGCACACTTACCCAAATACATTTAAATGTTATCAAATAAAACCATAGATTTTTTAAAAATACACCCACAAATATGAACTTACTTTATTTTCAATGTTTCTATCTGTGCAGATTATTTAGTGTGAAAACTGTGTCTGGTGTTTTTTCACGATTTCTTCCATGTTTGATCTTTTAATCACAATATTTCGCGACAGATTTACGAAGATCTACAGGAACAAATACTTTATATCTCTAAGAACAAAAACGTTCATTGCAACTGATTTTTTTGCCTTATATATTCTTTTTACAATGTTTCAGTTGAAATGCCATAAGTGTTACGGCCACATCACGTTGAAACATAGGTTCCCTGACGATCACCAAGGTAAGGCAACATCGACTCCGGAAGAGGTTTATTTAGTTTTCTTTCGCTTTTTTAAAAAAAATCGGCATCTGGGTCCTCCTTTTTATCCAACAATTCTGCCCCTTAAATATCTTGACAATTCTACTGACGCTCTAGGAATTGGTATATAGACTAAGACCATCAGTTAAGCAATATCGATCCCCGTTAGTGCTTAGTTGCGAGATTTCTTCAATGTTTGGTCGAATGTGAGATAAGCAGACCCTCATTTCCTCTTCAGTTGGGTGTAGTCTTTCTCGCTTCTTATTTTTGATTTTAGGGTTATTTAGGGTTGAGAAGCCCAATTCACATAAATAAGAAGGTTAAGCAACATCGACCCCAAAAGAGGTTTATTTAGTTTTCTTTCTTTATTTTCTTTTTTCTTTTCTTTTTTTTCAATTCGGCATCGGGGTCCACCTTTTTCTCCAACAATTCTGCCCCTTAAAAATCTCGAAAATTCTACTGACTTCTAGGAATTGATATATAGACTAAGACCGTCAGTTAAGCAACATCGACCCCGGTTAGTGTCTTGTTAGGTGACCCCTTGGGAATACCAGGTGCTGTAAGCCTAAATGTCCGTACGGAATTGTTAATCGTAAAGCCGAGTTCCAATTCCAATTGGGTTCATTTAATTCACTTACGGGAAAATAAACTTAGGATAGGTATCAATCCATCTCTTCTACCACTAGCTATGGGTTAAATAATTAGACTTGTATCCCTAAAGCATTATTATCTCCCCCAAAACATTTACAATCTAAAAATATTTTATGGGTTTATTTAAACTGGAAAGGGTTGATAAGACGTAAAAAACGATTTTAAATGGATTCGCAGGGAACATAAGAGTTAAGATAACTGCGGGGTGTCATGATCGCTTATATCCTGAAGTGACATTCTGTTTAAAAAAGGACCATCTCTTTGTCTTCGACGTATGAGTGTCCAGTAATTCAGTTTCGATAACTGAACAGTCAGGCTAACCACATATATGAATTCCTTTTAATGCTGAAGTCTTGAACATAAGCAGCCATACTTTTTCGAAGAACAAAATACAGAGACAACTGTGATGTCCTTCTAGACAAGTTGCCAACCAAGGCTAAACAGCATCGACTATCCTACCTTTCAATATATAGATGGTGAAGAGATGCATTTATTCATTTGCGTTGGGTATTTGCGTGAATGAAGTTTACACACATATATATATATATATATATATATATATATATATAGAGAGAGAGAGAGAGAGAGAGAGAGAGAAGGAGAGAGAGTGTGTGAGGGAGAGAGATAATAAATGTAACAATCCGTTGGTATATAATCCAAGTGGATTCTCGTAATATAAAATATTCAAACTGATCCACATAAAGAGCTCAATGTATTTATTATTACAGAGCAAATAATTAATAAACAATAAAATCCAAAATCACCTCATATGGGAAATAACCATATTTCAGTAGACGAAAATATAAGTGGTCTGTCTTATCAACCCTGGTGTGGACTGAGATTGTGTCAGAAAAATCTTTCTGAAGAAATTTTCTGACACGAACTTCGTCCACACTGGGGTTGGTAAGAAAGACGACTTATATTTTCGTCTGCCGAAATAAGCTTATTCCCAATATGAGGTGGTTTTATTGTTTATCAATATATATATATATATATATATATATATATATATAGCCATTATCAAGGATGAGTTTTACAGTGTGGAATTCGAGCGGTTTGTGTGCTCCGTAGCATTTACGTGCCGTGAGCGGCCAGTTGATCGGGGCAAGGCTTCTATTTTTAGAACATTTTAAAACGCCATCTCCTTTACTAAATAGTGTAAAGTTAATAGTGAGAGAATTAAGTTTAATAAGTAGAGTCTCCTTAATGACGAGCTGTGTAAGGCTATGTGACCTGAAAAGGATACTTGTATTATCAACTAGAATTTTTCTTGGAAGTTATGAGTTAATAAATGTTTATTAATCATACTGCGACAGGTGCCATATAAGACATCTACTCAGTGAGGTAGTAGTGTGTCCTTTATATAAACACCCGACAATACCCCACATAAAATCCGATCATATATATATATATATATATATATATAATGGAATCTCCCGTCGGTTTCGATGTATGAGGATCTGACAGCTTAATTGATTCAGTTATGAAATTTTGTGCGATAATCTTAAGTGGCACTTAAGACCCGCTAGTGATTTACAAAGGAGGCCACATATGGAGCAAGTGTGAGGATTGTGAGATGAGATCACTGTTAGATTGGCTGATCTTTTAGATCATGCTCTCGCTTCTTGAAGATCATTCAGACAAGCAGATTGAACATTGCTGAGTCCACTAAAACACGTTGATCTCCATTCTACCCGCCCCAAGGCTAAGCGCTCAAGGGTGTTATGTGCTATATTGACAACTGACAAGTTGCTTTTCAGCTTTTCTTTGTATCTTAGCCATGGACGTCCTATATTCCTGTAGCCCTGATCTACCTGTATGTACATTAGGATATTGGGTATCCTGTCATCAGACATTCTCAAGACATGACCAGTCCACCGTAACTGAGACTGTATGATAATAGTCTCGATTCCTCCAATATTACACCTGTTAAACAGGTCTACGTTAGATGTCCTATCTTAAAGGTTAACTCCACAGATTGCACGCAGACAGCTTTTATGGAAAACATGCAGCTGGCGTATATGGTACCTGTATGGAGTCTACGACTCTGAGCCGTACAAAAGGATGGCAAATACAACAGCTCTGTAAACCCGAATTTTCGTATCCAGTCGAATACCTCGCTCATTCCACAAGCGATGGCGAAGTTTGCCAAAAGCACTGGTAGCCTTAGCAATCCGATGCATGATTTCATCATCTAAAGTTCCACTTAACATTGACTTTGCTACCAAGATAGGTGAAAGACTTTACATAGACTTTATATATAATGACCTATAGCCACAGAAGAAGAAAATAGGCTTACCTTTAAGAGACACTTTCGGCTAACACTTTATAAAAAGGTGAACGTTGGCGCGTAGAACAAAATACTCAATGACACAATTGTAAATAGCGAATGAGGAGGGAAAATTGGAACACGATTAAAATACATTTTAATTGTAAATAAATTGACGACTAAAAACAAAATAAATGTTTCCAAAAGTGTATAAAATAGAAAAAAATATTTAGATATAGATATATAATGTATATTTTCAGTAGCTTTTCCTTTCTTTGTTTCGTTGCATATGACAGACAAGGAATATTTGATTAATCTCTTACTGAGATTTTCTAGTATTCTTAAATTTTACCGTTTGGTTGGGGTAAGGGAGTGTAAAAATTGTCCGCAGTGTCTATTATCACGTGCACTTTCGGCCATTTGCAGTTAGGTTTTGTTCATTTCCCAACATGATTGCCTTTTAAGATGTAGTTGCGTGATATCTATAGAGCAGTAGCGATTATTCTAAACCCCGCGAAAGTAACGTGGCTGGAATTCGAGTTGGCGTCTTTTTATTAAAAAAAAATTTTAGCACATTATTTCCGTTGTTAAATAAGGTGAGATTAAAACTGTGTGCCAGATGTTTTTTGTCGAGGACTTCTCTTACAGCGTGACCTTTTTTTTTACGGGATTTATAATGTGTGTGTTTGCATGTGTGTGTTGAAATAACTAAAAAAATATATTTACACGGACACACACAGACACACACACATGCAGAGATGCGTGCAGACACACACACACACAGAGGTAAATACACAAGCAAACACACAGACACACATACACAGACGCAGTTATGTATTTATTTACTGTTTCTGGTTTTAATCGCTGATCTTACACGTAAGATGCATTAAACAAATAAGGCAAAGAATAGATTCATGTATTTTTGTATGAATTGACTTCGTAGGCAGCGTTTGAGATTTTCTTTTTGCTACCCAGGATAGATAGATAGATAGATAGATAGATAGATAGATAGATAGATAGATAGATAGATGTAGACATATGAACGGGGCTAGATATATCTGAATACATATATTACGAGAAAGAAAGAAAGAAAGAAAGAAAGAAAGAGACTGAGATAGATAGATAGATAGATAGATAGATAGATAGATAGATGAACGGGGTGAGATATACCTGAATACAGATATTACGAGATAGATAGATAGATAGATAGATAGATAGAACGAAAGAAACCCACTGAGATAGATAGATAGATAGATAGATAGATAGATAGATAGATAGATAGATAGATGAAAACAGGCCGAGATAGAAAGAAAGAAAGAAAGAAAGAAAGAAAGAAAGAAAGAAACAGACTAAGATAGATAGATAGATAGATAGATAGATAGATAGATAGATAGATAGATATTGCTCGGCATTCCACTTAAAGGAAGAATATAATTTCAAAATGAAAGATGTGAACGGATGAAGAAAATAGATAAACATCAAGTAAAAAAAATAATCATCGAAATGCCTTCACAAAATTAAGAGGAATGCAAAGAAAGAAAGAAAGAAAGAAAGAAAGAAAGAAAGAAAAAGTATAAGTCCTAAGAAGACCAGTCGGCTGAAAATGAAAATGGCAGAGTGAGATAATGAAGGTAGGCGGTGGCGGACCATCGTGTGATCTCTATGACAACCAATGACGTACATTGGTCGTCACTGGTGACGGAATAAAAGTAACGCGTACGTGTGTGCATATTTCGTGTGTTTGTCTGCGGCTGTGTCTGTGTGTGCGCATGCATTCTTGGAAATGTGCCTCTCCGATAATGTGTTTGTTGTCGGTTCGTTTCATTTCACCTTACTGATGACCCGCAACCCGTAAATTTACCATTATTAGTAATAGTAGTCGTGTACTATTTATTCCTAACTGCGTGTGTTTCCTCCTTACTGTTTTGGTCTGCACGTAAACAAGTCCCACTGCCACTCACCTCTTTACAAAAGACTGACCCAATATATCTACGTATAGAATACACTTTCTATTTTAGGGATGGGATCTTGACATTTCAGTGTTCCCCAATTTTCTAGATCCCAAGTTTGGCATATCTTTATTTTTTTTTATATATATATTGATATATCGTCACATGAATGGTAAATAATTTTCGCGATCGAATAAGTCAGTCTAAGAAATCTTTTTATAGGTTCTTCGAGAGGATTATTAATGATTATATATATATATATATATATATATATATATATATATATATATATATATAAATAAGAATATATATATATATATATATATATATATATTAACAATGGTTTCCAAACTACCTCATCGACCACCAGATAGAGTATTTCTTTCTAAAGTGACTAATAACGATACTGACAAAGCATGTCAAAAATATCCAAAAGTTCTACATTTCGGGGCGCTTTCGGCTATTCTTTTAGCCATTATCAACCACGATTTTTTAACTATATATGTGGGTTCTTTATATATGTATCTAAAGTATCATGAAATTTTTACTTTCCGAACACGGTCAGCACATTTTGGCCATGTTTATAGTTATCTTGATATATATGAAGAAATATACTCTTAATGTGTGTCATATTTATGGGATAAAGTGCTCAATATAAGAGATAGAGCGTGTGTAAATATGAGTGAACATTGAAGTGAAGTTAGAGGCGATATGGTGTTTCTTGCTAGACGCAATCGTCAGGCCATATATATATATATATATATATGTTATCGCACATTGAGTGCTGGTGTTAATAAAATAGTGCTCGATGTAATATAACAGAGCTATTAATTATATATTAATAATTATACATATTATCCCACAACGGTAACACGACTCGGAGTTTGATGCGTTGTGTATGTAACTGCAAGTCGTGCTACTGGTGAAGAATATATATATATATATATATATATATATATATATATATATATATATATATATATTTCGTCAAAAGACGACTAACAAGGTACTGCGATTAAGCTTTTTTTTTTAATTTTTTCTTGTATTTGTACAAGTGGTTTCTTTTCTGGACACAAAGCGTGTCGAAAATATCCAAAAGTTCTGCATTTCCGGGCGCTTTCGGCTACTCTTTTAGGCATTATCAACCACGATTTTTTACCTATATATGTGGGTTCTTTATATATGTATCTAAAGTATTATGAAATTATTTTTAATGCTATTCAGTGTTAGATTTTCCTTTTTATTAGTATGATGCCTTCGATAATTTTTAATCATTTTTCTACATGTGGATGAGACTATTATACTTGTATTTTCTACTAGTATGTTTCGAATTTAATCTGGTAGATTTGGAGATGTGGTTAAATGAGTCATAATGTAGCTATGGTCGAGTAGACGTACTGTAAGTCGTCTAGATAGGCATGTAGTAGTCTGACCTATATAATTATTTATGATTTTGGTTTTATCAGGAACACCGTTCCTGAAGAGATACTTGAACTCGCAAATAATGTTGGTTCTCAGTAGTTTTGATTTTGAGGGTGTGTTATTTTTTATGATAAATTTAGCTGTTTACAATTTTTTGTTCAGTTTGACTGAGGTTTTGTATTTCTTTATGATATTTCTAAAAAAAAATTCGTCATTCTTATAGCTGACAAGTATTTGGCTTTTGTAGATGTTAATGTTATTGTGTATGTTCAGTATCGTTATTAGTCACTTTAGAAAGAAATACTCTTTCTGGTGGTCGATGAGGTAGTTTGGAAAACCATTGTTAACTAGCGTCGTTTTTTACATCATTATTAGTGCGAACGAGAGGATGAATGCTCGAGTGTTGTCTTTAGGATAATTTTTATAACTGCTATTTTATATCTAAGTGGGCATTGACTCTTAAAATTAAAGTGGAAGTCGCTTCTACCAGTGTCGATATATATATATATATATATATATATATATATTGTGTATATTTAGGCAGCAATTTTTCATTGATGCTTGTTTCATTAAATAATATAAACAAGTTTTATCTTTTTATTTTAAGTTCCTTTGATATTGTCTGATAAGATTAATAACATATATCATTGAAGGACGAAATGTTTAAATCCAATCTAGCTTCCCATACTTAATACTTCTCGTTTACACTCTCAGTTCACTATTGGTAGGACTATCATCCTCATCTTTGTTGCCATAGTTATAACAATGTTTTGGCCGATGTACGCTCCGGCCTTCTTCCGATAGTTGGAATGTCGAACTGAACCCTTTATTTCGCTCGCTGGAGTAGACTAGTTCTACGTGCCATGTCTAATGGATGTCAGTTATCTCCTGTTAATTCACCTCTCCAAGTTCTCCACCGCCTTAACCAGGTATTGAACTCACACTCTTTGGGTCCTGTCACTGGATCTAACTATCCACTGTGCTATATGTCCTTGATGGCATCTGTGCTTGAATTTCCGGGACTTATAAACCTAATGTCTTCAGCAACCATTTTTTTACCAAGAGAACTTGCAGAGGGGAATTAACAGGAGATAACTGATAACTGACATCCATCAGACATGGCATGTGGAACTAGAACAGTCTACCCCAGCGAGCGAAATAAAGCGTTCAGTTCGACATTTCAACCACCTGAAGAAGGCCGGAGCGTACATCGGTCGAAACGTTGTGATAAATATGGCAACAAAGATGAGGATGATAGTCCGAGCAATGTAAATAGCGAATTAAAGCAGGTGACTTGCAGTTCGAACAGTATCGCTAATTAATTTACTATTGTTTATCATGGCATTTTATTGTTATTAACCAGAATTAGGCAAAACTATTTTAATAATGAATTTATGCACTGTTAATTAATTTCTTTGTCTTAAATGTTATTGTAAGTTTTGAAGCTTGGATAAGCATGGAATAATAATAATACAACACAAAATGTACGTAAACAAAATCTATTGAAACAAGGAAAAAGGTACACAATATTTACAGTTAGTTTTGGTATATTCTTGGGAAGACGGTTCCTGCAGAATGGGTTGACTTAATCGCAGTCAGGCAGAGTCTCTCGATTCGATCTCTTCTTCCTTCTTTTCCCGTCTTCCGGTACCAACCCATATTTATATGGTCGGTACTCCACTATGTAAATTAGGTGGATCGTACCACAACAGTAAGTAACTATATAGTGACTTTATTGCCACCCTGTATATATATACATATATATATATATGTGTGTGTGTGTGTGTGTGTGTGTGTTTCTTTTGTCCAAGTTTAATTATAGATCAGCGAAAGCTTTTTGGCAAATATATTTTTTCCTATACCTTGGATCACTGTTTTGACTTCCATGCGTAAAGTTAGGAATGAGTTGGAATTCTCCAACGGGGATGTGTCTCCTGCAGCGAAGCGTAAAAATCCTCCACCACGTTCGGACAGCACCAGGGGACCGTAATTGTGTACCGAGGGTGCAGATCACTATCGATGCGCATCCCGGAACCTATATAAGGCCCATTGTCAGATATATCCGTGTCTCTCAGAGCACAAACCGTAATGTGGTGTAGCCGAACATGCGTTTGAACTCATGTAATGACGAAATGGCACTTCATGCCTGCACACATAAAAATATCTACACATATAAATATGTAATCCAAGCGTTACTGAATCTGGGTACTTGATTTTGTATCAATACATTCATTTTTTTGGAAGATGTTTTTGTTTTCCTTACTGTCTTCAATGTATTTTCAATGACCTTACGCAACCTATATTGCGTACACGATATTTTTATTTTAGCGAAAAACAAACAAGAAATTGATAATCTCAAAACCTTCGAAAAAATACACCTGTCCTTAATTTTACCAATGAAGTGAATCAAAAAAATGAATTCCCATTCTTAGACGTTCTCGTAGAATTTAGCAATAATACATTCACTACCTCATTATATAAAAAAACACTAGTAGAAACTCTTGCCACTTTCATTTTAAGAGTCAGTGCCCACTTAGATATAAAATAGCAGTTATAAACAATCTCCTAAAGAGATCACTCGAGAATTCATCCTCTTGTGTACTGTTAAAGAACTTAATGATGTAAAACAGACGCTAGTTAACAATGGTTTTCTTAACTACCTCATCGACCACCAGATTAGACTATTTATTTCTAAAGTAACTAATAACGATACGGAACATTCAGATAAAAACAATAGCATTAACATCTACAAAAGTCAAATACATGTCAACTATAAGAAAGACGAATTTTCTCCTAGAAATATCATCAAGAAATCCGTCAAACCGAACAAAAGAATAATAAATGAATGAGATCTGGTCTCAGTGTTCAATAGTTTCAAGTATATATTTTGTGTGTGTGTAAAATTGAAACAGAAAGAAAAAGGTAGTAAACGCCAAAAGTGATAACAAACTCAAACTTCTTATGGTTTTATGAAAGGAAAACTGTTAACATTAAAACAAAAAGATTCAAAAATCATATATATGGATGGCAATACGATTATGTTTGTTCAACAGCGGGAATAGGTTATTCTTGTTTAATATCATTGAGAGGAGAGATCCATTAACAATTATTTTGACAACATGCGAAGTCTATTCAAGAGGGTTTGAGATATCTTTTGGAGAGGCAATTATAACTTACCTAAATTATTGTAGTTTTAGTATATACATCTTTGTGCAAATTAATTGAAACAACCGCTTTAGTTTCCTTTCCTTCACCATACAGTCAGTTTTAGACCCACTGGAGTGACAGGGGGAAATCGATTTCTATTTGCAGTGGTGTACAGTAATATGAATCTATTTCCGGTGTACGTGATGAAATATGCTTGGCTTTGAAAAATATTGCGTCATCCGTGATTACATCAGATTTTTATCACGCCCAGTCACTATTTTCCTGACTTTCGATTAGTTGTCCTACAGCCACTGTTTGCGATGTATGTTACTCCAAGGAAGCGTACGAAAATTGTAACACTGCACGAACAGAATGGCAAGCCTCACAAGTGAGTAAATCAAAGTACTACAGACTGGACCTGAAACGCTCCTGATTTAAGTCCAATCGTGAATCTGTGGTCAATCTGCAAAGAACGTTCTTGTGGAATGGACATACGAAGTACTGACATGTACAGTGGGTCATGTTTCATTGGAAAAATACGAAACAAAGTAAATAATAACGGAATTATTCGTTTTGTTTCAATTAATTTGTACAACGGTGTATGTTACTTTATCTGAGTTGTATTTTCAATTTTTCTAATGATTATGATGACGTGATAAAGGCAGTTAGGACATAGCTAAGAGAACAAATAGAATCTTTTACATCCTTGTGTAAATTAATTGAAACAACCGCTTTAGTTTTCTAATGCCGCACGAACACACTGGCAAGCCTTAGCATTGACCAAATCAAAGTACTATAGACTGGACTGGAAATTCTCCTGATTTAAATCCAATCGAGAATCTGTGGTCAATCTGCAAGGAACGGCATCGTGGAATGGACATACGAAGTCATGATTAATTGAAAAATTACAAAAATGCAAATAATAACGGATTTATTCGTTTTGTTTTAGTTAATTTGCACAAGGGATTAATTACTATACATCTTGTAAGTTCACTTGCTATCTCTTGTTCTTCCAGACTCATGGAGACGATTGTAAAAGCTCTTTGAACACACCCGACTAAACAGTGCATTTCACGTTTGCAGAATGCGGTCAGAACATGAAGACAATTTGGAAGCTCGCTATGCAATAAAGTTTTGTGTTAAACTTGCTACAGAAACGCATGAAATGCTCCAGACTGCATATAGATTAACTCGTATGAGCTAAGCCTAAAATTTTCACCTGCACAAGAGGTTCAAGGATGGTGGAGAGGATGCGAGAGACGATAACAATGTGGATGTGGATGGCCGAACATCAAAGCTGGTAGAGAAACTTCGCAATTTTCTAAATAAAGATAGTCATGTGTCTCTAAAGACAATAGGTATACAGTTTGGTTTATGAGTTGGTGTTGAAATTGTACACAGAATTATTATGACGGGAGGAGGGAGGAAGAGAGTGAGAGAAGTTAAGAGAAGCAGATTGAGAGTAAGTGAGAAAGAAAGAGAGGACGAAACAGGGGAGAGAGACAGATCAGAATGCGTGAAGAAAAAAACAAAGAAAGTGAGAGAAGGAGAGTAACAGAGAGTCAGATAGATGGAGCAAAACGAAAGAGCAGGGGAAGAGAGAATGAGAAAAAGATCTGAACATGCGCAAAGTTTGTTTCCGGTGTGCTCAGTGTCGAACAGAAGGAAAGACGTGTTGGTGACATCAGGGAGATGGTTGAGGGTCATCACAACTGTCCTTCACCCTCCCTACAGTTGAGACCTTGCTCCCTGTGACGTTTGGTTGTTCCACGAACTGAAGAAGAATCTCAGGGTCCATCTTTTCGGGAAAAGAAAAATTCGCTCAGCATAGTGTAATGGTTAACGAGCTTGTCTTCGTGTGACTATTAGTTTGTGTGAAGGGATAGCAGAATCATTTTGAAGACACTGAGAAGATTAATCAGGCTGTGACAAGGATCTTGAACACCTTCACATTGAATGTCTTCCATGGGGCCTTCAAGAAATGCAGAATATATATATATATATGTATATATATATATATATATATATATATATATATATATATATAATGAACAATAAAAAGTATTAAAAAATTAAAATTTTCAGACACACTGGGTCGCATATTAATATTCTCTCGTTTGTATTATTATTGCATTTAGATTCCTCGACTAGTTTCGGCTAACATGACCATCATCAAGAGAAAAATAACTCTGCTTTCTGGTAGCAGTAAACTACAGAAATGAATGTCTTGATGGAGAAAATGAACTTTTGTCTGTAGTTTTCATTTCTTTGTTTTTTTTTTTTTTAATATGGATTTTGGTCAGACCTTGTGTTGGCAAAACAGTCTCTTTTAAGTTGTTATTAAAGGTTAGAGCTGGATGTATTCATATATATATATATATATATATATATATATATATATTTACAAACAATATATATATATATATATATATATATATATATATATATATATATACAAACAAATATATATATATATATATATATATATATATATATATATATATATATATATATATATATATACAAACAAAAATCATATATACAATTATGCTGTTTTAATGTTAATATGTCAACGTCGGACATTAAAACATCATAATTGTATATAAAGATTTTTGTTTTTTTTATATATTTTTCTTCATACTGTCGGATCTATATCCATATATTTGCTTACATATATATATATATATATATATATATATATATATATATATTTCCTTATGTGCGTATATTGAGAAAATTAAGGAGGATGTGACAAGGATCCTGACCACCTTCACATTGAATGTCTGCCATGGGGCCTTCAAGAAATAGCTGGCTGAGGGGGGGGGAGGTTCTAGAACAAGAGCAATGAAGTCAGAGGATCCGACTTTGAAGGAAGTTAGTGTAATGCACTTCTTTGAAATTAATAAACGTCTGCCCTGAAAAGATCTCAAGACTTCTGCAACGCACGTCTTACCTACAAGCCATTGATTATTCTACAGTTATTGCATCCTGGATATATTCAAGTACTTCCGTGATAGGCAAATTTGCGCAAGTATCCTGAAATTATGTATTGACAAGTGATCAAACTCCATGTTTATACAGTTTCACATGTAAATAGAAATAGGTTGTTCATACAAGCGATTTTTTTACTGGCTATTTGTTGCTCATCATTGCTGACTTATACAAAGATTTCTTAAATTGGGAAATTTAAGCAAAATATCTAGGAATAGTGTGTCAGTATGGAACCTCATCCGTACACACGCAGTCACTCACGCATATAGAATAAGGCTATTCACAGGAGCAACTTTGTACTAGCCATTTTTTGCTTACCATTAATCCTTTGTTACACATGTAATTCTGAAACATGTGAAATTTACCAAGAAAGATCTGTGGATAGTGTATAGGCAAGTGAGTCAGTCTCAGGGTCCATCCGATTAACTTTTACTGAAACACTGGGCGTCATGTTTTGAGGTAAATATTTACTAGTGATTTTCCAAGTGTAGCTTAGCTGTGGCACACGACCGAAAGTATGTGACACCCATTGAGGTTCGAACTCACAACTCAGTCGTAATTGTTCTAGCGAGACAAGCTTGCTAACCATGACACCGTCTCGAGGTGCCCAGGTAAATACTGGGTGTCCATAAAGTTCGTGTGCACTTTAAAAATTTTATAACTTTATTTGTATTTGCTATAGAAATAATTTGTAAAAAGGATTAGAAAGAAGTAAATCTATGTTTTTTATGGTTTGATTGGAATTTTATTTAAGTTTCTACATGTCCTCCATCATTAGCAATACAAAAAGTAATAAGATTTTCCAGTTCACGGAAAACATTTGCCAACTGATTTACAGTAATGCCTGAAATCACATTAGTTATTTTAGCTCTACTTAAAACTAGGTACATTAAACTTTATAACATTTTTTACAGATTATTTCTATCGCAAATACAAATAAAGTTATAAATTTTTTAAAGTGCACACGAACTTTATGGACATCTGTATTTACTAAGTTTCTTTTTTTTGTTTCTTCCTTTTCTCTCTCTCTCTGTGTGTGTGTGTGTGTGTGTGTGTGTGTGTGTGTGTGTGTGTGTGCTCGTGTACGGGGAAGACGCAAAGACTCCCTCTCTCTATTTATATTCAACTCTACCTGCATTGGTACAATGTTTTAAAATGCATGCCTTGGAAGCTATTATTGCTATTTTAATAACGTTCGCTTAGTTTTGTCACAAGGATCCACGTGTGGGGCGTCCAGTAATGATCGAACTTCATTCTTCGTTTTTGTTTGCCGTGTCCTTTCTCAACAGTATCTCTCCAAACTTTCCTTTTGTTTCTGTGAAGAAATCTCTGTTTGAATTCCCTCTTATTTCATACCATGCTATCCCCTCACACAAATTGATATTCACACTCAGAAAAGCTCGTTAACCATTCTGAGTGAATTTTTCATGATATTTCTTTCCCCGAAAAGATGACGATCCAACATTGTTTATTTCTCTCACAGTTTTTCATGTCTTTTATTGGATTATATACGCCATATTGGATTATATACGCCATGCTCCATTTTGTTGGTGCAAAACGATTATTGTTTATACGTCTTTTTGATAGAGGAATGGACTGTAATAAGAGAAAAGAGAGGTTGTAGAATGAAAATGAATGAGAAGAAAATGAAAGAAGCATCTGAAAAAGTGTGTTCGGGTTGCAGGATTTTACAAATACATTCTTGTCCTGACTACCAATGAAAGAAAGAAAGAAAGAAAGAAAGAAAGAAAGAAAAAAAGAATAAAAAACAAAAAGTTGTTAAGAAAGAATGAAAAAAGAAAGAAAGAAATGAAAAATAAAAAACAAAGTTGTTAAGAAAGAAAGAAATAAAGAAAGAAATGAAGAGTAAAAAGCAGGGTTGTTACGAAAGAAAGAGTTTTTTTTTTTCAAAAATAAGAAAGAAAATAAAAGGTATTTTCAGACTGACATATATAGATAGATAGATAGATAGATAGATAGATAGATAGATAGATAATGACGTACTAACGACGATTGTTCGTTATTTTACTTAATAAATAAAATTTTAAAATGTAACCTATTAAAAAAATAGACACATATCAAACCTAAAAATCGTAGAAAATCCTCCACAAAATCAAATGGAATGCAAAGAAAGAAAGAAAGAAAGAAAGAAAGAAAGAAAGAAAGAAAGAATTTTCGAGAAATAAAGAAAAATAAAGTAGGAAATAATTACGATTAATCAAAAGAAAGAAAATTAAGACTTTTTTAATGAAAGCGAAAGGAAAACTTATTAAAAATAAAATAAAATGACAAATCTTATTTAAAAAAGAAAAAAGGAAAGAAAATATTCTAAGGAATGACATTTTGATACTTGGGCTTATTTTTTGACAAAACTGCTTCTTTCTAGTAGCTTTTAAAACTGCCAATCACCGGGAAAAAATAAACAGTTTAAAGCCACCATGTAATACAATAATTAATTATAATCACGAAAATTAAAACCCTTTTTGTTAATAACATTTTTTTTTTTTTTAGAATTTTGCCTTGCCTTTTATTTATTGATTAAAATTTGACGAAAATAACCGACATTTTCTCAAAATACTGAGTCATCTTCGCATGCCGTTTAAATGGAGACAAATTGATTTGCATCACTGTTTTATTGGCCCGGGATTGTCCATTACAGTTCCCAGTCAGAAGTGGGAAAATCCAGAGATTGGAAAGTTTCTTTTTATATATAATTTTAAAATAAATATTGATAAGTAGATTTATGTCTGTTGTTTATTCTTCTTCCATTTTTGTTTTATTCATTAATTCTGCTGTTCATCACTTAATGGCCTTTAATGAATTCAGACAAGAGGCGCTGGGTGTGCCCAGAGAACAAAGGTGTTTTTGCAATCGTCTTTTCTAAATACTTTTTAACTCGAATGCATTTACATATTTTCTTCTTCTTCTTCTTCTTCTTCTTCTTCTTCTTCTTCTTCTTCTTCTTCTTCTTCTTCCTCCTCATCGTTCTTCTTCCTCCTCCTCCTGCTACTCCTCCTCCTCCTCATCGTTCTTCTTCTTTATCTTCTTCTTCTTCTTCTTCTTCCTCCTCCTCCTCCTCCTCCTCGTTCTTCTTCTTCTTTTTCTTCTTCTTCTTCTTCTTCCTCCTCCTCCTCCTCATCGTTCTTCTTCCTCCTCCTCCTCCTCATCGTTCTTCTTCTTCTTCTTCCTCCTCCTCCTCCTCGTTCTTCTTCTTCTGTAGTCTTCTTCTTCTTCTTCTTCTTCCTCCTCCTCCTCCTTCTCCTCCTCCTCCTCGTTCTTCTTCTTCTTCTTCTGTAGTCTTTCTGTCTCTTCTTCACTTACCCTCATTTTCCTTCTCTGTCTTCTCTTCAGCATCACTTCTCCTTTTTGTTGTTCTCTTCTCTCTCTTCTTTCTCCGTCTATTCATCTCTTTCTCCTCCTCTTTTACTCTTTCTTCTCTTCAGTTCATGTTTCTTCTTTTATTCTACTATTCCTTCTTGTCCTCTCTTATTTCTTCTTCTCATCACCTCATCTTCTTCACTTTTTCGGCTTTTCCCTTCCTCTTTCTTCTCTTTCTTCTTTTTCTTTTTCATCTCTAGTACATTTGCTTTCTTTCTTTCTTTCTTTCTCTTCCAGTTTGTTTTCTAATTCTAGATCTTTTGCTTCGCTTTCTTTTTCATCATTTTCTCTACGCTTTCTGCTTTTGACTCTTTGCTTCTCGCCTTCATTTTTGTCTTCTTCTTTGGTTCTCCCCTTTCTTTCTTATTTTTCAAATTTTGCTTCTCCTCCTCTTTCTTCTTTTTCATCCTTTGCTTCTCCCTCTCTTTCCTCTTTTTCATTCTTTGCTTCTCCTTCTCTTTCTTCTTTTTCATCCTTTGCTTCTCCTTCTCTTTCTTCTTTTTCATCCTTTGCTTCTCCCTCTCTTTCTTCTTTTTCATTCTTTGCTTCTCCTTCTCTTTCTTCTTTTTCATCCTTTGCTTCTCCCTCTCTTTCCTCTTTTTCATCCTTTGCTTCTCCCTCTCTTTCTTCTTTTTCATCCTTTGCTTCTCCTTCTCTTTCTTCTTTTTTATCCTCTGCTTCTCCTTCTTTTTCATCCTTTGCTTCTCCTTCTCTTTCTTCTTTTTCATCCTTTGCTTCTCCTTCTCTTTCTTCTTTTTCATTCTTTGCTTCTCCCTCTCTTTCTTCTTTTTCATCCTTAGCTTCTCCTTCTCTTTCTTCTTTTTCATCCTTTGCTTCTCTTTCTCTTTCTTCTTTTTCATCCTTTGCTTCTCCTTCTCTTTCTTCTTTTTCATCCTTTGCTTCTCCCTCTCTTTCTTCTTTTTCATCCTTTGCTTCTCCTTCTCTTTCTTCTTTTCATCCTTTGCTTCTCCTTCTCTTTCTTCTTTTTCATCCTTTTCTTTTTCTTCTCCTTCTCTTTCTTCTTTTTTCATCCTTTTTATTCCCCTCTTCTCTTTCTTCTTTTCATCCTTTGCTTCTCCTTCTCTTTCTTCTTTTTCATCCTTTGCTTCTCCTTCTTTTCTTCTTTTTCATCTTTGCTTCTCCTTCTCTTTCTTCTTTTTCATCCTTTGCTTCTCCTTCTCTTTCTTCTTTTTCATCTTTGCTTCTCCTTCTCTTTCTTCTTTTTCATCCTTTGCTTCTCCTTCTCTTTCTTCTTTTTCATCATTTGCTTCTCCTTCTCTTTCTTCTTTTTCATCTTTGCTTCTCCCTCTCTTTCTTCTTTTTCATTCTTTGCTTCTCCTTCTCTTTCTTCTTTTTCATCCTTTGCTTCTCCCTCTCTTTCCTCTTTTTCATCCTTTGCTTCCCCCTCTCTTTCTTCTTTTTCATCTTTGCTTCTCCTTCTCTTTCTTCTTTTTCATCCTTTGCTTCTCCTTCTCTTTCTTCTTTTTCATCCTTTGCTTCTCCCTCTCTTTCTTCTTTTTCATTCTTTGCTTCTCCTTCTCTTTCTTCTTTTTCATCCTTTTTCTTCTCCCTCTCTTTCCTTCTTTTTCATCCTTTGCTTCCCCCTCTCTTTCTTCTTTTTTCATCTTTGCTTCTCCTTCTCTTTCTTCTTTTCATCTTCTTTTGCATTCTCCTTCTCTTTCTTCTTTTTTCATCCTTTGCTTCCCCTTCTTCTTCTTCTTTTTTCATCCTTTTTCTTCTCCTTCTCTTTTTCTTTTTCATCCTTTAACTTCTCCTTCTTTTTCTTCTTCTTTTTCATCTTTTTCTTCTCCTTCTCTTTCTTCTTTTTTCATCCTTTGCTTCTCCTTCTCTTTCTTTTTTTCATCTTTGCTTCTCCTTCTTCATTCTTCTTTTTTCATCCTTTTCTTCTCCTTCTCTTTCTTCTTTTTTCATCATTTGCTTCTCCTCTCTTTTCTTCTTTTCATTCTTTTTCTTCTCCTTCTCTTTCTTCTTTTTCATCCTTTGCTTCTCCCTCTCTTTCCTCTTTTTCATCCTTTGCTTCCCCCTCTCTTTCTTCTTTTCATCTTTTCTTCTCCTTCTCTTTCTTCTTTTTTTCATTTGCTTCTCCTTCTCTTTCTTCTTTTTCATCTTTTCTTCTTTTTTTCTTCTTCTTTTCTTCTTTTTTCATCCTTTGCTTCTCCCTCTCTTTCTTCTTTTTTCCTTTTTTTCTCCTTCTCTTTCTTCTTTTTTCATCCTTTTTGCTTCTCCTTCTCTTTCTTCTTTTTTCATCCTTTTCAATCTCCTTCTCTTTCTTCTTTTCATCCTTTTCTTCTCCTTCTCTTTTTCTTTTTCATCATCCTTTCCTTCTCTTTCTTCTTTTTCATCCTTTTAATTCCTTCTCTTTCTTCTTTTTCTTTCTTTCTTTTTCTTTTCATCCTTTGCTTCTCCTTCTTTTCTTCTTTTTCATCTTTTGCTTCTCCTTCTTTTCTTCTTTTCATCCTTTGCTTCTCCTTCTCTTTCTTCTTTTTTTCATCATCTCTTGCTTTGCTTCTCCTTCTCTTTCTTCTTTTTTTCATCCTTTTTCATTTTCTTCTCCTTCTCTTTCTTCTTTTTCATCCTTTGCTTCTCCTTCTCTTTCTTCTTTTTCATCCTTTTGCTTCTCCTTCTCTTTCTTCTTTTTTTTCAATTTTGCTTCTTTCTTCTTTTCATCCTTTGCTTCTTCTTCTTCATTCTTCTTTTTCATCTTTTTCATCTCCTTCTCTTTCTTCTTTTTTTTCATCCTTTTCTTCTTCTTTTCTTTTCTTCTTTTTTCATCCTTTTCTTCTCCTTCTCTTTCTTCTTTTCATCCTTTGCTTCTCCTTCTCTTTCTTCTTTTTCATCCTTTGCTTCTCCTTCTCTTTCTTCTTTTCATCCTTTTTCCTTCCCTTCTTTTCTTCTTTTTCATCCTTTGCTTCTCCTTCTTTTTTCTTTTTTTTTGCTTCTCCCTTTGCTTCTTTGCTTCTCTTTTCTTCTTTTTCATCCTTTGCTTCTCCTTCTCTTTCTTCTTTTTCATCCTTTGCTTCTCCTTCTCTTTCTTCTTTTTTCATCCTTTTGCTTCTCCTTCTCTTTCTTCTTTTTCATCCTTTGCTTCTCCTTCTCTTTTCTTCTTTTTCATCTTCTCTTTCTTCTTTTCTTCTTTTTTCTTTTTTTCATCTTTGCTTCTCCTTCTCTTTCTTCTTTTTTTTCCTTTTCTTCTCCTTCTCTTTCTTCTTTTTCATCTTTGCTTCTCCTTCTCTTTCTTCTTTTTCCTTTTGCTTCCTTTTCTTCTTTTCTTCTCTTCTCCCCCTCTTTCTTCTTTTTCATCCTTTGCTTTCCTCCTTCTTTTTCTTTTTTTTCATCCTTTGCTTCTCCTCTCTTTCTTCTTTTTCATCCTTTCTTCTTTTTCTCTTTCTTCTTTTTTCTCCTTTCTTTCTTCTTTTCATTCTCCTCTCTCTTTTCTTCTTTTTCATCCTTTGCTTCTCCTTCTCTTTCTTCTTTTTCATCCTTTGCTTCTCCTTCTCTTTCTTCTTTTTCATCCTTTGCTTCTCCTTCTCTTTCTTCTTTTTCATCCTTTGCTTCTCCTTCTCTTTCTTCTTTTTCATCTTTGCTTCTCCTTCTCTTTCTTCTTTTCATCTTCTTTTCTCTTTCTTCTTTTTCATCCTTTGCTTCTCCTTCTCTTTCTTCTTTTTTCATCCTTTTTTCTCCTCTCTTTCTTCTTTTTCATCCTTTGCTTCTCCTTCTCTTTCTTCTTTTTTTGCTTCTCCTTTCTTTCTTTTTTCATTCTTTGCTTCTCCTTCTCTTTCTTCTTTTTCATCCTTTTTGCTTCTCCCTCTCTTTCTTCTTTTTCATCCTTTTGCTTCTCCTTCTTCTTTTTTCTTTTCATCCTTTGCTTCTCCTTCTCTTTCTTCTTTTTATCCTCCTTGCTTCTTCTCTTTCTTCTTTTTCATCCTTTGCTTCCCCTCTCTTTCTTCTTTTTCATCCTTTGCTTCTCCTTCTCTTTCTTCTTTTTTTCTCCTTTGCTTTTCCTTCTCTTTCTTCTTTTTTTTCATCTCTTCTTCTCCTTCTCTTTCTTCTTTTTTCCTTTGCTTCTTCCTCTCTTTCTTCTTTTTCATCCTTTGCTTCTCCTTCTCTTTCTTCTTTTTCATCCTTTTCTCCTCTCTTTTCTTCTTTTTCTTCTTTTTTCTTCCTTTTCTTCCCCTTCTCTCTTTCTTCTTTTTTTCTTTATCTCCTTCTTCTTCTTCTTTTTCATCCTTTGCTTCTTTTTCTCCTTCTTTTTCTTTTTCTTCTTTCATCTCTTTCTTCCCCTCCTTTCTTCTTTTTCATCCTTTGCTTCTCCCTCTCTTTCTTCTTTTTCATCCTTTGCTTCTCCTTCTCTTTCTTCTTTTTCATCCTTTGCTTCTCCTTCTCTTTCTTCTTTTTCATCCTTTGCTTCTCCTTCTCTTTCTTCTTTTTCATCCTTTGCTTCTCCTTCTCTTTCTTCTTTTCATCCTTTTGCTTCTCCTTCTCTTTCTTCTTTTCATCCTTTGCTTCCCCTTCTTTTCTTCTTTTTTCATCATTTGCTTCTCCTTCTCTTCTTCTTTTTTTTTTTCCCTCTGCTTCTCCTTCTCTTTCTTCTTTTCATCCTTTGCTTCTCCTTCTCTTTCTTCTTTTTTTCCTTTTCCTTCTCCTTCTCTTTCTTCTTTTTCATCCTTTTCTTCTTCCTTCTCTTTCTTCTTTTCATTCTTCTTTTCTTCCCCCTTCTTTTCTTCTTTTTCATCCTTTTCCTTCTCTTTCTTCTTTTTCTTCCTTTTCTTCCCTCTCTTTCTTCTTTTTCATCCTTTGCTTCTCCTCTTTCTTCTTTTTCTTTTCTTCTCTTCTTTTTCTTTTTTTCATCCTTTTCTCTCTTTCTTCTTTTTTTCCTTCTTTTAACTTCTTTTCTTTTTTTCATTGCTTCCCCTCTCTTTCTTCTTTTCATCCTTTGCTTCCCCTCTCTTTCTTCTTTTTCATCTTTTGCTTCTCCTTCTTCTTCTTCTTTTTTTCATTGCTTCTCCTTCTCTTTCTTCTTTTTCATCCTTTGTTTCCCTTCTTTTCTTCTTTTTTTCCTTTTGCTTCTCCTTCTCTTTCTTCTTTTCATCCTTGCTTCTCCTTCTCTTTCTTCTTTTTTTTCATCTGTTTCTTCCCCCTCTCTTTCTTCTTTTTTCATCCTTTGCTTCTCCTTCTCTTTCTTCTTTTTCATCCTTTTTCTCCTTCTCTTTCTTCTTTTCATCCTTTGCTTCTCCTTCTCTTTCTTCTTTTTCATCCTTTGCTTCTCCTTCTCTTTCTTCTTTTTCAGCCTCTGCTTCTCCTCTCCTTCTCTTTTTTCTTCTCTTTCTTCTTTCTTTTTTTTCATCCTTTGCTTCTCCCTCTCTTTTCTTCTTTTTCATCCTTTGCTTCTCCTTCTTCTTTCTTCTTTTTTCATCCTTTTGCTTCTCCCTCTAACTCCTTCTTTTTTTTCATCCTCTGCTTCTCCTTCTCTTTCTTCTTTTTTTTCTTCTTTTTCTTTTCCTTCTCTTTCTTCTTTTTCATCGTTTTTCTTCCTCCTTTTTTCTTCTTTTTCCCCTGCTTCTCTTCTCTTCTTCTTTTTCATCCTTTGCTTCTCCTTCTCTTTCTTCTTTTTCATCCTTTGCTTCCCCCTCTCTTTCTTCTTTTTCATCCTTTGCTTCTCCTTCTCTTTCTTCTTTTTTATCCTTTGCTTCTCCTTCTCTTTCTTCTTTTTCATCCTTTGCTTCTCCTTCTCTTTCTTCTTTTTCATCCTTTGCTTCCCCCTCTCTTTCTTCTTTTTCATCCTTTGCTTCTCCTTCTTCTTCTTCTTTTTTCCTTTGCATCTCCTTCTCTTTCTTCTTTTTCCTTTGCTTCTTCTTCCTTTTCTTTTTTCCCTTCCTTCTCTTTTCTTCTTTTTTTTCATTTGCTTCTCCTTCTCTTTCTTCTTTTTCATCCTTTTGCTTCCCCCTCTCTTTCTTCTTTTTCATCCTTTGCTTCTCCTTCTCTTTCTTTTTTTCTTCTTCTGCTTCTTTCTTCTTTTTTTTTTCTTCTTTTTCTTCTTTTTTCATCCCTTGCTTCTTCTTCTCTTTCTTCTTTTTTTTCATTTGCTTCTCCTTCTCTTTCTTCTTTTTCATCCTTTGCTTCTCCTTCTCTTTCTTCTTTTTCATCTTTGCTTCCCCTTCTCTTTCTTCTTTTTCATCCTTTGCTTCTTCCTTCTCTTTCTTCTTTTTTCTCTCATTTCTTCTTCTTCTCTTTCTTCTTTTTCATCTTTTGCTTCTCCTTCTTCCTCTTCTTCTTTTTATCCTCTGCTTCTCCTTCTCTTTCTTCTTTTCTTTCCTTTGCTTCTCCTCTCTTTCTTCTTTTTCATCGTTTCTTCTCCTCTTTCTCTTTTTTCTTTTCATCCTTTTCTTCTCCCTCTCTCCCCTCTTCTTTTTCATCCTTTGCTTCTCCTTCTCTTTCTTCTTTTTTTTTTCTTCTGCTTCTTCTCCTTCTTCTTCTTCTTTTCTCCCTCCTTCTTTTTTTCCCTTTTCCTCTCTTTCTTCTTTTTTAGCCTCTTGCTTCTCCTTCTCTTTCTTCTTTTTCCCCTTGCTTCTTCTCTCTTCTTTTTTTCATCCCTTGCTTCCCCCTCTCTTTCTTCTTTTTTTCTTTTTTCTCCTCTCTTTCTTTTTTCATCCTTCTCTTCTCCTTCTTCTTCTTTTTTTCATCCTTTGCTTCTCCTTCTCTTTCTTCTTTTTTCCTCCTTTGCTTCTTTTTTCATCTCTTTCTTCTTTTTTTTTCCTTTTGCTTCTCCTTCTCTTTCTTCTTTTTCATCCTTTTTGCTTCCCCTTCTTTTCTTCTTTTTTTTCATCCTTTGCTTCTCCTTCTCTTTTTCTCTTTTTCATCCTTTGCTTCCCCTTCTCTTTCTTCTTTTTTCATCCTTTCCTTCTCCTTCTTCTCTTTCTTCTTTTCATCCTTTGCTTCTCCTTCTCTTTCTTCTTTTTCATCCTTTTGCTTCTCCTTCTCTTTCTTCTTTTTCATCCTTTTTATTCTCCCTCTCTTTCTTCTTTTCATCCTTTGCTTCTCCTTCTCTTTCTTCTTTTTCATCCTTTGCTTCTCCTTCTCTTTCTTCTTTTCATCCTTTGCTTCCCCCTCTCTTTCTTCTTTTTCATCCTTTGCTTCTCCTTCTCTTCTCTTCTTTTTCATCCTTTGCTTCTCCTTTCTTCTTCTTCTTTTCTTCCTTTTTGCTTCTCCCCTCTCTTTCTTCTTTTTCATCCTTCTCTCTTCTCCTTCTCTTTCTTCTTTTTCATCCTTTGCTTCTCCTTCTCTTTCTTCTTTTTCATCCTTTTGCTTCTCCTTCTCTTTCTTCTTTTTCATCCTCTTTGTCTCCTCCTCTTTCTTCTTTTTCATCCTTTGCTTCTCCCCTCTCTTTCTTCTTTTTTCATCCTTTCTTCTCCTTCTCTTTCTTCTTTTTTTCATCCTTGCTTCTCCTTCTCTTTCTTCTTTTTTCATCCTTTGCTTCTCCTTCTCTTTCTTCTTTTTCATCCTTTGCTTCTCCTTCTCTTTCTTCTTTTCATCCTTTGCTTCCCCTTCTCTTTTCTTCTTTTTCTCCTTTGCTTCTCCCTTCTCTTTCTTCTTTTTCATTTTTCTTCTCCTTCTCTTTCTTCTTTTTCATCCTTTGCTTCTTCCTTCTCTTTCTTTTTTCATCCTTTGCTTCCCCTTCTTTTCTTCTTTTTCATCCTTTGCTTCTCCCTCTCTTTCTTCTTTTTCATCGTTCTCCTTCTCCTTCTTCTTTTCTTCTTTTTCCTCCTCCTTCTTCTTTTCTCCTTCTTCTCTTTCTTCTTTTTTTTCCTTTTGCTTCTCCTTCTCTTTCTTCTTTTTTATCCTCTGCTTCTCCTTCTCTTTCTTCTTTTTCATCCTTTGCTTCTCCCTCTCTTTCTTCTTTTTCATCCTTTGCTTCTCCCTCTCTTTCTTCTTTTTCATCCTTTGCTTCTCCCTCTCTTTCTTCTTTTTTTCTTCTTCTCCTTCTCTTTCTTCTTTTTCTTCCTTTGCTTCTCCTTCTCTTTTCTTCTTTTTTCCTCCTTTCCTTCTCCTTCTCTTTCTTCTTTTTCATCCTTTCTTTCTCCTTCTCTTTCTTCTTTTTCATCCTTTGCTTCCCCTCTTTTCTTCTTTTTTCATCCTTTTTCTTCTCCTTCTCTTTCTTCTTTTTTTATCCTTTTCTTCTCCTTCTTTTCTTCTTTTTCATCCTTTGCTTCTCCCTCTTCTTTCTTCTTTTTTTTCCTTTTTCTTCTTCCTTCTCTTTCTTCTTCTTTTCATCCTTTTCTTCTTCTTCTCTTTCTTCTTTTCATCCTTTGCTTCTCCTCTCTTTCTTCTTTTTCATCCTTTTCTTCTCCTTCTCTTTCTTCTTTTTCATCCTTTTTCTTCTCCCTCTCTTTCTTCTTTTTCATCCTTTTCTTCTCCTTCTCTTTCTTCTTTTTTCATCCTTTGCTTCTCCTTCTCTTTCTTCTTCTTTTTTATTCTTTTCTTCTCCCCTCTCTTTCTTCTTTTTCATCCCTTGCTTCCCCTCTTTCTTCTTTTTCATCCTTTGCTTCTCCTTCTCTTTCTTCTTTTTCATCCTTTGCTTCTCCTTCTCTTTCTTCTTTTTTCATCTTTTGCTTCTCCCTCTCTTTCTTCTTTTTTTTTTGCTTCTCCTTCTCTTTCTTCTTTTTCTTCAATCTGTCTTCTCCTTCTCTTTCTTCTTTTTCATCGTTTGCTTCCCCTCTCTTTCTTCTTTTTCATCATTTCCTTCTCCTTCTCTTTCTTCTTTTCATCCTTTGCTTCTCCTTCTCTTTCTTCTTTTCATCCCCCTTGCTTCCCCTTCTCTTTCTTCTTTTTCATCCTTTGCTTCTTCTCCCTCTTCTCTTTCTTCTTTTCATCCTTTTCTTCTCCTTCTTTTCTTCTTTTTCATCCTTTTTCTTCTCCTCTCTTTCTTCTTTTTTTTCCTCTGCTTCTCCCTTCTCTTTCTTCTTTTTTCATCGTTTCTTTCCCTCTCTCTTTCTTCTTTTTTCATCTCTTTTCTTCTTCCTTCTCTTTCTTCTTTTTTCATTTTTTTTCTTCTCCTTCTCTTTCTTCTTTTTTCGTCCTCTGCTTCTCCTTCTCTTTCTTCTTTTTCATCCTTTCCTTCTCCTTCTCTTTCTTCTTTTTCATTTCTTCCTTTGCTTCTCCTCCTCTTTCCTCTTCTTTTTTCTTTTTTTCTTCTTCTTTTTCTTTTCTTTTTCTTCTTTCTTCTCCTCTCTTTCTTCTTTTTCTTCTTCTTCTTCTTCTTCTTCTTCTTCTTTTCTTCTTTTTCTTCTTCTTCTCCTTCTCTTTTTTCTTTTTCATCCTTTGCTTCTCCCTCTTCTTTCTTCTTTTTCATCCTTTTCTTCCTTTTTTAGCCTCTCTTTCTTCTTTTTTCATCCTTGCTTCTCCTTCTCTTTCTTCTTTTCATCCTTTGCTTCCCCTCTTTCTTCTTTTTCATCCTTTGCTTCTCCTCTTCTTCTTCTCCCTTCCTTTTTTCTTCTTTTTCTCCTTCCCCTTCTCTTTCTTCTTTTTCATCCTTTTCTGCTTCTCCTTCTCTTTCTTCTTTTCATCCTTTGCTTCTCCCTTCTCTTTCTTCTTTTTCATCCTTTTCTTCTCCTTCTCTTTCTTCTTTTTCATCCTTTCTTCTCCCTTCTTTTCTTCTTTTTCATCCTTTGCTTCTCCCTCTCTTTCTTTTTTTTCATCCTTTGCTTCTTCTTCTTCTTTCTTCTTTTTCTTCCTTTTTCTTCTCCTTCTCTTTCTTCTTCTTTTTTCTTCTTTGCTTCCCCTCCTCTTTCTTCTTTTTCATCCTTTGCTTCCCCTCTTTTTCTTTTTTTCTCCTTTGCTTCTCCTTCTCTTTCTTCTTTTTCATTCCTTTGCTTCCCCCTCTCTTTCTTCTTTTCATCCTTTTCTTCTCCTTCTCTTTCTTCTTTTCATCCTTTTTGCTTCTCCCTCTCTTTCTTCTTTTTCATCCTTTGTTTCTCCCCTCTCTTTCTTCTTTTCATCCTTTTCTTCTTCTTCTTCTTTCCTACTTTCTTTTTTCATCCTTTGCCTCCTCTCCTTTCTTCTTTTTTCTTCTTTTTCATCCTTCTCCTTTCTTCTCTTCTTTTCCTTCTCCTTTTCTCCTTCTTTTTCTTCTCTTTCATCCTTTGCTTCTCCTTCTCTTTCTTCTTTTCATCGTTTCTTCTTTCTTCTCCCTCTCTTTCTTCTTTTCATCCTTTTGCTTCTCCTTCTCTTTTCTTCTTTTTCATCCTTTGCTTCTCCTTCTCTTTCTTCTTTTTTCATCCTTTGCTTCTCCTTCTCTTTCTTCTTTTCATCCTTTGCTTCTCCTTCTCTTTCTTCTTTTTCAGCCTTCTCCTTCTCCTTCTTCTTTTTCTTCTTTTTTCTTTTCTTCTTTTCATCCTTCCCCCTCTCTTTATTCTTTTTCATCCTTTGCTTCTCCTTCTCTTTCTTCTTTTTCATCCTTTGCTTCTCCTTCTCTTTCTTCTTTTTCATCGTTGGCTTCCCCCTCTCTTTCTTCTTTTTCATCCTTTGCTTCACCCTCTCTTTCTTCTTTTTCATCGTTTGCTTCTCCTTCTCTTTCTTCTTTTTTAGCCTCTGTTTCTCCTTCTCTTTCTTCTTTTTCATCCTTTGCTTTTCCTTCTCTTTCTTCTTTTTTAGCCTCTGCTTCTCCTTCTCTTTCTTCTTTTTCATCGTTTTCTTCCCCCTCTCTTTCTTCTTTTTCATCCTTTGCTTCTCCCTCTCTTGCTTCTTTTTCATCCTTTGCTTCTCCTTCTCTTTCTTCTTTTTTAGCCTCTGCTTCTCCTTCTCTTTCTTCTTTTATATCCTTTGCTTCTCCTTCTCTTTCTTCTTTTTTAGCATCTGCTTCTCCTTCTCTTTCTTCTTTTTCATCCTTTGCTTCCCCCTCTCTTTCTTCTTTTTCATCCTTTGCTTCCCCCTCTCTTTCTCCTTTTTCATCATTTGCTTCTCCTTCTCTTTCTTCTTTTTCATCCTTTGCTTCTCCTTCTCTTTCTTCTTTTTCATCCTTTGCTTCCCCCTCTCTTTCTTCTTTTTCATCCTTTGCTTCTCCTTCTCTTTCTTCTTTTTCATCCTTTGCTTCTCCTTCTCTTTCTTCTTTTTTAGCCTCTGCTTCTCCTTCTCTTTCTTCTTTTTCATCGTTTGCTTCCCCCTCTCTTTCTTCTTTTTCATCCTTTGCTTCTCCTTCTCTTTCTTCTTTTTCATCATTTGCTTCTCCTTCTCTTTCTTCTTTTTCATCGTTTGCTTCCCCCTCTCTTTCTTCTTTTTCATCCTTTGCTTCTCCTTCTCTTTCTTCTTTTTTAGCCTCTGCTTCTCCTTCTCTTTCTTCTTTTTCATCGTTTGCTTCCCCCTCTCTTTATTCTTTTTCATCATTTGCTTCTCCTTCTCTTTCTTCTTTTTCATCCTTTGCTTCTCCTTCTCTTTCTTCTTTTTCATCGTTTGCTTCCCCCTCTCTTTCTTCTTTTTCATCCTTTGCTTCACCCTCTCTTTCTTCTTTTTCATCGTTTGCTTCTCCTTCTCTTTCTTCTTTTTTAGCCTCTGCTTCTCCTTCTCTTTCTTCTTTTTCATCATTTGCTTTTCCTTCTCTTTCTTCTTTTTTAGCCTCTGCTTCTCCTTCTCTTTCTTCTTTTTCATCGTTTGCTTCCCTCTCTCTTTCTTCTTTTTCATCCTTTGCTTCTCCCTCTCTTTCTTCTTTTTCATCCTTTGCTTCTCCTTCTCTTTCTTCATTTTTAGCCTCTGCTTCTCCTTCTCTTTCTTCTTTTTCATCCTTTGCTTCTCCCTCTCTTTATTCTTTTTCATCCTTTTCTTCTCCTTCTCTTTCTTCTTTTTCATCCTTTGCTTCTCCTTCTCTTTCTTCTTTTTCATCCTTTTCTTCTCCCTCTCTTTCTTCTTTTCATCCTTTGCTTCTCCTTCTCTTTCTTCTTTTCATCCTTTTCTTCTCCTTCTCTTTCTTCTTTTTTTCCTCTGCTTCTCCTTCTCTTTCTTCTTTTTATCCTTTTGCTTCTCCTCTCTTTCTTCTTTTTTCATCCTTTGCTTCTCCTTCTCTTTCTTCTTTTCATCCTTTGCTTCTCCCTCTCTTTCTTCTTTTTTTTATCCTTTGCTTCTCCCTCTCTTTCTTCTTTTTTTATCCTTTGCTTCTCCCTCTCTTTCTTCTTTTTTTTATCTTTCCTTCTCCTTCTCTTTCTTCTTTTTTATCCTTTGCTTCTCCCTCTCTTTCTTCTTTTTTATCCTCTGCTTCTCCCTCTCTTTCTTCTTTTTTATCCTTTGCTTCTCCCTCTCTTTCTTCTTTTTTATCCTTTGCTTCTCCTTCTATTTCTTTTTTTCATTCTATGCTTCTCCCTCTCTTTCTTCTTTTTTAACCTTTGTTTCTCACTGTCTTTGCTTTTCACCTCGTTCTTTTTCTTTTTCTTCCACCTCCTTCTGCTTTTTCCCTTTGTTCCTCTCTTTCCTCGTTTTCTTTCTCCCCTTCCTTCTCCTATTACCCACGTTTCCTGCCACCATCAAATTAGTTTTTCGATATTTAATAAGCTTAGCTAAGTCTGGTTCAAGATCAATTTGTCTAAGTAGGTGTACAAAGAATGTTCTTCACTAATCCTCTTGCTTTAATTTTTTTTAAATCAGTCTACGAGGGTATTTTTTACCCATTCTCGCAATCTAACTTCTGTCACGAATTCAAATTTAAAACCTCAATCGATTATCTGCAGAATAAAATCCCTCATGTGAATTTGAGCCAAATATTTAAAATGACGGAAAATTCCACCATCCGCACTTAACGTGTCAGTAAGCCTAGGAGCTCAAGCAAGCTAGATGACTAATGTCTTCTATGCATCATACTGTTGTAGAACCACTACAAATAGGCAAGCGTTTTTCTTACTCGTTTGCATGTTATTACATCAAGTTATGCGAATATAAATCTTGAACATCGATGAGAGAAAACGTGGGTAGGCTAAGATTAGTATGGAGGACAACATGAGGACAGAGTATGATTTTCAAAAAGGGGAGAGTTAATTAATGTCGTTTGGCGCTGGGAATATTATGATATTCTTTGCAGGGAAAACAAGATTATTTTAATATAACCGCCTTTTTTTCTGCGTGATATCGATATAACTTCGCGCGAATCTAATATTATATAAGCCTGTGTATATAAAAAGTACTTATTCTAGATTCTGTCACAACTGTATTTCTAACTGAAACTGTAATTAAAGCGTGATTGGAAAGAAAGTATTGAATTCTAAACTACTGTGAAATGCCACGAACCAACGCATTAATCCAGAAGGCTAGTGTTCAGCATACTTCTGAAGAAATACTTTGGATATATTTACCATTTCCACAGACGGAAAGCACTGAAATGATTCATAACCGTAAACAATGACATTTTCTATATATAAAATTCGCTGACTTCTGTTAGTCCGTCCGTCACAACTTCTATATATTGACCGATTTAGTCCAAATTTTGGGGAGAAGTGCAAACAAGTAAGGGGGCACAAAGTATAGATGATTTTACTAGGGTATCTAAAAACCGTGAAGTAGAGTTGTTGTGAAAGTATTTTCCCAAAGAAATCAGCTAATTTAAATTTAATCGATTTGTTTGCGATATTGAACGAAACGTAGAGATCGTAAATCTTGCCAAAAATGTTAGCAATAACAATACTAAATAGTTAAATGTAACCGCCACTTCTACTCCAACAGCTTCTTCTCCCGCACTTCCCGAGAGAGGAATTCCCTTCCTCTTACTTGCTTCCCTGATAGCTATGATCTTCAATTATTCAAATGTAATGTCAATTTTCTGATGCTTTGATTTTGATCAAAAATGTTAGCAATCACTTTAACAATATTAAATACTGTGAGGATTTCAATGTGGGTCAGCGTGTTGCCAAAAATTTCTAACGCATGAAAATGCGGGCAGAGGATCTTAGTTCTTAAATTTCTCTCAAAAAGAATAATTGAATAATTTTCCAGCAGTGCAATGTATGGAGCAGGTATAATACATTTAGTATAGATGATAAGTAAATTTCATATAAAATAGGTTGGGCTAGAGTTAGTTTCGCCGAACACCATAAGTTGTTACAGAAACAAAACATTAACTTAAAAGTTAGTCAAGTTCTTAAATACACATAAAGTGTTAACCATGTTTGCCGTAGTCTCTGAATATAGAATCCAGTGAATCCGTAATGTGTTCAATATCAGAGGTTGGCAGTGAAGATATTTTGGGAGAAAAAACAAAATGGCTGCCTTTATACACGTCGGATTGAATATTTCGAGATTTCTGATTGGTTAACCCTTCTATTGGTGAACTATAAAATGAGTCAGCTCATTTTGGTTGGTGAACTAGTACATATATCCAAAAAACTGTAACATAAAGGACCTCCAATCTCTGGTTGACTGGTGCAGGAAATGGCTTGTAAAATTTAATACCTCTAAAACAAAACTGTCCTTATTTATCCACCATAGAGAAACCTCCCTGCCTCCTATAAGCATGGGTGATGGTCAACTCCACGAGAGCGTCTCTCTGCGCCTTCTTCGTCTCACGCTTTCCACTGACCAGAGGTGGAACAACTACATTGAATCAATAGCTGCATCTATTGCAAGGAAAGTTGGTTCACTGTATAGCGCCAGGAGGATTTTCTCCATCCTTCAAATCTACAAATCTACCATTCGTCCTTACATTGAATACTGGTGCCATATAAGATCTGGTGCCCTCGTTGTACTCTTCAAGGTCCTCGACAAAATCCAGAGACGGATATGCAACCTGGCATGTTGCCTCCAGTCACTTTCTCACAGACGTAATGTCTTTTCTACAAACTTTTTCATGGGAACTGCTCTGACGAGCTATTTTCCCTGGTGCCCCAACAGCAAGAATTTAAGCGTGCTACTAGGTTGGCATCTCGCTCTCACGCTTTCACTGTCAAAACATAACCGCCTCTTCTACTCCAACAGCTTCTTCTCCCGCACTTCCCGACAGTGGAACTCCCTTCCTCTTACTTGCTTCCCTGATAGCTATAATCTTCAAATATTCAAATGTAATGTCAATCGACATCTTCTGATGCCTTGATCTTGATCCCCGTCCTTCTCTATATCCTTTCCTTAAACACCCCTCTTTACTCTTGCTCTTACTCTCTGTAACCTCTTGCGTGCTAGTGGCACTCCCGCCTTTTTTGGAGTGAAATGGATAAAAATAAAAGATTGATGGATATCATGCCTGGTGTAAAACTCATACAGAAACATACACCTTCCTCCTATCTCGATTTCGCTAAGAAAGAGAAAGCTACGGCGAGCTGGTCACTCCCGGGGAAGTAAGTCGGACCTTTTGAATGACATCCTCGTATGGAACCCATTGCGCGGCAAAAGATCGGTTGGAAGACCTCATCACACCTACATTGACCAACTTGTAGATGACTCTGGGTGCTATCTGGAGGGCTTGCCGACAGCGATGTCTGACAGTGACGGTTGGAGGGAACGAGTCAGGAGAAAATTGCCCAACTTATAGATGACTTTGGATGCCATCTGGAGGGCTTGCCGACAGCGATGTCTGACAGAGACAGTTGGAGGGAACGAGTCAGAAGAACATTGACCGACTTGTAGATGACTTTGGATGCCATCTGGAGGACCCGCCGACGGTGATGTCTGAGAGAGATGGTTGGAAGGAACGAATCAGGAGAATCCGAGAAAAATTCTCGACCTGATGATGACAATGACTTGTTGGTGTTGAATTGGAAATCAGCTGGAAGAAACACCCAACGAAGAAACGCCTGTATGGACACCTTCCTCCTATCTCAGTTTCGCCAAGAGAGAGAAGGCTTCGGCTTGCTGGTCACTCCTGGAGAAGTAAGTCAGAACTTGTGAGTGACACTCACCTATGGAACCGATTGTGCGGCAAAAGCTCGGTTGAAAGACCTCATCACTCCAATATTGACCAAGGTTTAAATGACTCTGAATGCCATCTGGAGGACCTGCCAACAGCGATGTCTGACAGAGATGACTGGAGGAACAGGTCAGGAGAATCCGCAATTCTCGACCTGATATATATATATATATATATATATATATATATATATATATATATATATATATGTGTGTGTGTGTGTGTGTGTGTGTGTGTGTGTGTGTGTGTGTGTGTGTGTGTGTGAAAATATATAGAAAATAGGAAAAGAACTCGTTAGGTAAATAATCAATAATAATAAAGTTCTTTAGTATTTTTGTTATTATTTTTTAAAAATAGTGCTCGATACAAATGTAGAGCATAAATATAATTATTTATTTAAAGATATGATTCCAACGCTACATAAGAGTTCTCATGTTTCAAAACAAGAGCCGAAAACTTCAATATAACGATTTGAATTAAATTGAATAAAAGTAATAAGCTCTGTTCCATCTTCAAGCGAAATTTTTTTTTGAATAACCAATTCCTGAAATTTACGCGTTTGATAAGCATATTCATTATTGAAATTAAGATTACTATGGTAACGGCTAGATCAATTGCTTAAAGAAAAGGGGCGTAAGCGTTAATAATTTGTATCAATACATATCAATATATATAGATAGATAGATAGATAAAGAGAGAGAGGGGGGGTGAAAAAAACTATGAAAAGCACAGAAGAATATAACTTTTATAAAACCCCGAGGAAAGAATTTTTCTTTAAAGTTGTATCATGATAGTAATTTCCCTTTATCGCGTGGGTGTGTCTTCATTTGAATTTGGAATTATGGTAAGTCCAGTAAAATAAGATAATATATAAATGTACAGACAAATGGAAAAGAATTCAAATTAAAACAAAGCATTTACTTTCCATTAAGGTCCTTTTTTCTTTTTCATTCACTCTCTTTCTCTCTATATATTTCTTTGATAACTTAAGGCTAGATTTTAAATTTTGAAATGCCCCCCATCCCGCAACCAACATTTGTCTCTGCTACGGCGCTGAATCAATTAAAAAAAAAAGTACGAATCACAATGACATATAGCTGATAAATATTGCATGAATACTCGATAAAAACATATCTAAAATCGGAAAGAAGCCTCCGGTGGACCTCGTAGAAGAGTCGAATGGGAGAGCACAAAGCGGTAAAGATGGCAGAATTTTTTTCTTTTTTTTTACAGTTTACCCTGTACAAAGCCTGAGGAGCCACTCGATGTAGACAATTACAGAGTAAGAGGCGTTTTATTTGGATAAGATCGAAAGATAACGGCTAATCTTAGACTTGAAGAGTTTAAGGTCCTGTTAATTTCCCTCTGAGGACACATGGCACAGTGGATAAAGGCGTTAGTTAGATTCAGTGACAGGACCCAAAGAGTGTGAGTTCAATACCCGGTTAAGGCAGTGGAGAACTTCCAGAGGGAAATTAATAGATAACTGATAACTGACATCCATTAAACATGGCACGTGGAACTAGAATAATCTCTCCTCGACATTCCAACCACCTGAAGAAGGCCGGAACGTATGACGGCCGAAATGTTGTAATAAATATGGTGAACAATATGTGGACAATAGTCCGAATGATGTAAATAGTGTACATAATACCTCATTTCAGAAATATAGACAGACACTGAAAGGCTGAAACGTTGTAATACATGTGGCGACAAAGATGAGGACAATAGTCCGAATAATATAAATAGTTTACATAATACCTCATCTCAGAAATATAGACAGATACTGAAAGGCCGAAACGTTGTAATAAATATGTCGACAAAGATGAGGACAATAGTCCGAATAATGTATATAGTGTACATAATACCTCATCTCAGAAATATAGACAGATACTGAAAGGCCGAAACGTTGTAATAAATATGTCGACAAAGATGAGGACAATAGTCCGAATAATGTAAATAGTGTACATAATACCTCATCTCAGAAATATAGACAGATACTGAAAGGCCGAAACGTTGTAATAAATATGTCGACAAAGATGAGGACAATAGTCGAATAATGTAAATAGTGTACATAATACCTCATCTCAGAAATATAGACAGATACTGAAAGGCCGAAATGTTGTAATAAATATGTCGACAAAGATGAGGACAATAGTCCGAATAATGTAAATAGTGTACATAATACCTCATCTCAGAAATATAGACAGATACTGAAAGGCCGAAACGTTGTAATAAATATGTCGACAAAGATGAGGACAATAGTCCGAATAATGTAAATAATGAACCTATTACCAATTTTTATAGAGAGAGTCTGCGAAATTATGAATCATAGAATTACATTTTCCTCTTGATATCTCCCACGTTATATCGTTTAGTCGGAGTAAATCTACCACTATAAAGTATCTTTCTTAAATAAAGTACTTTCATTATTAACTTTTGACTCGTTAGAAAATTCAGAAACGACCTGCGCATTATAATAAACCACAACAAAAATAAAATAAAAGAGCAAGTAATTAATAATGAATGGATGTATTTATTTGATTGTCGCTGCATGGATCTATCGATTATCGATACAAAAAAGTACTGACCAGCTATTCGCCAAACGTACGCATAAATATACACTTTATCAGACTATTCCCATAGTTGTCGGTGTACACCAAAAACCAGGAATGGTCCGTTGGTACCGTTCAGCTCGTCATGATTTAAGTAACCTACATACCGAGTTTGAAAAAAAATCAGAGGAAAAAAGTTGAATTTATCGATTTTTTTATCTGTTTTAACGATTATTGATTTTTTAAAAAAAAATACCGATTTTTTACGCTAAGAACATATCTCTTACAGTTTACAATGTAAGTGCCAAGTTTGGTCAGAATCGGCCGGATGGATTTCTAGCGAAAAGTTATCACACAGTCTGACACACAGACATCCTCTTTTTTATATATAGATATTAATTTTTACAATTTTTCAGATTTAAAAAAAAACGGTATTTTCACTGCTTGGCTAATTAAACGCTAAGTAACTAGCTTTTCGCCGAACATACGCATAAGTATCCACTTTATCAGTCTATTCCCATAGTTGTGAGTGTACACCATAAACCAGGAAGGGTCCGTTGCACGCTCACAGTGAAACGAAAGATAAAACGAACCCCACGCTAGGAAATGATAACACGCGTTCTGCATCAAGTATATTTCGTTTACTTAGAGTTTCACTTGCACGCTATTAGTTGGGATAACGTCTGCCATGTCACACTAACAAATTAGCTTTTCCTTTTCACTCTTCCTCCCGCTAACTCGCTGCCGATCTCATCATTACGACGCGCGACTAGCAACTCTAACAGGCGGCATCAGAAATAATCCGTCTGTATCCGTTAACAAGCTTTTAAAGCGCTGTCCTCAAACTCAACCATGACCATTGATATAGACCCGCGGCCGAAAATCTTCAACGTGTGATTTGTTGTCTCTTGACCCCCAAAGGTTTTCATTATTATTTTTATTCTTTTTCATTCAAAAGGGTGGCAGCTTTCAAGACACACATTATCTATAAACGTGACTCAATCATAAATAAAATAAACTGATTTTATTTATGATTTTGTTGTTTGTTTTTGTTTTATTTTGTTTTTTTGTTGGTTTTTTTTTTTCGGTTGATGTATTTTTTTCTTTTGACCTTTGTGTATTTTTTTCTCTTTTTCTATGTAATATAACAACTCTACGTAGAAGTTTATCAAGCTTTATTTGATACATTCTGCTTCTATACTGAGAAAGGTTTATTTTATTGTGATGGATGGTTACAGGCAAGAGGGGAGATGGGATGTGCTTATTTTATTATTTGCACTTTCTCTTTAATTCTTAATTCATTTTTCTTATTTTCGATCATGATTAATTTATATTCAAGTTTTTTTTGCTATTTTTTTCTTTCTTTTTTGTTTAGATGTTTTTACGTGTTTGCCTTTAATATTTTTATTTATTATCGTTTTGTTTTCAGTATTTATTTTTTGCTTGTTTTGTATTTGTCTTACATCGTTTGATATCTTCTTATCGGCTTATCATCTTTTTATTATCTGATATCTTTTTATCGTCTCATATCTTCTCTTTAATCGTCTTATATCATCTTTTTATCGTCTTATAGCGACTTTTCTAGCGTCTTATATCGTATGTGAATTCTTTACGGAAAGTGTTTCAGCGACTTAAAGTTTATAATCTTACTGTTAATCTGGCTACCCGTGAATTTTGTCAGGCGAAAAAAACATGTCTTGGCCATAATTTTGACATGTTTGTGTGACTCCAGTTGAGTCGAAAATACAAAATATATAATACCCTACTCTTATTAATGTAAGATGTTTACGTAGATTTCTTGGCATGGCAGACTATTATCGAAGATTTTGCAAGAATTTTTCATATGTCGCGCTACCGTTCACATGTTTCCTGAAGAGAAGAATAAAGTTTTGATTGGTTTTTAGCTTGCCAAAGATCTTTCGATCAACTTACATCTCTGCTGTGTTCTAAGCCTATCCTAAAAGATCCGGATTTTTTTTTTTTTTACAATCTTTTAGTATCAATGCTAGTGATTACGGGAAGGGTGCCGTATCGTTACAAGCCGACGAAGATAAAGTGGAACATCTTGCCAGTTATTTTTCAAAAAAATCTCAACATTCACCAGAAAAATTATTCTAGCGTGAAAAAAGAAACATTAGCCCTGTTATTGAGTTTATAGTATTTTAAGATTTATGTAACTTCATCCAGTCAACCAGTAATAATTTATACCAATTACAATACTCTTAAATTTGTAAATCTACAAATCAAAAATTTGCCCTTGCATGGAGTATTGCTGCTATATATGGTCTGGAGCCCTTTCTGTTTGCCTCGGGGTTCTTGATAGGCTCCAGAGGCAGATATGCAATATAATTGGCCCTGATCTGGCATCTCGTCTACAGTCACTTTCTCACAGACGCGCCGTCGCCTCTCTCTGTTTTACAAATAATTTCATGGCAATTGCGCCGAGGAGCTGCATTCGCTGGTTCCCAGACATCATGAGTTCAAGCGCCCTACGAGGCTGGCAACCCGCTCTCACCCTTTCACTGTCGAAACTCCTAAATGTAGCCGTCTCTTCTACTTCAATAGCTTCATGTCTCGCATCTCTCGCCTGTGGAACTCCCTTCCCTATTCCAGTTTCCATGAGAGCTATAATCTCCAGCTATTCAAATGTAATGTCAATCGACATCTCCAGTTGCCTTGACCTATCCACTACTCTTCTCCTCATCCTTTCTTCTATCACTCCTATCTGTTCTTGCTCCAAATTTTCTGTAACTACTGGCTTCCCGCTTTGCTTGGAGTGAAACGCTTAAAAAAATAAAAAAAATAAAATAAAATAAAATGACAAATAAGAACAGGCGGCTATTATATTGGAGATTAATATTGCAAGAGTATAATGTTGATATTCGCCATACTAAAGGTGTGAATAATGTATGTGCTGATGCTTTATCGCATATTTAAAATAAACCGTATCAAAAGAATTTTAATTTTATTTTCTTTCTTTTAGGTGGGCAGGTGCGAGATGACACACTTTATTTATATTAAAAGTTATTGAATTAAATCAATCATTTTCGGTATTGATATTAAATATAAATCCCCACCCTAAACTTTATTAATTTACCTTTCATTTTTTTTTTTTTTGCTTCAAAATTGGATAATATTATGAACGCACAAACATCAAGTTATCGCTGAATTAGATTCACAACCAAACGCCCTTGACCTTTTTTGAATTGGTTCAACTGTTCGATTCGATTTCATATGTAGCGTTCAAAAGTTGGATTTGAGTTCATACGTAGCGTTCAACGTTAGGTGCGTCCCTGCGGCCACTCGTTAGAAGAATCGTAGCCGTTACACCGAGAAGATGTGCAAATGTTTATTTCTTTCTCCGCTGGCTTTCACATAAAATTGTCTTCCGATCTTCCAAAGACGGAAATTTAGAAGCTTCCGGGATCATCAGAAACTCAAAAGCCAAGATGGACTGTATCTTACATAAATGAAAACAAAGCGCTCTCGGGACGATGATCAACCAAATAAACAACACTGATCGAACAAAATATTTCTACATATAAAAGGAAACAGCTCAATCTAGACAAAACAAGATTTGTCTACCTTGAATTATTTATAAAAGAAAAAGAAATAGTGATCAAAAACCGTCGATAAGATTAGTCGACAGATAAATAAACCCTTGACGATTTTTCTTATGACAATTTTTATATTTTCTTTCCTTTCTCCTATTCTTTGTTTATCGTTTCTCCCATTCTATATCTTTATTATATTAAAATAAATATAACTTTACACCTTGCATTTGTTTTCTATACGATATCTGTGCTTTTATTTCTCGCTGAGTAGAAAATCAAACATTTTTATTCGAACCAAGTTCGCAGCCATATATTTGAACTTTATCGAGAGATAAAATTCGTAACACGTTTTATAGCATTTTTTATCGTTTGATATCTTTATATCTTCATATATTTCTCGTGTCTTACATCGCCTTTTTATCATACGATATCGTTGTATATGATCTTTTTATCGTCTTATATCGTCTTTGTATTGTCTTATATCGGCTTACAGCATCTTTTTATCGTTTTATATCTATCATCTTATATTGTTTCATATCATCTTTTTATCGTTTTATATCTTTTTATCATCTTACATTGTTTTATAACGTCTTTTTATTGTCTCATCATTTTTTGTTTTATATCTTTTTATCACATATTGACTTATATCGACTTTTTATTGTCTCGTATCATTTTTTTATGTTTTATATTTTATCTTATATTGTATTCTAACGCCTTTTTATAGTCTCATATCAACTTTTTATTGTTTTAGATCTTTTTTTAACTTATATTGTCTTATATCGTCTTTTTATTGTTTCATATCATGTTGATATCATGTATATCTTTTTATTGTCTTACATGTTTTAATCTTATATAGATATTTCATCGTCTTATATCGCCTTACATTAATTTTTTAAATCGTTATATATCTTTTTATCTTCATATGACTTCTTAATATATCAATTTATCGCCTGAATATAGCTTTATATCTTTTTTGTAGGGGGGGATGCTAATAATTATGACAATAATGAAAATGATGGAAGAACTATTGATGATAATAACGATGATAAACTAAGTTTTAAAAGTTATGATTTAAATAAGCTATGGCCACTGAAGTTATTGATTTTTTTCTGTTAAATAAAAAATGGAATAAACTATGTTCACTGATGATATTGATATCCTTCTGGTAAATGAAAATCGATTAAGCTATAGCCACCGATGTTATTGACTACTTTCTGTTAAATAACATATGGAATGAGCTATTACCACTGAGGTTAATGACTACTTACTATTAAATGAAAATACGAATAAGCTATGGCCAACGATGTTATTCACTTCATATTGTTAAATAAAAAATTAAATAAGGTTTTTGACGTTTTCTGTTAAATAACATATGGAATGAGCTATTACCACTGAGGTTATTGACTTCTTTCTGTTATATAAAATATCGAGTACGTTAATGACCAGTGAGTTTATTGACCTCTTAATGTTAAATAAAATATCGAATAAGGTATGGCCACAGAGGTTATTGACTTGTTTCTGTTAAATAAAATATCGAATAAGCTATGGTCACTGAGGTTATTGAATTCTTTCTGTTAAATAGAATATCAAATAAGCTATGGCCACTGAGGTTATTGCATTCTTTCTGTTAAATAAAATATCGAATAATCCTTGACCACTGATATTATTGAATTTTTTCTGTAATATAAAATATCGAATAAACTATGACCACTCAGGTTATTGGCTTTTTTCTGTTATATAAAATATCGAGTGAGCTATGGCCACGGAGGATATTGACTTCTGTCTGCTATATAAAATATCGAATAGCTATGACCACCGCTGATATTGACTTCTTTCTTTTATATGAAATATCGAATAAAATATGACCGCTTAGGTTATTGACTTCTTTCTGTTAAATAATATACGAATAATCTATGATCACTCAGGTTATTGACTTCTTTCTGTTAAATAAAATATCAAATAAGCTATGACCACTGACGTTATTGACTCATCAATAAAGCCTTGTGAGAAATATTAACATACTTTCATATTTTACCAGAAATCATTGTTTGTCCCTGATAAAGCTATGATTCATAAAAATAATTTTCTAAGTCAGTCAGTCTGTTTGTAAGGCTGTTTATCTATCTATCTATCTATCTATCTATCTATCTATCTATCTATCTACCCCTCTCGCTTTTTATCGATCTCAAGTAGCCTGATATCTATCTACATATCTATCTGTCTCACTTGCCTTATATGAGCTCCTTGATAAAGTCCAGACCATAAAAATATCTATTTCAATCTGCTCATATCTATCTATCTAGCTAGCTAGCTATCTCACTTGCCTTATGTGAGCTCCTTGATAAAATCTAAAGCAAAAAATATCTATCTATCTATCTATCTATCTATCTATCTATCTATCTATCTATCTATCTATCTCAGCTTGTTCATATCTATCACATATCGATCTCAGTCTGCTCATATCTATCTGCTTACCTCTCTGTCTCACTTGCCTTATATGAGCTCCTTCATAAAATCCAAAGTAAGGGCTTGCCTCCCCCTTTTTTTTCTATAAATATTTTCTAGGTAATAGTTCAGCTGATCTATTCGCTCTGGTTCCTACATTCTTTGAATTTAAGTGCAGTAGTAGACTGGCACCAAGAGTTTACCAAATTACAGTTGAGCAGGATATATTTAGCCGTAAATTTATGCAAACAGTTTCCTTTCTCGCACTTCTCACTTGTGGAACTTCCCTTTCTACCCAACTTTAATCTGCAAAAATTTAAATGCAATGTCAATCGCTGTCTACTGTCCTCATGGTTACTCTTTCCTCTTTCCGCTCATTATTAATGTTCCTGTGCCTAATTCTTCCACATCCAGTAACCCCATTTGTCTTAGTGGCTTTACTGCTTTGCATGGTGTGATATTGATTTTTTAAAATATCTATCTATCTCACTCTGCTCATGTCTATCTATTAATCTGTCTCAGTCCGGTCATATCTATCTATCTATCTATCTATCTATCTAACTTAGTCTATTTAATTTCTAGTCTGTTAATCTTTTGTGTCTGTTTCTTCCATTAAAACAGATACTTTTACTCACTATCCGACCTCGGTAGTGAACTCGCAACTGCCAGGGAGCCAGGGACTTAATCTATTGGTCAAGAGAGATATACAACTGTGAGTTGTTCGCAGCCATTTGCAAAACGTGGTAGAGGTTTTGTCATGGTATAGTGCAACATTTCAGTCGGTAACGTTGGAGATCTTATCAAAATGGCCGCACAAAAGCACTTTCGGATGTTGATTCATCGTGCAAGAATATCTGGAAAACATCTGATTGGCAATAGCTTCATTTTTTTTTTCTCAGCATCACACTGATCCCAAACACACTACCGATAGACCAATGGTTCCCAACCGATTTTGGGCCATGAGCCACTTTGGTATTTCTAAAATTATGGTCCACCCACCCGGTATTGCTCATTGTATGTATCACACGCGCTGATTGGTCAACAAAACATGGGCTCTTCCAGCGACATGCATCACGCCCTCTCTTTTGTTAACAAAGACACGCAAGTGTGGGGAGACAGAAAATACCGTGTTCCAATTACACATCTACGCACATAAACACAATATATTTTTATGTATGCATACTGTATATGCATCGTATGTATTAACGCGCATTAACATTAACATTAACACTCCGACTCAGACTCATTAGAAAACAATTCACAGTTAATAACTGATTCTAAAAATAGCCCCCTTATTCTGTTGGTATAGTAAGCCGAAGGGTGCACATCATACGCCTGCCATTTATACTATAAAGGTTCGAATTGTGTGTTTCTTCTTATTTGACGGAAATAAGCACAGCCACGGACACAACAGATAGACATGAAACTGGCGAATTGAGTTTCGGTGTGTGTGGGGGGGGATTTGGAACCATTGAGGAATAAATTGCTTCTTTTTTTTTAAATTCCTCTGACACTCCACAGCCGATATTAAATCATTTTAAATAACTAAATTGAAAAATCTTGTCCTTCGAAAAGATTTCTTCAGGCTAATAACAATTTTAGCGTTGAAACCTTTCGGTAGATTCATTCTACTGCCTTCTTCAGGAGTAACGGCCGAAACAGTGACACAGCCAGAAAGATGAGGATGTTATCTGGACTGTAGATGAATGTAAGTAATGGTAATTCATCATGCTAGAAATTCAGATGGAAAGTGTCTATTTTTGTGAGGGCCTGACATAAGGATCGAACTGAAAGCCTTGTCACCGAAAACGTTCTAACCGCTGTTTCTTGATGGGTCGCTTTCTCATTTTGGCACGCATACTGCGGGCATATAAACTTCGAGCGCCTGCTTTCGCCTATTTCATAATTAATAACAGAATATTTCACTGCGGCAGGAACTGCTCAATCTCAGCGGAAATTTTCCCCGCCTACCCACCACCATTACCGCCGAATAGTTTTCGCCATTAAGCCGTTCTCCTTTCTTTCTTTCTTTCTTTCTTTCTTTCTTTCTTTCTTTACAGGGGATTTCAAGATGGCTGTCGTCTATTCCGTCAAGTTCTCTGTCGGACACTCTTAATCCACCATTAATCTATTGGTCATGTTTACATATATTGTTTACTAATATTAAATAAAATGTATAAAGATTCGAACTTAGTGTTCTTTCTTATTTGACGGAAATAAGCACAGCCTCGGACACAACAGATAGACATGAAGCTGGCGAATTGAGTCTCGGTGTGTGTGTAGTTGGGGTGAGGGATTTGGAACCATTGAGGTGAGTTCTAATAACTACAGCTTGGAATAAATTGTTTTTTTTTAATTCCTCTGACATTATACAGCCGATATTAAATCATTTTAAATGACTAAATTGAAAAATCTTGTCCTTCGAAAATATTTCTTCAGACTAATAACAATTAGATCATTCTACTGCCTTTTTCATATCTTAGGCCACACATCTGGAATCATTGCTCTCGTCTGTTAGCCTTTGTGTCTCTTTCTTCGACTGAACCAGATACGTTTACTCATTATCTGACCTAGGTATTGAACTTACAACCACCAGGGAGCCAGGGAATTAATCTGTTGGATTAAAGCGTCGGTTGAAACATATCCGATGCTAATCTACTTATGCCTTTTCTCTGGAGATTATTTCTCATCTGTTTTTTTTATGAGAGATTGTCTACGAGTTTATCTATATTCAAATATCAAACAATCGAGTTTGTATTCATTCTTCTTACTCATTTCGCATCTAGACAATTTTCCCTTTGACACAATTCGATAAACTTCTCTTCAGACTATATTTTTGTTGTTTTTTTTAAAGGACAAGTTTCATTTAAAAATTAAATATTTACACATTACACGCACACACGCATACTGACATGTGTTTGTGTCAGAATCGGTGCAAGGGTCTCACCCCTCCGCCGAATCGATGATACCCACCACTCTACTACATCTCAATTTTCATAAGGTGGTATACAAAAATAAAATACAAGTTTTACTGTAACCTAATTATGTACAATAACGAATCAAATGCAATATAGGTGAACAATTCAACTAAGAAAAATGAAAATAAATACAATGTATCTACAACCTTGTGCTAATTAATTGAAATAAAACGAATAATTCCATTATTATTTACTTATTTCCGTATTTTTCCAATGAAACATGACCCAGTGTACATATTAGTAATTAGTATGTCCATTCCACGAAGTCATTCCTTGCAGACTGATCACAGCTTCTCGATTAGATTTAAATCAGGAGAGATTCCGTGCCAATCTATAGTACTTTGATTTTCTCATTGGTAAGGCTTGTCCGGTGTGTTCGTACAGCGTTACAATTTTCGTACGCTTTCTTGGAGTAACGTCCATCGCAAACAATGGCCATAGGACAACTAATCGACAGTCGAGACAAAAGTGCTTGGGCGTGATGAAAATCTGATGCAATAGGTAATATTTTTCAGGGCCAAACAAATTCATCATACAACACGAATTCATATCACTGCTCACGACTGCAAATGACCTAATCTGACGAAAAATAGAAATCGATTACACCCTGTCACTCCAGTGGGTCTAAAACTGACTGTATGGTGAAAGAAAAGGAAACTAAAGCGGTTGTTTCAATTCATTTGCACAAGGGTGTAAATACAAATTAGAGATATGCCATAACAGGTAATTCCACATGAAATAAATTAACAATGTTTTTCGGCAAATTTTAACATCAACTTGTGATCTTTCTTGTTGGAAAGTTGAAGAATTTTAGCACATTCAACATTTTGTTGTAATCTAGAAAGGGTTACTGAATGAGGAATAACCAAAACGGAGGTTGGAAATGAAATGGTAATCTTTATAACATCAACAAAATATAATACTCGCCAGCGGCGTGAAGTAGGTAAACCACTGCTAGTTATGGACTACTAAGACAACATATTACCCCACTTACAAGAATGTCCAACGTATTTATGAAGATTGGGACATACCCATTAGTGTTCATTGGTACAGTATATAACAGAGGGAGAGAGAGAGAGAGTGAACGAAAGGGTAGAGAGAGTGTTGTAACCTAGAAAATGTTACTGAATGAGGAATAACCAAAACGGAGGTTGGAAATGAAATAGTAATCTTTATAACATCAACAAAATACAATACTCGCCAGCGGCGTGAAGTAGGTAAACCACTCCTTGTGGTAGACTACTTAAACCGCATATTACCCCCACCCACTAATTATAATAGTGTCCAACGTATTTGTGAGGATTGTAACATACCCATTAGTGGTCATAGGTATGGTATATAACATATTTATCGATAAAAATTGTGAATTTTATCTATTGTTTTTTAGACTTAGTATGAGCAAAGAAAACAAATTCACGGATTTGGAATGAAATAAAGAGCCTAGAATGCCGCCACAATTGGTGGAAATTTCCATCCTTTAATATTCATTTATGCTTAGCTTATATAAATGTGAGTAAAAGAAAGCAAAATGTTGATAATAGCGTCCCAAAGCACTGTCCTCTCCCCGATGTTTCCGTGCGTGCATGCATGTTTGAAGGTAATGAGATAAATTCGAAAAGCCATTCAGACTACGCGTTTCGCTTTCTTATATTAGATGTCGTCGTGCGCGAGGAAAGTTCGTTGTAATACGGGGAAGTGTTAATAAAGATACTTATCAGATGCTCAGATCAGAAACTTCTTCATTTTATTTTGAAGCCGTTAACGTCTGCTGGATTTGAAATTAACTGGCCCCGAGTAAATTTCTGTATTTTGTTTCGTATACCGCATTGTGCTACAGTGACATTGCAATTATTGGACATTTCATACAAAAATCTGACTGTAGCGTCAGATAAGTACTTTTATTACCTGTTCCTTATATTCCATCAAACGTTAATCACACAGAGTTTTTTTTTCCCTCGTTCCGGCCTGAAGACGCCTGCTATAAATAGGTGAAACGCGTAGTCTGAATAACTTTTCCACTTTGTCTCACAATCCTTGTTTTTTCGTATATTACTCGACATCTTATTAACACCCATGTTTATATATATTATATATTTAGCAGCAGTCCTTCTTTTATGACCGTTTCTTTTCTATTTTTATGCGAGATTAATTTTTATGTGTTTATCTTTATTTAAATGTCAAAACTGAATCAAGAAAATACCCTTTTTCTCACATTTAGCGTCGAGACATCGTTTCCTTTGCCACAATTCGCTAAACTTTTGTTCACGTTGAGTATTTCTTTTTTTTAAGTTCCAAATACAAGTTTGTGTGGAAAATAACATATTCACACATTACACTCAAATACAAATACTCATATATATGTGTGTGTGTGTGTGTGCGTGTGGCTGAGTGTGTGTGAGAGTGTGTGTGTGTGTGTGTGGAGATCATAATACAAAGCAAAAAAGCTATTCAGACGACGCGTTTAACCTCTTTATATTAGGAGACGAAAAAGCAAGTTTTTGTAAGTTTTACTTCGTTTTATAGTGTTTTTGATTTTCTTTTACGAGGGCTAATAGTGCATAGAAACGACCCAAATTACTGATTATTCTTCAGATATATATATATATATATATATATATGTCTAGCATGAAACAGCCTGTCGCCTCTAATTTTTGACTTCAATGTTCACTTTTATATTTACACACGCTCTATCACTGATATTGAGCACTTATCCCACTTATCTCTAAAAGGATTAGAAATAAGTAAATCTATATATTTTTAAGGTTTTATTGAAATTTTATTTAAGTTTCCACATGTCATCCATCATTAGCAATAAAAAGGGTAATACGATTATGCAGTTGACGGAAAACATTTGCCAACTAATTTACAGTAATGCCTGAAATCACATTAGTTATTTTAGCTATACTTAAAACTAAGTACATTAAACTTTATAGCATTTTTTACAGATTATTTCTATCGCAAATACAAATGGTAGTTATAAATTTTTAAAGTTGACACGATCTTTATGGAAACCCTGTATATATATATATATATATATATATATATATATATATATATATATATATATATATTGTCATCCACAGACAGACTGTTTCGCTGTATCACAGCTCATCAGTGTGGCTAGACATCCGGTTGCCTCTAGCAAAGATCGAAACCCGATTTTTATGCTTCTAATATTCGTAATCGTTTTTCACAGTCTATGTGATATCACACCTTTGTGCTATTGATGAAGATTTCTCGAATTTTACCGACCCTTCGACTGGGGCTGTAGAATACGGCGGCTGCACCTCTTCAGATGGATAACACTCACCCAATGAGGCCACCTATTTGCCTTTGTTAGACATAAATATGACAATGAAACAAACATGAGATAACTATCTGAAAATTCTGAAACTGTCAACATAATTCCCTACCTTAAAACATAGGGTTATACTAAAACATATAAAACCTACAATAGATCATCTACAAACTATATATCTAAAAAACATAAATTTACCCTGAAAGTATAAAAATATTGTACACAATATGTGCAGTTGAAGCCATAATACCGTATACAATATAGTTACATTCCGGCATTAAATAACCCATAGAGTTGTTGATATGCCGCTAAATAAAATCAACCAATTCAAACCAAACATGCCATGCCACACTCACCGTGAGACATATTGTCACTGAATGTACTCATTAAATAAACCGTAGAGTTGTTGGTATGCCGCAAAACAGAAACAATTGGCGAGATGGCATTTTACTGAGATAAATAACACGTTAAACGACGAGATTATGTACTTGTTGTGAAACCAACGTATGCTTTGTTTTTATTAGAAAAAGCATTCTCTAAGTGCTTCGAGAAAGAAAGACATTATGCTGAGAAATAATTATTTGTTGTGTAAAATGAATACTTTTTTTCATTAATATAAGTTATAGGTGCACTGTTTTAATTTTATTTCAAGGGTTCTTTTGTTATGTTGAAAAGCATTTCATTTATTTTTTACGTATAAATCTTTTTGCGCTGTCAGCAAACAATTTATTCACTTCAGACATTCTTATCATCTCGAGATTTTTTCTGACAGAAAAATGATTTAATTACAGCGTAAATATGTAAAATAATGTTTTCCTATGTCGTATTTTGCTTTACGTTTTCGACTATATGTTTTTAACATATTGAATTAATCTCTGTTTATATGAATCGTAATATCTCAGGTAAGATTAATTTAGAAACATCATTTCTTTGGTTTGCTTTGAAAAATTACTATATCTTATTGGTGCCTGTCCAATGCAAGTAATATTTTATTCAAGATAATTTATTCATTAAAATTAAAATTCATTTGAATAAAATTGTAAATATGCACATTGTACCTTTTATCTATTCTGTGTCATTTATACATTATATAATATATTCTTTTCAAAGGGCATGTAATTTCAGGCAAGCCGGACGAAAAGAGGTATGAGGAAAATGCGAAAAAGTGTGAGAAGTTCGAAAAAGTGGGTAATGTTCATGAACTCTTGGTAAAAAATGTTGTTTGGGAATTTACGCGAAAGTAGATATTCATTGAGTTAATCTTCACCTGGCTTAAGGTCATTAAACAGTTCACCCAATGAGGATCGACAACATTCAGATAATAATAAATGATTTACAAAATCTCTCTCTCTCCATATCTATATGCTTTGTATATTCACACACACACACACACACACACACACATATATATATATATATATATATATATATATATATATATTGTATTGGGGCAGCAGATCATTATTTAATCATATATTGTTAAACATAACACGCGATGAATGTCTATTATGTCAGATCATGAGCCGTTCTAAATTTAGTATATTTGCTTTTATTTCGAGTGAAAATAAAGACAAAAATTGTCCAACTTTTGGATATTTTTATTAAGTTGGTCCTTGATTTAAGGTTTCGCTTCAGAAGAACCATCTTCAGAGTTGTTATGCGGACATTTAAACAACAATATTCACCATCAAATATGATATTTTGTTATGTTGACATAGAAGATTTCTATATGACGATAACGGTCGCCGAATAGCAGACGCAGGTCGTAAGTTCAAGATGCCGTTCTATGACGTCATACCACGAGCAACCGAAATATTAACTACCAAAATATCTAACTACCAACCCATATATATATATATATATATATATATATATATATATATATATATATATATATATATATATATGTATGTATGTATTATTTCAATTCTCTACATACATGTGAAACCATGTGCGATGCCCTTCCCTCGTCAGCCGCCAACCAGGGAGATAACACAGTTTCGGTGGTTAAGGCAGTACTGACACCCTGACCCTACAAGCAGCTTTTGACACCGGACGGGAAATTACATATATATAATATATATATATATATATATATATATATATATATATATATATATATATATACGGACTCCTCATCGAGTTCGATGTATGAGGTTCCGACGACCACGAACTAATTATCTGCATGCCTATGACGGGCATGACTTTTGAGACCGGCTCGAGAATTGCACAAAAGACCACAAACAGTACAGCAGAATGTATTGTATCCAAGTGCAGCAGGAACACTGTTAGATGTCATATTTTGCTTTCGTGTTTCATATAGTCGATTGATGATTTAATTCTCAGTGCAGTTATATCAACGTCGTATTTCTTTAGTTCCAATTCGACCAGAGCTGTTTTTCTTTCTGGTGCTGAGTTGTTGTCCTGGAGAGTTCGTACATTCCAAGTACCAAAATAAAGTTGATGTTTCATAGAGTTTTTCGCACTAGCCGGATATGTGTGGAACTAATTAAATGTAGCTGTCAGAAAACCAGCACAATGATTTGTTTCAAGTGGTGAAGGCTTGTGTCGGACCATCCACACTTTTTGGATCTGTCGCTAAAAAAATAACGATGCAAAAGACTTGCCACGGAAACTCCGAACAACAGTCCTCATGTGTTATTATCGCGGAGTTTAACCTCTCCGGATCACAGTCAATATCAGCCAGTACCCGCCTCTCGGCAGATACATGCAATATAATGACCGGGTTATGCTGTCATGAGTTTTCTTTCCCATCTGAAGGCTTTTTATCGTGAAACCAACACTAAAATGATTGCTGACCAAAGCTGAGTGAGGCTCTTTTCACCCTCATCAAGGTCAGCTAGCTCGCACCAGCTCTCAATCTGGTACATTACATATATACATATAGCAATATATAATAGCAAAGAAATATAACCATGGTATTTATTTCAATTAGAAAATTCACAAAGTATCTCATATATTGCTAAAAGATTTACTGTATATAAAACTTGACCACACAATAAGATATATAGACAGAGTTCACTTAATGCCTGGCGACAACCTCTAAATCTATATTCTTATTTTACATCATCTAGACTACAAATATCACCCACTTACCAATGGAAAGTGTTGAAAACTTGACTAATGCATGGAATAATAATGCAACACAAAATGTACTTAGAACAAAATGTATTGAAACAAGAAAGTGTACACAATATTTACATATAGTCTTTTGTATATTCCTGGTAAGACCGTTCCTGGAGAATGTGTTGACTGAGTTGCAGTCGGGCAGAGTCTCTGGTTGAATCTCTTGATTCCTCCCTCTCTTCCCGGTACCAACCATATTTATATGGTCGGTACTCCACTATGCAAATTAGGTGGATCCTACCACAACAGAAAGTAAAGTGTAATAAACCCCAAGGCCAAGTTTTTAAACATATTATCACGAATAGTATTTTTACTCTACTTGGTACCCACATAGTAATACGCCTTCACTTGTGACAGTTCAAATATTTTTTAAATAAATTACTTGAGTATTGATAATGTTATAGGAGGCATTTTATCGTCTTCATTTACAAGCGAATAAGAATGCTGAAAGTCCAAGTTAAAATTAGATTTTTAGATAAATTCACACATTCTAGGATGAAACAGAAATTTAGAATACGAAAAAAAACTTACACAAAGCCTACACAAATTCTAATCCTGTCAAATAACTAAGCCAAAATTGTCAGATCTCTTCAATAGCAGATAGGGCGATCTGGAGCAGAGACTTAATGGAGACAAGCCGGCTGGATAAGGATCTCTAAGTAAGAATCCTCAAAAGAGATTGAACAATTTTCTGCCATTTCTCTTCTTAAAACCGGAATATTAGCCAAGTATCTCTCTTTCTACTGTGTCAATAACGGCTTCATTGACTCGACAGTCCAGAAAGGGAGGCATTGCTGTAATGCCCGGCTGCCTGGAACATATAGAAGTTCTGACGCAATTTCTGTGAGAAGCCAGAAAGAACAAGGGTGAGTTAACAGTTGGACCACGAAAATGCTTACGGGTCGATTCCACACAAACTTGTGGGTGAAGTTTTAGAACCACACCACGTTCCTTGCATCATTGGTAATTTGATTATGGACTATTACAATCATTTCCAGGTGAGCGTAACATCAAGAAACATGTCGTCTGCTTGGCGCAGACTTCAAAGAGGTATGATAACCGGCTATACAATATCGGCAAAACTTTACATTATTTGGACTATTTTACGCCATATTCTCCCTTCTCTCTTTCCCTCTATCTTAAAGCCTATATTTAATTTTGGGCTTAACCCTTTTCTTCTCAGGATCAACATTTAACTACCTCATGGTCTCAGCGTCACAAAAACAGAAATCTCTTCCACAAAGGACGACAAAGGGATGCCAATAGAATTTAGGTTTTGGTCACGTTTATCCTTGTAGCTCAACAGATGTTTTCCTACATTTCTTGCAGTCGGTTGTATATGAGGATTTTCGGTGTTATTTCATCACTCATCTGCCCGACATTACCAGCCCAGCGACGTTACGATCGCATCAGAAATATCTATATTCTTCTAATTTTGCATTTTGAATACGGTTTAATATTAGATATTTTCTCATCCAGATTACCACAGATATAACAAAATAACAGGTTACGATAAAGTCAGGACGGAGGTCGTAAACAAGGGAGTTAACTCATCCTCTTGATCACAACTCTTCAAAAAGATGAAAGGGGATTTGAAGTATTTGGTATTTATCAATTCCACGTTCTGAATTTATATGATTTATTCATGGTATATTCCATTATATCCTTTCATTCATTTTCCAAATAATAACTTCTGTACTTTATTTACATCATTCGGACTATTGTCCTCATCTTTGTCGCCATATTTATTACAACGTTTCGGCCCTTCAGTATCTGTCTATATTTCTGAGATGAGGTATTATGTACACTATTTACATTATTCGAACTATTGTCCTCATCTTTGTTGCCATATTTATCACAACGTTTCGGCCGTTGTACGCTCCGGCCTTCTTCAGATGGTTGGAATGTCAAACTGAACCCTTTATTCCGCTCACTGGAATAGACTGTTCTAGTTCCACTTGCCACGTTTAATGGATGTCAGTTATCAGTTAAATTCCATCTGAAAGTTCTCCACTGCCTTAACCGGGTATTGAACTCACATTATTTGGGTGCTGTCACTGGATCTAACCAACGCCTTTATCCACTGCGCCATGTGTCCTTCACCTTAGCTATGAATATGATTGTTAAGGTTTCAGAGAGGTAGTGCCGTGGACCCCAGTCAGAGTCAGAGGTCCGTCAGCCACCAATAAGAGCTTAGATGGATTACGTTACTGTCACAATGAACAGGTAGCAAATGGCTCTTGGGAGATATTGAAAGGAACATGAACTTGGCTAGGATGAAATTCAAGATATCTAAATCAAGGTCTACAGTGACTAAAAAAGGCCAGGTTGTTGACCCTGTTCACCATAGTCTATGAATATAGAATACAGCGCAGTACGTAATCTGTTCAATGAAACAACGTTAAAGATTAACCCTCACGAGTCAGACACTCTACTGGATCTGACTATATCGCCAATACCATCAGCAGCTGTTCTGTAATTCTTCAGTCTTCGATATCAAAGGATGGCAGTGATATTTAGCCCCCTCTCACGAGGGTTACATGTGGCACAAGGCCGGGATTAACGTGGGATCTCCGAGCCCGTAGCGTAGGCTCGGCCAAAAATATTCCCTATTCGAACGCGTATAAACGGGTTCAGGGGCAGTCAACCTTCCCGAATGAGACTCTGCCCTTCGGCGGAGCCTCGTCCGGGTTATCAAAAGCTAGCAGTGCATATTCGGGAAAAACATGGCCGCCTTTATACACGTCGCATTGAATATTTTGAGCCTTCTGATTGGTTAACCCTTCTATTGGTGAACTATAATATGAGTCAGCTCATTTTGGCTGGCTCACTAGTACCCCAGGGTACCTAAAAATTCCAACACAGGTCACCGACAAATATAGATTTACTGTTGCAGGAACTAATATTCCAACACTCTCAAAGAAACCAATCAAGAGCTTATGCAAGACATTCGGCAGTTTTCTGAAAAATATCGCCCATATCCGCCAGATTAGTGAAGGCTTAGACAGATTTATTAAAGATTGATAAATCACGCCTTCCAGCCCGAGCATAGGTATTTTAACACCCATTATTACCCAGATTGCTTTGGCCGCTTCAGCTATATGAAGTCCCGATCACTACGGTGGAAACTCTGGAGAGGAGAATAACAATGTGCCTGAAAAGATGGTTTGGGTTACCTAGAAGTTTAAGCGGTGCTGCGCTGTATGATAAAAAAAATAACATGTTAAAGCAGCCACTTAGCAGCATCAAGGAGGAGTTCCTAGTAAAGCGGACTAGGGAGATCATCCAACTCAAAGAATCTAAAGACCTGAAAGCGAGAGGAGCAGGATTATAGACCCGGACATGGAGAATATAGAGCGCCAGTAAGGAATTAGCTGTGGCAGAAGAGAGGCTAAGACAAAAAAGCCTTAAAAGGAATCACGACAAAAGGGAAGGCAGGACTGGGCTACTTTCCTAGTAAACGTTACGATAAGGCCCAAGGTAAAGAAAGGTGCCAGTTATTACAAAATGAAGTTCGAGCAGGTGTTGAGGAAAACCATTACATAAGTATGGTTGGGCTGCACCAACAAGGAGCGTGGACAAAATGGGAAGAAACTGAAAAGCGTAAGATATATTAGACAGATTGCTGGCGCGCTGACTTTAGTAGAATTCAGTTCCTACTAAAATCGGTCTACGACGTTCTCCAAAGTCCAGAAAGTGAGGATTGCTGCAGAACATATTAAGCAGCTGCTCAAAGGCTTATGAGATGGTCGGTATTGTTGGCGCCATGACCAGGTCCCCAGAGCCTTTGCAAACGCAGTTACGAAAGCCAAGCAGGGTTAAGAGAGCCACTAATACATTTTATTAAGGCCAGGGGAAAGAAAACAGGATCTGAAAAGAACACCCCAAACATAATTTCAACAGCATCCGATTGGCAGCTGATCGCAGACCCGAAAAAAAATCAATTGAAATTCTCAAGTCATATAGTACAGAAAACACTTCGCCCCTATCTATTAGCTTATTCGAATAGCACAAAGAAGTTAAGAATTTGGGAATTATCGGTTGCTTGGGGGGGGGGGACATCACGCTGGCCAATGAAAGAAAGTGTTAGAAATTCCAGGAATTGGTCAAAAGGTGCCAGCAAAATGGATGTAAAACTTACTTCAATCCGATAGCAATGTAGTGCAGAAGTTTTGTAGGAGTAAAGCATTAGCGAATATTGGAATCGTGAGAGCTGCAAAAAAGAAAGTACTAAAAGAAATCTCAGATGTAGCTGAAGAAGGATCTTGATGGATTTGGCTGAAAAGGAATAATCCGTGGATTAAAGAATGAATAAATCTGTTCGTTGAATGAAACCGTTTCTTTTTTGTCTTTTTGTTTTTTTCCTCAAGTAAATGTAAAAGAAAAAGACTTACCATAAAGTTGGCGCATGTGCAGAAGACGTAAAACTAGAAAGCGCGCGCATGTCGCACCTTTGTTCTGATACGTCTAGACAGCAGACAAGCAAATTCTGATTGGCTAATGCAAGTCTCGTTGATATTATAAAAGAAAGATCTACCTCGTGATTATTAATACATTTTCTGTTATTAAAATCTCATTGTGGAGGGAATTATGCGGAGATGCGGCCTGTTAACAGGTCGGGGTTCCTGGCAGAATGGATATGATGTTGCAATGTTAACAAATACAAACGTTATTAAATTGTGAAATCTCTTGGTGACCTTTGGACCACCCTGTAAAGTAAATATTATGAGCCTTATTATCATTATTATTTGTTTTTTTGTCTCTCGGATATTTTTCAGTGGCCTGTTATATATATATATATAATCCTCGTTGAAAACGCAACTATACTTAAACATGAAAACAATAAACAAGAACTAAAAAATGTTGAAGCTATATACATAAAACAGTTGAAACCTAACCTGAAGAAAATAAACTACGAAATCCCCACAAACATTCTTAAATGCCTATAATTGATAACAGAAGTCATTGGTTTATACCAACGGCTTCCCACAATTAATACTCTCGTTTTCACTCTCTCGTGGTCATGTGTAACGTCACGAGCTGCGACGCGATTTTCGCTTCCGCGTCTCGTATACACGAGTTAGTCTTTACTTTGAAATTTTTCATGCAACAAAAACAAACTATCATTATTGTTTCGTCCATGTATTTTTTGATATATTGAAATGTAATTGTCATCTTTCATAATGTAAAGGTAAAAAAATCCGTTAGTATATGATTCAAGTAGTTTCTAATAATATGAAAATATTCGAACTCATCCACATAAAAGAACTTGATGTATTTTACTTAATTTATATAGAGCAATATAAGGAATTTTAAGGAATTTCTAGGGACCGACAGCAATCCTGGTATAGAACCCTCCTGTAGTTGTTGATCAAAAGATAATTGCAAAACAAGCATGGTTATGTATCAAGCGACCATTTCCCCCTAAAGAAAATATGGAAACTAAAAAGTTTGCATTGGAATTTCCGTGGGGGAATGGAAACAAAGATTTTATACCGATAAGCATAAACTTAAACATAAACCGATCTTTCAAAAAAATTTGGGAAACTGAAAGTCTAAACCCACATATTGTTTAGAAAATTATAGGTTCTGCAAAAACACCTAATAGTTTTAGAAACAGGTGTGATTTTTGCTTAGAAGAAAAAAATCAAAATATTAAAATGCAATAACGAAAGCCAACTATTGAATCGAATTAGTGTTTAAATGTCGATATAAAAACAAATTCAACTCATGCGATAAGATAGTTTTGCCTTAATTAGCTACCAAAAATCACATGTCGACTCCCATCTCTTCTAACTCTTCAAACGTCGACATAATAAACTAAAAACTAATTCTACTTCCCATAGTGGAATTTTGCGTTACTTAGCTACGCTAAGTCACTGCCCTCCCCGTCGAAAGTCTTTTATAGTATATTAATTATAATTTATAAACTTTCATCTACTTCTATTGAATAACTCTCTAACTCTCTTTCCATTAGTCATTAATTCAAAATTAAGAAAGAAATTAAAAACGGCCCAAAAATAAATTGAAAAAAATCTATAAAGATATGTAAGTTCTAAACTTCGTATGGTTGCTTTAATTTCGGGTGAAAATAAATAGAATTTTATATGTCATCGTGTGAGCCGAAAACTTAGATTAAGGACCAGCTTAATAAAAAATATCCAAATGTTGGACAATTTTGCCTTCATTTTCATTCGAAATTAAAGCAAACATACGTATTTTAGAACGGCTCATGATCAGACATAATAGACATTCGTTGTCTGTTATATTTAACAATATATGTTTAAATAATCATCTACTGCCTCAATACACTATATATATATATATATATATATATATATTAAATAAAAAACAGACCACTTTAAGGTTCCATTTAATAAATTATTTCACCACAACTCTTTTAAAAGGACTGCGGATCATCAGACTTTACTTCGAAACAAAAAATGAAAAGAAAATTTACACATTTTTGACGTGCCGTATTAAACATATGTAAATTAACGTCAAAAATGTGTAAATTTTCTTTTCATTTTTTGTTTCGAAGTAAAGTCTGATGATCCGCAGTCCTTTTAAAAGGGCTGTGGTGAAATGATTTATTACATGGAACCTTAAAGTGGTCTGTTTTTTATCTAAATTATTTGCCCTGAATTTACATTGAGCTCTCTGAATTTTATCCTCCTTAGGTTTACCCATACGGATTACTTAGTTTTTCATAAACTATATATATATATATATATATATATATATATATATATTAGAAATAAGTATATATATATAAGTATATAACTGCTCTGATGAGCTGCTCTCTCTGGTTCCCAGACTCCATGAATTCAAGCACCCTACGAGGCTGGCATCCCGCTCTCACCCTTACACCGTAGAAACCTTCAAATGTAGCCGTCTCTTCTACTCCAATAGTTTCATACCTCACACCTCTGGCCAGTGGAACACCCTCCCCAATTACTGTTTCCCTGAAAGCTATAATCTCTAACTATTCAAATGTAATGTCAATCGACATCTCCAATTACCTTGAATCTACCCACATCCTTTTCCTCTTCCTTTCTCCTATCACTCTTATCTGCTCCTCGCTCCAAATCTTCCGCAACCCCTGCATCCTAGTGGCTTCACGCCTTGCTTGGGGCACAATGCTTAAAAAAAAAAAAAAAAAATCTCTCGATCCTGCTTAAATCTTTCTTCGAATGCTAATCTTCACGCATAAAATAATTCCCACCTTCAAGAGAGGACGATTATCGACAGGAGAATATATGGTTCACTTTCGGGACTGACAAGCTGACTGTAATTGACGCCATGCACAATTAAATAAACTGTCCATGGTATGACGATAAACTACATCTGGCAGCAACGCCCCTGATCGGGAAGTTTTGAGGAGCGTGGAGCCACCTCTTAATAGCTGTTGTTCTCAAGTTCACCTGTTAGTGTTCCAACTGTGGACAAATAGCTAACCTACAAAGTAAACACTATGAAAATATAAAAATATTTGTTATAGTAAAAATACCAGCAATACAAAAAAAAGAGCAGCAATATATGTATAACGATAAAGTTACTATCACTCCCAGTCCGTACGATGTCGGCGATATGACTCTTCCCATTTTCCTATCCTCTGAGTAATGTTTATCACCTTATCATCCAAGCAAGTCTCTGTCGTGTCATCCATTTATACAAGCAAGTTAGATAGGTTACACGATGGTTCCATCAGGGCCTCTTGTTTGTGAGTGTCAAATCTATCCAGCCCATTTTCCTAACTATTTTTTAAGCATTTCACCCCAATCAAGGCAGAAGTGCCACTAGAACGTAAGGGGCTACAGAGAGTGAGCACAAGAGTAAAGAGGAGTGTTCGAGGAAAGGACACAGAGAAGGACGGGTATCAAGATCAAGGAATCAGAAGATGTCGATTGACATTACATTTGTATATTTCAAGATTATAGCAAGAGGAAGGGAGTTTCACAGACTGGAAGTGCTGGTGGAGCAGAAGAGAGGGATACATTTAACCGTTTCGACAGTGAAAGGGTGGGACGGAGATGCCAACCTAGTAACACGCTTAAAGACAGAGGAAAGCCACAGCATGTCTGTGAGAAAGCGACTGTAGACGAGATGCCAGATCAGGACCTATCACATTGCATGTGTGTTCTTGGAATTTCAGTTGTCTATTAAGTGTTAAAATTAGTTTAAATTTTGCTGCAGCTAATGTTAGTGCTTATAATAAACGTGCTTCTTTCAAGAATTTCGTCGCCCTAATTTAGTGGAGCGAATTACAAACGACATATTCTTTAATTTCGACGGAATTTACATTTGAATAAACGACTCCGATTTCCAACCTGCCAACAAAAGTATGGTGAACTTTTTGACTCGTCGGATACATTTCTAGGAGGTTTGTAGCGATGCAATCACAAAAGTATACTTCATTGAATGAACGACGAAATAGGCCTCTTTTCGTGAAGACAAGATTGAATAGTGAAAGAAAAGAAAAGAAGACGCGGAAGAATACAAGAAGCAGGAAAAAAAGAAGAAAGAAAGAAAGTCAAACGACTTGCTCGTTTGAGACAAAAGACAAATGCATGCAGGAAGAAAAATGCCTCCATCACACCGCCCCTCCCGCTCAATAAGAAAAAGAACAAAACCAAAAAAAAAGGTAAGCAGAAGTATTGTGCGCAAATTAGGCAAAGCGAGTAGTTCGACATCAGCTCCGGATAATGATGGCTCTAGACCCTTGCAAATAATAGCGGCTTCCGTAACGGCGTTGGGAACAAACGCACGTGATGGGCATTTGTGAACACGGTGGGTTTCAAAGAATGGAGACGGGTAGCACGGCGGGAAGGGGACTTTGCACGCAAATACAGCGAATTACGACGGTGCTGTGACGAACAAATAGCTGAACAACAACACAAAAAAAAAATATATGCATTGAAGGGTGTACAATATGCTCGAGTTTACGCGAGAAAAAGTTTTTATGTCTAGATAGATAGATAGATAGATACTCACACAGCTATGAACGGAGTGAGATATACCTGTATGATGTACACCAATATGTCTGAATATAGATAGATAGATAGATAGATAGATAGATAGATAGATAGATATGAAAAGACAGCGATTGACAAAAGGAAAGGAAGCAAGAAAATGCAGAAAGAAAGAAGGAACGAGCGAACTAATAACGACAGAGAAAAAGAAATAGAAAATGAGAATGATAGATATTAACTGATTTATATAGGTAATAACAAAAATTGATATACAGATAGATACATATACAGATAGATAGATAGATAGATAGATAGATAGATAGATAGGAATGTACCAGATAGATATGAACAAACTGAGATAGATAGATAGATAGATAGATAGATAGATAGATAGATATAGGCATGAAGTAAGAGAGAAAGATAGAGAGCATGGAATTGATAAATTTATATACATATGATCCAAATGATAGATAAGATAGATAGATAGATAGATAGATAGATAATGAAGAGACCAGATAGATAGATAGATAGATAGATAGATAGATAGATAGATAGATAGATATGAACAAACTGAGATAGATAGATAGATAGATAGATAGATAGATAGATAGATAGATAATGAATAGAAGATAGATAGATAGATGATAGATAGATAGATAGATAATAGATGAACAAACTGAGATAGATAGATAGATAGATAGATAATGAAGAGACCAGATAGATAGATAGATAGATAGATAGATAGATAGATAGATAGATAGATAGATAGATATGAACAAACTGAGATAGATAGATAGATAGATAGATAGATAGATAGATAATGAAGAGACCAGATAGATAGATAGATAGATAGATAGATAGATAGATAGATATGAACAAACTGAGATAGATAGATAGATAGATAGATAGATAGATAGATAGATAGATAGATAGATACGCACACAGCTATGAACGGCGTGAGATATCCCTGGATAGAGTTATAAAGGAATCGGATACCATGAACCGAACATGTGAGCAACGACGAGGTTTTAGGGAAAATGAAAATGAAAAATAAACATTTAGCGTCAGGAAGAGGCAGTTGACATTTTTTAGGGCACTTAATGAGGACAGCGGTCTTATGTTTTGTTCGTTCCGACTAACAATTATTCAGACGACAATTTAGCCATCGCACCCTGTCACTCTTGAAACAATTGGTAAAGAATTTCTTTTGTTCTTCATGATCATTCTTCTACGAACTATGAACACCTATGCCATATAATATCGAGGAAGTGTATATCAGTCAGGGTTCACTATGATTTTTTTTTTAGTCTGGTCAATGGCCAAAAGAGTGTGGGAGACATGCAACTTGGATCGAACTTATTTCGCAGCATTAATTGCCTGCAAAGCGCGCTCACGTTAACCCCTGTCGAAAAGCCGGATCAATTTATCAATAAACCACTAGTCAATAGTGTATATTTATCGCATGCAAAAGGTTACTACAATTTTTGTTGGGATGTCGAGGTGTTTATTTAAGGGCAGAGTTCCAGCAAAACTGGCCACTGTTCAATCGTATCGTTTGGACAAGAAAGTCGATTGTTCCCTTCAAGATTACCCACACCCCGCTTCTTTTTACGTGTCCTGTTCATTGGAATTTAGTCAAAAACTTTCAACTCAAAATATTCGGATCTATCAAAAGTCTTTTCAGTTTTTACAAACCTGTTTTCTAAACTTAATCCCTCCTGGGTAAGACGATAAACTACATCCAGTAAGCAAGGCCTCAGAATCGAGAGATAGAAGGATTTTAGGAGCGTGGAAGCACCCCTTAATTGCTGTTGTTCCCCGGTCTACCCTGACCCGGTGTGGTATCACTTGTTAGTACCCCAGCTATGGAAAAAAAGGGAACCAACAAACAAAAACAAAATACTATGAAAGTATTTACATTTTTATAGTAAAATCGCCATTGACTTCAATTAAAGCCTCCAGATGACATCGGGATCTTCTGCATCTATTCTGGACAGTCTCCTTGTTTAAGTTGGTGAACGCTGTTGGTGAATTTTGTTGGTCTCTCTCTCAACTGTGCTTCACACAAAACTAATAAAACTCAAGGTCTTGTAATCATGTCTACACAGATTGCAGTCTGAATGGGACATGAAATTACGGGTGGCCAGATATAATGGGTTGATTTAGTCGCAGAAATTGTGTCTTACAAAACATAACTTTATCAAAAACCGACTGGGTCCCTCTCCTGCTTGTGTGGCATGGTGAAGAGGCCTGTTGCTTAGATATTTCATTAAAAGTATATCTCTCTTAACCCAGTATAGCAATAATGGACACACGTAATAAGTTTTTTAAACTAAATAGTTGGTAATATTTCTATAAATATATTTTCAAATATTTTTCTTTAGAAATTTCTTTATTGAAAAGACTACCTTGAAATACTAAACGAGTTAATCTTATTCAATAAAATCGCCATTGGGGTCTTCAATTAAAGAGAGTCCCCGATAAATTGTCAGACGACATCATTTTAACAGATCTTCTGCATCTATTCTGGACGACAGTCTCCTTGTTTAAGTTGGTGAATACTGTTGGTGAATTTTGTTGCTCTCTCTCTCTCTCTCTCTCTCTCTCTCTCTCTCTCTCTCTCTCTCTCTCTCTCAACTGTGCTTCACACATAATAGTCAAGAGGGTTGCAGTCTGTGGAGTTAGGTGTCCATATATATGGTGTGATGTGGTCGCAGAAATTGTCTCACAGCCACGACTGGGTCCTCCTGCTTGTGTGGCATGGTGAAGAGGCCTGTTGCCAAGCCACCCTCTTAACCCAGTATAGCACTACCACCTCAAGTCACTTGATGTAGTCGTCTGTGTTGAGTCAGAGGCCCTATGAGAAAATGAATGGAGGCATAACGTCGCCATCACTAGCGATCAATCCAAACCCAATTATGTTGACTGGATATTTGGTTTTCCTCGTTGTCTGCACATCTTTTGGGGACAAACCACGCCAACAGTTGCTCTGTGTGTTCAACATCTTATCCTGGCAGAAATTCACACAGTCTGAGAAAAACCAAAGCAAGTTCTGTTGGAGGGGATTCTTCAGTTTGTTCAAGAGCTTCGTAGCGCGATTTTTCCTCTTGTCTTTCTTGACTTGGAATAAATATTGGCCTTTTCTCATCTCCTACGAGAAATACCAAATGTCTTCATGCACTACTAGCCTGATAAGAAACTCAAACATGATGATTCTCTAAAGCTGAAAAGTTGATTAAGAAAGCAGAAAAATATAGGGAACAAAAAGCCCTTGTTAGAATTAATATGAAATTTAAATAATGAACAATCTCAAGAAACCTTCGTCCCCACGCCAGTTTTATACTGAAGTTCGTATAAGCCGATGACTTTGGGAGTTCGGAGACTTGGCCTGAGAACTCCCGTATCGAGTAACTTCCGGAATCCACGTCAGCTGCGACAACATTTCCTGATTCCGAGGAACTTTGAACCCAAATTATTAGACGAGGCACAGTGTCACTATAGATATTGATGCGGCAAAGGTTAAATTTATTTGTACCAAGAGCTATATAAACCAGCTGAAGATTAACAACAACTTCCATAATATAGCACCCTCCACGGCTTGAACCAGCGCTACGAATACTACGCCGTTCGATCTTCCATTGCTATGAGATCAAAAACACAACATAGACAGAGTTGGTGCGGATCGAAGCGGCCAGCGACCAAGATCCAGGTTGAACAACCGTCAGCAATGAGCAGCGCCGAGTTAGCCCTGTGGTTAAAATGCCGTCCTAAGATACTGAGGGACGGACGACTAGTGTAGGCAGCGGCAGTTGTTACATTTGCATCAAGCGCTTGCATGAAAAATATTACAATTTTGGAGAGGTCCCGCATTAAACATATACGTATATAGTGACGTGGCATATAGAGGTTAAAATGAACAGTTGGCTTATCCACACTTAGAAGATTAATGAAGGATTATAGTAACGAGGAAACCCAACAGTAATTTTAACGAAACAAGATAAGGTATTTATTTACGAATTCACAGTGTCAATAGCTCATTTCAGGAAAATAAATCAGAAATTTTTAATGTCCGTAGTTTTAACGAATTGTAATGAAGAGGAAATGTTCATACAACAGATTAAATGATCTGACATAAAATAATATTTAAAAAAATGTTTAAAACAAAGGTAAGAGATTTCATTGTTCATAGAAGGGACATAGGGTTGCATACATTCAAAAATAGACGAAGAGAGATATTTTGAAAGTTCTTTGTCGTGAGTCGTGCTTGGTTAAAAGCTGATAATGTAATTGTCGAGTAATTTGACACTGGCGAAAACTTCTGCGCTTGACGCGGTGAACAGAAACGAAACCTTTCACATGACTTCAGACTCACTTCCCTTATTAATTTAATTTTTTTCTCCTCATTTTATACCAAGAGCAATTTCGCATAGGTTCACTACTTACTTTTCTTTCTTCTTGGCTCTTTAGCTAATTTCTGTGAAGACAAGGTTTTCATTGGTGCAAAGAAAATTTCACATACGTTCGCGAATTCCTTTCCATCTTTTTTCTCAGTTCACCCGAATTTGAAGGCAGGGGGACGTAAAGGGATTTGTTATTAGTTCGTACTCACTGCACCTATTACTAGGCTGAAAACCGAGAACTGATCTAACAGCTTTTCCAAGGGGTAATGTTCCGTGTTCTGTATGCGATGTGGAATGTTGTTTAGGTACAGACACAGGCAGTGCATCAAGGATCGAAAAATTAGTATAGGAGATAAGGAAAGTGAATATAGGAGGCTCTTTTGTTCAACACCGGAAGACGTAGCAAAACTTAAACATTAACCTGAGAACATGAGTAATGTTTTTAAATATCATTGTCATATCGAGACTTTCATGTCGTTGTTGCCAAACATTTTATAAACATTTCCCCACAAGCAAGATGGGAATGCAACTAGTACGCGAGGCGGGGTACAGGGAATGAAACTGAAGGGGATTGGAAACAGAGAGCAGTGAGTAAATGACAAAAGATGAACGGGCTTCAAGAACATAAAATATGGCGTTTGACGTACCATTTAAATTTTTGAAGATTCTAGTTATCAGGGAAGCAGGTAAACGGAAGGAAGTTCCACAGATGGGAAGTGCGAGAAAAGAAACTGATGGAGTAGAAGTGGCGGTTACATTTAACTATTTCAATAGTAAAAGACAGTGCCCTTCACCTCTACAAGTTCAGCACTGCCTTAACCAAGTATCGAACTCTCAACTCTTTAGGTCCTGTCACTGGATCTAACTAACGCCTTTATCCTCTGTACCATGTGTCCTTAAGGACATCTGTGCATGAATTTCTGGGATTTATAAAATTAATGTCTTCAGCAACCATAAAGGCGTTGATTATATGCAGTGACAGGACCCAAAGAGTTGTGAGTTCAGTACCTGGTTAAGTCAGTGGAGAACATGGAAAGGGGAATTAACAGGAGATAACTGATAACTGACATCCATTAGACATGGCACGTGGAACTAGAACAGTCTATCCCAGCGAACGAAATAAAGGGTTCAGTTCGACATTCCAACTACCCGAAGAAGGCCGGAGCGTACAACGGCCGAAACGTTGTGATAAATATGGCAACATAGAGGCGGACAATAGTATGTAAATGTATATATATATATATATATATATATATATATATATATATATATATATATATATATATATATATGTGTGTGTGTGTGTGTGTGTGTGTGTGTGTGTGTGTGTGTGTGTGCATAGATAGATAGATAATAGATAATATCTGTGGCCAATATATATATATATATATATATATATATATATATATATATATATATATATATATATATATATATATGATCGAAATAAAAGTGTAAAATTTAATATTACAAGACATATTAAAACATTAAATAATAAAAAAAAAAAAACTCAACAACAAGGAGGGAACCCGGTTTCGCTCCCGCTCGTCAAATTTCCACGTGAGATTCAAAATTAAAACAAAGTATGTACAATAAAATAGGTGGGAAAAAAATATATAACATATATACATATATACATATATATTTGTATATATATGCAAGAAAACTTAGAGGCAGATGACAGCGAGCCCCAACAAACACTCACGTTGTTAGCACAAAGAAGGCTTGCAGGACCCGATGTAAAGTGCCTCAGAACCTTCAGATGAAATACAGAGTGTGACCAGGCCAACACACCAACCAGTCGACACTAAATTTGGAAGCATAAATTTATGTCGCCTGTTATTTTTATATACAAATATATATATATTTCCTTATTGTTTTTCCAATTTATTCTTATTGTACATTTCTGTTTTAATTTTGAATTCTCCTGAAGCCTGACGAGCGGGAGCGAAACCGGTTGCTACCCTCCCGCTTGTTGTTGTTGAGTTTGTTTTTTTTTTATTATTATTTAATATGTTTTAATATGTCTTGTAATATTAAATTTTACACTTTTTATTTCGATCATTAAATTTTGTACCTACAAAAATATCTTTAAATATATATATATATATATATATATATATATATATATATATATATATATATATATATATATAAAATTCCCAAGAAGGTAGAATCCAGGTAGAACTCAATGTCCAGGACAGAGGAAGAATACAATTTTTGGGCATATAAATAATAGGTCCTTTCTAGATTAAATATTCTTTAATTTTTATATGTTTATGTTAAATTTGTAACCTGTAGGTGATATTACTTGCTTTGTCAAATATTCTTGATTACACATCAATTCTCTTATAAATGCCCTTTGTTTTTAGTTCACCCACCCCTTTCATTTTTCCCCCTCTCTCTCTCATCTTCTGGATTTTAAGTTTAGATCATATCGTTTTTATTTTTATTGTGCGTAGTGACACCACAAATGTACACACATGTTTCCGCTGTCTGTTAATTTTAGGTCAGCGATTCGGTAGCGAACTATGCATCGAAAAATAATTCCTATTTATCTGTATCTCACTCGTTTAAACCGTTATTTAACTCCTCTCTTTAAAACTTCTCTCTGTTAAATTTTAACCCCCACCTTCAACTTTAGGCCTTTCTGTTCTTCTTTCTTCTGTTACACCCTCTCTCTAGAGCTTTATACATTTCGCTCTCACACTTGTTTCCCACTCTCACACACACACTCTCACTAAAATTTTGTTTTTTTATAACCGGAGTTATATTTTCTGATTTCTTTTAGAATTTGTAGGTCTAATGAATTGGCTCGAGATTACGATTCCAATGTAATAAATTATAACCATGGAATATTAGTGTTTGAGACTTTTTTTATATTATATATATATATATATATGTGTGTGTGTGTGTGTGTGTGTGTGTGTGTGTGTGTGTGTGTGTGTGTGTGTTAGCTCTATCACGGATATTGAACATTTTCCACTAAATACCACGCATATATATATATATATATATATAGGCAGATATTGGCGGTCGATACATATATATATATATATATATATATATATATATATATATATTCCCAAGAGGATAGAATCCAATGTCCACGAGAGAGTAAGAATATAATATCATCAGACATACAAATTAAAAAAAAGAAAGAAAAAGAAAATCGAAAATAATATTTTCCGATTTCTTTTTAAATTTGTAGGTCTGATGAATTGAATTGTGATTACGATTCCAATGTAATAAATTATAACAATGGAATATTAGTGTTTGAGCCTTTTATATTATATATATATATATATATATATATATGTAGTTGCATGGGCTATTTGGTTGTGAGGAAGTATGCAATATTGAGAGTGTGTGCATGTTAATTCTACCTAAAGTGTAAATAGGTAGACAGGTCTATCACCGAGCAGGTATTGTGTAACAGTAAACTATGAGCCGAATACAACCTCATGTGATCTAATATTGAATGATGCAGCCCCAGGTGACTGATGAGTGACCACTGTTCGACAGAATTCTGAGTTGGTTTGGCGGCTGATGCAACCGGAAGACTGAAAAGGCCAGAGACATCATGGAATGTCGATAATTGAGAAGATATCTACAAAAGAAAGAAAGAAAGAAAGAAAGAAAGAAAGAAAGAAAGAAATGAAGAAAGAGAACGAGAGGAAGAAAGAATAAAGAGAAAGAAAGAAAAATAAAGAAAAAATGAACAAAGAAACAAAAAAGAAATAGAGATTGAAAGAAATTAAAAATGAAAGAAAAAGAAAGAAATGAAGAAAGAAAGGAAATGAAAGAAAGAAAGAAAGAATGAAAGAAGGATACGAAGAGTAAAAAATCTGTAAAAAAAAGAAAGAAGGTAGGAAACAAAAAACTTGTAAAGAAAGAAAGAAATATATGAAAAGAAAGAAAGGCAAAAGAAATATACGATGAGTAAGAAAGAAAGACTTATAAAGAAAGAAAGAAATATACGAAAAGAAAGAAATATATGAAGAGCAAATAACAAAGATCTGGAAAGAAAGAAAGAAAGAAAGAAAGAAAGAAAGAAAGAAATATATACAGATTAAGAAACAAAGACTAGAAAAGAAAGAAAGAAATATATAAAAAGGAAGAAAAAAAAGAAAAATATATGATGTGTAAGGAATAAAGTCCGGCAAAGAAAGAAAGAAATATACGAAAAGAAAGAAAGAAATATATGAAGAGTAAAACATAAAGATTTGGAAAGAAAGAAAGAAAGAAAGAAAGAAAGAAAGAAAGAAAGAGTAATAAACAAAGACTTGTAAAGAAAGAAAGAAAGAAAGAAAGAAAGAAAGAAAGAATGAAAGAAAGAAAGAAAGAAAGAGTAATAAACAAAGTCTTGTAAAGTATGAAAGAAGAAAAGAAAGAATATACGACGAGTAACGAACAAAGATCTGTAAAGAAAGAAAGAAAGAAAGAAAGAAAGAGTAATAAACAAAGACTTGTAAAGAAAGAAAGAAAGAGTAATAAACAAAGTGTTGTAAAGTAAGAAAGAAGGAAAGAAAGAATATACGACGAGTAACGAACAAAGATCTGCAAAGAAAGAAAGAAAGAAAGAAAGAAAGAAAGAAAGAAAGAAAGAAAGAAAGGAGAATGGCTTAATGGCGAAAACTATTTGGCGGTCATGGTAGTGGGTAGGCGGGGAAAATTTCCGCTGAGATTGAGCAGTTCCTGCCGCAGTGAAATATTCTGTTATTAATTATGAAATAGGCGAAAGCAGGCGCTCGAAGTTTATATGCCCGCAGTATGCGTGCCAAAATGAGAAAGCGACCCATCAAGAAACAGCGTTTAGAACGTTTTCGGTGACAAAGCTTTGAGTTCGATCCTTATGTCAAGCCCTCACAAAAATAGACACTTTCCATCTGAATTTCTAGCATGATGAATTACCATTATTTACATTCATCTACAGTCCAGATAACATTTTCATCTTTCTGGCTGTGTCAATGTTTCGGCCGTTACTCCTGAAGAAGGCAGTAGAATGAATCTGATTTCAACACTAAAATTGTTATTAGTCTGAAGAAATATTTTCGAAGGACAAGATTTTTCAATTTAGTCATTTAAAATGATTTAATATCGGCTGTGGAGTGTCAGAGGAATTTAAAAAAAAAAAAGAAGCAATTTATTCTGAGCTGTAGTTATTAGAACTCACCTCAATCGTTCCAAATCCCCCCCACACACACACCGAAACTCAATTCGCCAGCTTCATGTCTATCTGTTGTGTCCGAGGCTGTGTTTATTTCCGTCAAATAAGAAGAAACACGCAGTTCGAATCTTTATACATTTTATTCCATATTAGTAAAAAATATGCGTAAACATGACCAATAGATTAATGGTGGATTAAGAGTGTCCGACAGGGAACATGCAGGGATAGACGACAGCCATCTTGAAATACCCTTTCATCTTTTTAGAGAGTTCTGATCTGATCTTCGTTGCGACGTCCGTCCTAATTTTATCATAACCGGGTACTTGGCTAAAACCGGGTACTTGGTTGTATCTGGCAATAATCTTCAAGACAACATTGATATTAATCTGTATTCAAAATGAAAAATTAAAGGTATAGAGAGATTTCTGATGCGATCGAAATGTCGATGGGCTGGTCATGTTCCGCAGTCGAGTGATGAAAAACACCGAAAATCCTCATATGAAGCCGATTGCATGACGTTTTATGAAATGCGTTGAGCTACAAAGAAATTCTATTCGCATCACTCTGTAGACCTTTGAGGGGAGAATTTTACATAAAGTGCCTAAATTCTATTCGCAACAATCTGTAGTCATTTGAAGGGGAGAATTTTGTATCAAGTGTCTAAATTCGATTCGCTTTCCCTGTGTAGTACTTTGTGGGGTAGAAGTTTATATCAAGTACCAGCGTGAAAAAGTATTACAGTTTTAGAGAGGTCACGCATTAAACATATACGTATATAGTGACGTGGCATATAGAGGTTAAAATGAACAGTTGGCTTATCCACACTTAGAAGATTAATGAAGGATTATAATAACGAGGAAACCCACGGGTAATTTTAACGAAACAAGATAAGGTATTTATTTACGAATTCACACGCTTGAATCAGTGTCAATAGCTCATTTCAGGAAAATAAATCAGAAATTTTTAATGTCCGTAGTTTTAACGAATTGCAATGAAGAGGAAATGTTCATACAACAGATTAAATGATCTGACACAAAATAATATCCAAAAATGTTTAAAACAAAGGTAAGAGAATTTGTTGTTCATAGAAGGGACATAGGATTGCATACATTCAAAAATAGACGAAGAGAGATATTTTGAAATACTTAGCGTTCTTGGATTGTTGAGGGAATGTTCTTTGTCGTGAGTCGTGCTTGGTTGAATGCTGATCAGATAATTGTCGAGTAATTTGACACTGGCGAAAACTTTCACGCTTGACGCGGTGAACAGAAACGAAACATTTCACATGACTTCAGACATTCTTTCCTTATTAATTTAATTTGTTCTTTTGGTTTTATATCAACAGGAATTTCGCATGAGCTCGCCAATTTATTTGCTTTGTTCTTGGACCATCGGCTAATTTCTGCGAAGAAAACGTTTCTATTGGTGCAAAAGCAATTTCACATAGGCTCACTAATTTATTTCCGTTTTCCTCTCAGCTCGCCGGTCAGTCTCGGTGAAGAAAATGTTTTCATTAATCTAAAGAAAATTTCACGTAGGCTCACGAATTCCTTTCCGTCTTTTTCCTCAGCACACCCGGATTTAAAGAGTTATTATTTTTTCGTACTCACTACACGTATTACAAGGCTGAACACCGGAGACTGACCTAAGAGTCACGCATCTTTCTCAAGGTGAGTTGTTCCTTGTCCTCTCTGGTCCTATAAACAATCGAAGGTAGAAAGGTTGTTACGAAATTATGTACGAGTGTAAGTCAAACATTTATCCGCACCTTAGCCATAACATATCTTCAGTATTGTCACGCTGCCTTCCGATCATGCGTACTTATATTTGGCACTATTGTGCTTATGTGACCGAAATTTGTGCTTCATCGCGCCAGTTTTCTAGCTGTTGTAACAATGTAAACATGGCCGCTCCGCTATCAGTGTGCACCAAGAAGGCACAAAGATCATTTATCCAAATCTACAGAGAACATATTACCTCATCGATGATACCTCGTCGGTTCACAATCACTCGGGCTTGCTGAATCTGTTCATCAGTCGTGGGGGTTGTCCTGCTTCTTCTTCGTGTGTCACTCTTGTCCGGACACTTTTAAACGTCACAATCCACTAATACACACTCCTAAGCGGTGAGGCACTGATGCCGTATTGCGTTAGAAGCCTCCGGTGAATTACATCCCCTGACACATCTTGCAACCAGAGAAATTGGATCACTACTCACTGAAACTGGCGTGGTCAAACGTCATCTTGGTAGACTTTGACAAATTTTGATCAATAGGACGCAAAGAATAACATGCCAGGGGTATCAGAACTCCTACAAGAACCGCTCCGGTCTTATCCATCACATGCAAACATGGGATATAATGCTGGTAAATGTTGTCCTTGGACAAAAACTGCTGCACAAGCCATGGTCATTGCTGAAACCTCTGTTATGTAGTGAAACGCCCACGCTTTATATTATATAATTTAATTTAATATAAATATGTTTTTTTTAATTTAATATAAATATTTTTTTCCGCTACATAGTTTCTAACCATGTTTCAAAAATTTTTGAAACATGGTTAGAACTGTGTAGTGGAAAAACATATTTTAAATCAATTAATTTATAATATTAATGCTCTGTAAATGTACATTTGAGCACTATTTTGTAAAAATAAAAATATCTATAAGAACACCGGATTATATATCTTACTGTTCTTTCTTTTTTTAAACACATATATATATATATATATATATATATATATATATATATATATATATATGTATGTATGTATGTATGTATGTATGTAGTAAAAATAAGAGAGAAACCGCAAATGTTTTTGGTTGTAATGTGGCTTTTTTAAAAAATATATTATGCTTCATTTTCCATAATTTTGCTACACGTGTTTCCGGTCTGGCGACGTTCATCAGGAAATGCATGGAGATTTCCACATATTATTAAAAATAATTAATTTTTTCTTATATTTTTCGATGTTAAATATTCTCGATATGAAATATTCTCTCTTTTGTGTGTTAGTGACCCAAATGTCTTCCTGAATTGTCAGTGAAAAAGTTCTGCGTGATGGGTTATAAAACAATTAAGATTAGTCCGAGAAATAGTGAAAGAATTATCGGCATTCCTATCTTTTAATGACCCCTTGTGTGTTCTTAGATCTATTTCCAATTTTTGTGATTTTTGTCAGCATGCGTGTATATATGTATATTTCCTCTCCATACATACGCACTGTCTTATTACAAGAAATTAGTAAACACACACCCATATACATATATATATATATATATATATATATAGAAAATTTTATTTCAACATTTTTATATTCAACGTTCTTTTTTTTTAGAATAAAAGTTATTTAAGTTTTATGGACTGAAAGTCCGAGGAATTGTCATTAAATATTCGTCCTTTGACAGGATATTTTCTATGAAAATTTCTCGACATTCAGGCTGGTAAATGTTATTTAATACTGTTTATTATAAACAGAGCATTTACTTAAATACTTGTATCTATAAAAAAGAACGTTAAACATAAAAATGTCTTTTAATAAATAAATTGTCGGACTTGTCCATTTTTTATATATATATATATATATATATATATATATATATATATATATATATATAATGATAAATCAAGAAAACACCTTCAAAATCCATATAATCCCGGTATATTTGTCTGCATGAATTGATTCCATTTCTGAAAAAGTTTCAGTGAAAATAAAAATATTCATGAAATAAATTTTAGCTGGTATGGATTTTAAGATGCTTTTTTTTTAATTTATCATTATATATAGCTCTGTAACTTATATAGAGCTCTCATTGGATTAATGCCCTCCTTAGAATTATCACTACCAACTACAAATTGGTACTATATATATATATATATATATATATATATATATATATATATATATATATATATAGTTTATGCAAATTTAGGTAATCCGTATGGGTAGACCTGTGGAGGATGATATCCAGAGAGCTCAATGTAAAATTCAGAGCAGATATGTTTGAATAAAAGACAGACCACGTTAAGATTCCATGTATTGTTATTTCCCATAACCCCTTTAACAGGGTTCTGGATCATCAGACTTTACTAAAAGCTGAAATGAAAATGAAAAGAAATTCACACGTTTTTGACGGACCTCATCAAGTATACGCAAAGTTAACGAAGTGAGGAAGTGAGGGAGAGCGGATATGAGTGTGTCATATGTATCATTTTAGTTTCCTATTTTAACCCCAGTGTGTTGGCTAGATGTTGCTCAAATTTAACGCGTCTCGTCTCTATATATATAGAAATATATATATATCAAAATATATATATATATATATATATATATATATATATATATATATATATATATATATAACGAGGGGGGTTTGATTGATTTGAACTTTTTTAAAACCCTTTATTCTACAAGCAACACCATCACTTGATAAGACACCTGAAGTGTTGAAACAGAATGCTTATTTTTGTAGTAATTTTCGAATATATATATATATATATATATATATATATATACACTGGGTGTAACAGCAAAATTTTTCTGGTCAGTTCATTCCAGATGCTGAACTTCTAAGGGGTTCAAATAGAGCGATGAAGGAGGAAAAGTTTCTTATCCCAAAACCTGTTCGTGAACGCATCCCTGAGAAATTTTGGGCAACTGCGCTCGTTTGACAAGCAGCTTCATCCTGCTGGAATGTAAACTTGAAGGCCTTATTGATCTTGTTGTGCTTTCGATTGTCTCTAGCCTCAGGATATCCAGAAAGAATCCAGGTCTTTACCTTTTGCAATATTTGAACATAGCAGTCTCCTGTCACTCTCTCATCCTTCAGGATCACTGGCAGCATGTTGCCGTCAGAGTCCACACAGGCAAAAATCATTACCTTGCCAGGGTTTTTACTCTTAAAAGTGATATTCTCCTCTCTTTCGTTAGGATCTGAAGCCAGAATACGGCCATTGCGTCTGTTTGTGTAAGCATCCTGTGTAGAAGATTATTCAGGTCTTTACCTTTTTCAATATTTGAACATAGCAATCTCCTATCACTCTCTCATCCTTCAGGATCACTGGCAGCATGTTGCCGTCAGAGTCCACACAGGCAAAAATCATTACCTTGCCAGGGTTTTTACTCTTAAAAGTGATATTCTCCTCTCTTTCGTTAGGATCTGAAGCCAGAATATTGCCATTGCGTCTGTTTGTGTAAGCATCCTGTGTAGAAGATTATTCCATGATTATTTTCAAACCAATTTAATATGATATTTCACGAACGATTTCATTTTCAAGTCATTTTTCACCGCTCTTTGAATTGCCATGGGAGAAACTCCTCGCTCGCGTGCCAAACTTCTTATGAATTGAGTTGGATCTTTTCTAATTGATCTTTTTAGCTCTAAGTTGAAATGGTGATGCCTCTTCCTAATCAAGGTTTCCTCTTCACTGTTCCCTCTTTTATAAACTTATTTGCCGTTCTGTTGATGGTTCTTGAACGGACTTTGAGATGGCTAAACGTCTTATTGGAAAACTTGAAAAAAAGAAACTTCGTTTAGTGTTTTTTTTAGAAATTAACCATTTTGTGGGATGGGCATTTATCCCTTGCTGTTACACGATTTGGAAAATTTTGCTTTGTTTCTTTTCTTCTCTCCCACTTTCCCTCTTTCCTTCTGTCCCACTTTCATTCTTCCATTCTTTTTTTTTTTCCTTCTTTCCATCTTTCTTTCGGCTTCATTTTTTCCGTTTTCGCATTTGTCTTTATTTATTGTATTATTCATTTCTTTATTCATTCATTGCTTTTTTTTCTTTTTTCTTTGACTCTCTTTCCCTTTCTGTTTTCTTCAAACGCTTACCTTCTTTTTTTCTTTAACTTTCTTTTACTTTCCTTTTTCCATGATCACCTTTCTTTCTTTCTTCCTTTCTTTAAAATCTTTGCTTTCTTTTTCTTTTTCCTTTCTTTCCATTTCTTTCATTTATTTTCTTTCCTTTTTCTTTGACTCTCTTTTCCTTTCTTCAAACGCTTTCCTTCTTTTTCCTTTAACTTTCTTTTACTTTCTTTTTTCCATGTTCACCTTTCTTTCTTTCTTTCTTTCTTCCTTTCTTTCTTTCTTTCTTTGAAATATTTGCTTTCTTTTTCCTTTCTTTCCATTTCCTTTATTTATTTTCCTTCTTTCATCTAATTTACTTCCTTATTCTCTGACTTTCTTTCAATTTACTTTTTCTTATATTATTAGTTCAGCCAATACAAGAACCACTCAAGCTAGAGTGTTACTGAGTGACATTGTTGTAAGTGAGGGGAATATATATCGGTTCACCCTGAACATGAAGAAATCAACATTTTCTTTGTTAGGAAAGCATCTTCTCCGAAGCGTGTTCCACAAAAGTTCTGGGAATGAAGTCATCAAAGAAACCCAAAGAGAATGGAGGAATTATTGTTGCTGTAAACACGTCATGGAGGGTCCTAGTTGCGAAGGTCTGACTCAGTGGAACTAAGGTATATAACTCTCCCGAACATTATTTACATTATTCGGACTATTGTCCTCATCTTTGTTGCCATATTTATTCCAACGTTTCGGCCGTTGTACACTCCGGCTTTCTTCAGGTGGTTGAAATGTCGAACTTTATTTCGCTTGCTGGGATAGACTGTTCTAGTTCCACGTGCCATGTCTAATGGATGTCAGTTATCAGTTATCTCCTGTTAATTCACCTCTCCAAGTTCTCCACTGCTTTAACCAGGAATTGAATTCACCACACATTGGGTCCTGTAACTGGATCTAACGAACGCCTTTATCCACTGTGTCATGTGTCGTTAATGACGTTGTGATAAATATGGCAAAAAAATACGTGGACAATAGTCTGACTAATATAGTGTACATAATACCACATCTCATAAATATAGACAGATACTGAAAAGCCGAAACGTTGTAATAAATATGGCGACATAGATGAGAACAATAGTACGAATAATGTAAATAGTGTACATAATACCTCATCTCAGAAATATCGACAGATACTGAAAGGCCGAAACGTTGTAATAAATATGGCGACAAAGATGAGGACAATACTCTGAATAATGTAAATAGTGTACACAATACCTCATCTCAGAAATATAGACAGATACTGAAAGGCCGAAACGTTGTAATAAATATGGCGACAAAGATGAGGACAATAGTCCGAATAATGTAAATAGTATACATAATACCTCATCTCAGAAATATAGACAGATACTGAAGGGTCGAAACGTTGTGATAAATATGGCAACAAAGATGAGGACAATAGTCTGAATAATGTAAATAGTATACATAATACCTCATCTCAGAAATATAGACAGATACTGAAGGGTCGAAACGTTGTGATAAATATGGCGACAAAGATGAGGACAATAGTCTGAATAATGTAAATAGTATACATAATACCTCATCTCAGAAATATAGACAGATACTGAAGGGTCGAAACGTTGTGATAAATATGGCAACAAAGATGAGGACAATAGTCTGAATAATGTAAATAGTATACATAATACCTCATCTCAGAAATATAGACAGATACTGAAGGGTCGAAACGTTGATAAATATGGCCACAAAGATGAGGACAATAGTCTGAATAATGTAAATAGTATACATAATACCTCATCTCAGAAATATAGACAGATACTGAAGGGTCGAAACGTTGTGATAAATATGGCAACAAAGATGAGGACAATAGTCTGAATAATGTAAATAGTATATAATAATACCATCTCAGAAATATAGACAGATACTGAAGGGTCGAAACGTTGTGATAAATATGGCAACAAAGATGAGGACAATAGTCTGAATAATGTAAATAGTATACATAATACCATCTCAGAAATATAGACAGATACTGAAGGGTCGAAACGTTGTGATAAATATGGCAACAAAGATGAGGACAATAGTCTGAATAATGTAAATAGTATACATAATACCTCATCTCAGAAATATAGACAGATACTGAAGGGTCGAAACGTTGTGATAAATATGGCAACAAAGATGAGGACAATAGTCTGAATAATGTAAATAGTATACATAATACCTCATCTCAGAAATATAGACAGATACTGAAGGGTCGAAACGTTGTGATAAATATGGCAACAAAGATGAGAACAATAGTCTGAATAATGTAAATAGTATACATAATACCTCATCTCAGAAATATAGACAGATACTGAAGGGTCGAAACGTTGTGATAAATATGGCGACAGAGATGAGGACAATAGTCTGAATAATGTAAATAGTATACATAATACCTCATCTCAGAAATATAGACAGATACTGAAGGGCCGAAACGTTGTGATAAATATGGCGACAGAAATGAGGACAATAGTCTGAATAATGTAAATAGTATACATAATACCATCTCAGAAATATAGACAGATACTGAAAGGTCGAAACGTTGTAATAAATATGGCGACAGAGATGAGGACAATAGTTCGGATAATGTAAATAGTGTACATAATACCTCATCTCAGAAATATAGACAGATACTGAAAGGCCGAAACGTTGTAATAAATATGGCAACAAAAATGAGGACTATAGTCTGAATAATGTAAATAGTATACATAATACCTCATCTCAGAAATATAGACAGATGCTGAAAGGCCGAAACGTTGTAATAAATATGGCAACAAAGATGAGAACAATAGTCTGAATAATGTAAATAGTATACATAATACCTCATCTCAGAAATATAGACAGATACTGAAGGGTCGAAACGTTGTGATAAATATGGCAACAAAGATGAGGACAATAGTCTGAATAATGTACACAGTGTACATAATACCTCATCTCAGAAATATAGACAGATACTGAAGGGTCGAAATGTTGTAATAAATATGGCAACAAAAGATGAGAATTAATAGTCTGAATAATGTACATAGTATATAATATTTCATCTCAGAAATATAGACAGATACTGAAGGGTCGAAACGTTGTGATAAATATGGCAACAAAGATGAGAAATAATAGTCTGAATAATGTAAATAGTATACATAATACCTCATCTCAGAAATATAGACAGATACTGAAGGGTCGAAACGTTGTAATAAAAATATGGCAACAAAGATGAGGACAATAGTCTGAATAATGTAAATAGTATACATAATACCTCATCTCAGAAATATAGACAGATACTGAAGGGTCGAAACGTTGTGATAAATATGGGTAACAAAGATGAGAAACAATAGTCTGAATAATGTAAATAGTATACATAATAATTCATCTCAGAAATATAGACAGATACTGAAAGGTCGAAACGTTGTAATAACATATGGCAACAAAGATGAGGACAATAGTCTGAATAATGTAAATAGTATACATAATACCTCATCTCAGAAATATAGACAGATACTGAAGGGTCGAAACGTTGTGATAAATATGGTAACAAAGATGAGAACAATAGTCTGAATAATGTAAATAGTATACATAATACCTCATCTCAGAAATATAGACAGATACTGAAAGGCCGAAACGTTGTAATATAATATGGCAACAAAGATGAGGACAATAGTCTGAATAATGTAAATAGTATACATAATACCTCATCTCAGAAATATAGACAGATACTGAAAGGCCGAAACGTTGTAATAAATATGGCAACAAAGATGAGAACAATAGTCTGAATAATGTAAATAGTATACATAATACCTCATCTCAGAAATATAGACAGATACTGAAGGGTCGAAATGTTGTGATAAATATGGCGACAGAGATGAGGACAATAGTTCGGATAATGTAAATAGTGTACATAATACCTCATCTCAGAAATATAGACAGATACTGAAAGGCCGAAACGTTGTAATAAATATGGCAACAAAGATGAGGACATTAGTCTGAATAATGTAAATAGTATACATAATACCTCATCTCAGAAATATAGACAGATACTGAAAGGCCGAAAACGTTGTAAATAAATATGGCAACAAAGATGAGAACAATAGTCTGAATAATGTAAATAGTATACATAATACCTCATCTCAGAAATATAGACAGATACTGAAAGGCCGAAACGTTGTAATATAATATGGCAACAAAGATGAGGACAATAGTCTGAATAATGTAAATAGTATACATAATACCTCATCTCAGAAATATAGACAGATACTGAAAGGCCGAAACGTTGTAATAAATATGGCAACAAAGATGAGAACAATAGTCTGAATAATGTAAATAGTATACATAATACCTCATCTCAGAAATATAGACAGATACTGAAGGGTCGAAATGTTGTGATAAATATGGCGACAGAGATGAGGACAATAGTTCGGATAATGTAAATAGTGTACATAATACCTCATCTCAGAAATATAGACATATACTCCACATGTGTCATAGAATGAGGCTAGCAATGTTCTGTCTGTGGGAAAATGGTTGCGGAGTGAAGTATAATTCTTCACCGACAAGGTAGCGTAATTGATTTTGAACTTTGCCAAAGCTTGACAGTGAAAACTAACCAACACCAGGCCAGATATGGCAGCAAGACTCCATTCTTAGTCTGATCTGACTCTTGTAAAGTTAAAGTATTTAAAAAGTATTATTTTCTGATGCGATTCTAAGATCGGGCAATTGTTATAGCCTCGTTAGCGATGGTAAAAATACATGCATTCCATTTGGGGTTGGGAGTGAACTTTAATTTCAGTAGGTGTTTGAGGCAAGGCACCTCTTTGAGGGTATGACTGCTAATCTGGTTTGAAAGGTTTACTCGCGGCTGATGAAATTTTAAGAGTTTTGTTTTGGAGATATTGAATGATAGCAGACAATGATTACCACATTGAGCTGTGAAAGTTAGATCAGAGGAGAGATCAGCTATCAGGCACTGGGCATCAAGATATTTGAAGGTGCACCATACACTGTGGTGTCATCTGCATGTATATTCACTAGGGATCTGAGAATGGTCTTAGTTTTCTTTTGTCTTTCTTCAAATTCTTTCCTCCTATTTTTTTTTTTTTCTATGACTTTCTTTCTGGTGTATTTTTCCATTTCTCGTCTCTATTTCATCCTTCTTCCTTTCGTATTTCTTTTTTTCCTTCATTCCTTCCTTCTTTCCTTCTTTACTTCTTTCTTTCTTTCTTATTTGTTTTTATTTATTTCTTTATTTCTTTTTCTTTCTTTCTTCTTTTCTTCTTTCTTTTTCTTTCTTTTCTCTTTTTCTTTCTTTCTTTCTTTCTTTCTTTCTTATTTTTTCTTTCTTTTCTTCTTCTTCCAATTTTATTTCTTTTTCTTTCTTTTCTTTTTTCTTCCATTAGTATTTCTTTTTCTTTCTTCTTATATAGTTTTCTTTCCTTTTCTTTCTTCTTTCTTTTTTCTTTCCTTCGTTCTTTCCTTCTTTACTACTTTCTTTCTTATTTCTTTTCCTTTCTTTCTTTTTCTTTCTTTTGTCTTTTTCTTTCTTTCTTTCTTCTTTCTTTTTTCTTTCTTTTCTTCTTTCTTTCAACTTTATTTATTTTTCTTTCTTTTCTTTTTTCTTCCATTATTTCTTTTTCTTTCTTTTTATATATTTTTTCTTTCTTTCCTTCTTTTTCTTTCTTCTTTTTTCTTATTTCTTTTACTTTCTTTCCTTCTTTAATATTTCTTTTTCTTTATCTCTTTCCTTCTTTCTGTCTTATTTCTTTTTCTTTCTTTCATTATTTCTTTCTTTCATTCTTTCTTGCTTTCATTCTTTCTTTCTTTCATTCTATTTTCTTTCCTTGTTCCTTCGCTTTATTTGACTTTTCTGTTTCTTTCTGTCTGTTAAATCTTTCTTCCTATTTCTCTGTTCTTTCTTTATTTCCTGCTTTCTTTCCTTCTTTATTTATTTATTTCCTATTTTTCCTTCTTTCTTTCTTTCTTTCTTTTCTACCTCCCTGTTTTTATTTATTCATTTAGCTTTTCTTTTTCCTTCTTTTTTTTAAATGTGGGCTAAAAGAGTCGACGCCTATTTTTTTTTCTTCTCCTGGTGGTGAGAAATTCTTTTTATATGCCGCGCTTTCTTCGTCGTTTTGTTTCATCTTCGCTTCGAATTTGGTTGTTTGTTTTTTTTTTCTTTTTGTTTCTTTGTATGTTTTTGTTTCTTTTTTTTTTTTTTTGCATTTTGGCTCCACTTTGATCAGCCATCGGCGCCGATCTGACACTAACAGATGACTCGTCTAACGATATCAGAGCAGACAAACGCTGACTTGTCAGGTGGGAAAGCGTCGACCGTGGATAGGATCTCATACCACTGGCTTGAGAGTTGCTATTTTCTTTGCCTTTATTTCTTTATTTTCTTGTTAAGATTCTGTCGAGTAAAAAAAAAAACCGTGAAGATGTCTGATCGGAGGAATGAAAAATATGTAAATCAATTGGTCGCTACTAGTGTTAGAATTATGCATATTCCTCTGAAGACCATCTACATCTCTATCTAAAATTCAGTAGCCTTCAACGATTTCATTCTTTCATTTTCCCACACGTTTTCTTTTCTTTCTTAATTCAGCCAATAACCCAATCTACTTCCGTGCCTATTAAAGCCATACCTACACTACGTTTTAAACATTTGATGCTACTCCTGGTAATTCTTTAAATTGGCGCGAAAAGTAGTTGTGTTGTACTTGAAGTCTTTGAGTCTTGCGTTCCTGAACAATTTTAACCCTTCTGCCTGAGCTGCTGAGTCAAAATTCGCAAATAATTGTTATGTAATGTTTCACGGAAGGTATAAAAATAGTTACAAGAAATATAAGAATTATACAGGGAGAGAATATGATTGGATGCCTTCATTTTATCACCAGAATTCTTTCTTTATGACCAATACAGCCAATAGCAAAACGCGACGCAAGTGTTTATCCACCGTTCAACCGGTGGCTGGCCATTAAGTCATTTTTCTCTACCACCGTTCAACCGGTAGCTGGGCATTAAATCATTTTTCTCTACCACCAGTAAAGAGGTGATCAGGACTTAAAGGATTAAACAAGAGGATTTTTTTATAAATGGTTAAAAAAAAAAAAAGTTGGACATGACTTTTTATTAATCTTATTACGACAAAAATAAAAATAAAAAATTTTATGATTAAATTTTGCTCTCGTCAAAATATCCTCTTTTGACCTTGATTACTGTAAAAACATATTTTGTGCATTCGTTGCAAAAGTTTCGCAGCGTATAAGTTTGATAATTGATTCCGTTCTTTTTTCATGACTTTAAGAGCTCTTTTCCATTTTTTTCACTCTTCTGACAAGTTTGTTCTATGCTAATTCTGATGGTGACTTTTCAACTGTAGTGTACACTCACTGATTGCTGAAGCCACCATAACAACTTTGATCTGGTGCTTTTGTTTAATATCTAGAGATCCCTGGCAAAATCCAAACAAGAATCGGCAACGTTAACAATCCTGGTCTGGCATCTCGGCTTTAGTCATTTTTCCAGTAACATAGCATCCCCTCTTCCATAAATGTATCTATGGCAATCTTTCTGATCAGTTACCCTCATCAGTACCGCTACATAACTGAATATATATATATATATATATATATATATATATATATATATATATATATATATATATATATATATATATATATAAAATCTGTGGTATACCAATGTACTATAGCATCCACTGAGAGCCCTAGCACTAATAAGATATACATTGGGTCCACGAAGAATGATTTTAAAGATAGATGGAGGCAGCATAAGTGTTCTTTCAATAATATAAACAAAAGAAATCAGACTTCCTATCTAAATATTTTTGGCATCTGAAGGAAACAAATAGGACACCTAAAGTAAAATGGAAAATTATAAACAAGGCTAGAACATGTAAAACTTGGGATGACCCATGCCCTTTATGCCTCCATGAGAAATTGCACATAATTAAGCTTCTAAATAATAATAATCTTTTAAACAATAGACATGAGTTAACGGTTTTTTGTAGGCATCATCAGATTTTTGGTTTGAATTATTAGCTAAAAACTAGCATACAATATAATAACTTGATTAATCCATAGCCCACTCATCAGATTCATGGTTTGAATAATTAACTAAAAACATGCATACAATATAACACCCTTCATAATCCATAGCCCAAATAAATAGTTTAAATACTCTAAAAAAAGATAACCCTTTATGAAGTCTATCCTGTATACTATTCGTATCGTTATGTATAGTCTGACCTCTATTATTATACGGATCTGCATTTCTAGTCTATCCTCTATTACTATGTGGACCACTATTCTTTACTCTTTTCATAATACTATTTCTCTATTCGGATCATTATACGGGTTACTTGTCGAGCGAGTGTTAACGAGCAAATACTATTAATGCGAATGATATTCGAAGCGTCTGACACCACCATTGTTCAACGGCCTTACTATAATTGTATCTGCGATTACAAAGTCTCTACTACAACGAGTATTACAAAAGTAACAAATAGTATTCGCTGACATCAAAAAACCACTCTACAACGAAATGTCGCTACTCTGTTGCTATTTCCATGGCAAATGTTCTAACGAGCTGTATTCTTCAACTCTGACCCTCACAGCTGAAAACCATTAATATGAAGGAAATTCCAAAGAATGGCTATAATGTTAACTTTTTTTTTAAATCATTTCACTCAACTTTTAATTGCTGTTGTTCCCCGGTCCATCCTCACCCGAGGTTGTAGCACCTGTTAGGGCCTCAGATATAGACAAATATTGAATCTCCAAACTAGGGTAAGTATAAAAATACATTTTCATAGTAAAAAAAAAAAATACCAGCAATATATTTTCTTTCAATAAATAAATAAATTACCAGCGGCAGATTTTTGCAAAACAAATAAAAATACTCAAGCTCCTAATAAAATTACATTTTGGCATTAAATGACCTATAATGAGTTGTTATGCCGTTAAATATAAAAAATCTCTGAGGATCTTTGTGAAAATATAAAACCAGAATATATGAATAATTTATAATGAAACATTATGAGCAAGAGCCCTAAGACAGTCTATATGACCTGGTCTCTTTTCAAAACCATTAACTGTATTTTGAAGCCTTTCAGCACAATAAAATCATTTTTTTATTATTTTTGGGCAAGACACTCTTCGGATAATTCGTTAATATTCGTTTTCTACGGTCTGTTGCTCTTTTTGAAACTCTCCAATAATGCGATAAACACCGACATGATCATTGTCTACTAAATTTTCCCATCGCCTAGTCGCCATATTCTTGTTTTATATTTTTTAATGAATTTTGAATGTTTCAAATGTATAAACAGTATCTTAAAAGTATTTTGTAAATGTTTAGAAATATAGATATTTCAATTTTTTTATTTTTTTTTTTTCAATTTCTCCCAGAGACTATTTTTCGAGTTTCTGAACTTCTCTGGATTTTATAAGCTCGGGACTTCAAACTTCATGATTTTGAATTTCAGGATTTCGACATTCTGGGTTTTAAGATTCGGGATTATGATCGGCACCCCTAAACATTACCTGCCTTTATAGAACCGGTTCCTGGAAATTTGGAACGCCATTATTTCCAAGAAGCATTTAACACATTTTGCTATATTCTATCTTTAAAGGAGTCAGGTTCAGCCAAAAATGCGTTCTCTTCAAGAATATGTTCCAGAAAGCTTTATTAAAATATTAAAAATTAAAATCTTCAGACACACTGGCTTGTATATTAATATTCTTTCGTTTTTATTATTATTTCATTTAGATTCCTCGACTAGTTTCGGCCAACATGGCTATCAGGAGAAAAATAATTTTTTTCTTGCTGTTAACAGTGAACTACAGAAATGAATATCTTGATGGAGAAAATGAACTTTTGTCTGCAGTTTTCATTTGTTTTTTTTTTGGTGCAGGTCGGGGCTGATGTATGTTTTCTTTATGCTAATGGTTAGGCCAAAGGCTTTGCATGCTACAGAAAACCGATCAGCAAGAAGTTAGGCTTTCTCGGGGGAGGTTGCAACCAGTGCAGCATCATCTGCAAATAGCAAATCCCTGATGATTGTTCTACGAAGGAGCGTTTTTGCTTTAAAGCGCTGGTGATTGAATATTCCACCATTTGTACGGAACTGAAATTTTACTCCAGTATCAACATCTGAAAATGCGTGTTTCAACATAACAGAAAAGAATAGAGCAAACAGAACCGGAGCCATAACACAACCTTGTTTGGTGCCATTAGTTACATTGAACTGTTCCGAAGAGTCCCCATTCGACACGACTAATGCTTTCATACCCTCATGAAAAGATATTATAACTTTTATCATGTTGTCTGGGATGCCAAGTTTCTTCAATATCTTCCAAAGAGCTGTACGGTTCACAGTATCAAATGCCTTGGTAAGGTCAATAAACACCATGTACAACTCCTGGTTTTTCTCGCGAACTTTCTCAGATACTTGACGCAAAGAAAATATCATATCAATCGTTCCCCGAAGAGCGCGAAAACCACACTGCGATTCAGGATAGATTTCATCAACAACATTCTTAAGTAATCTGTTGAGTATAAGTCTGGCTAGAAGTTTACCAGCAATTTAAAGAAGAGATATGCCGCGATGATTATCACAGACATTTCGAAGACCTTTGTTTTTGTAAAGGTGAAGGATGGAGGCATCCTTGAAGTCTTGGGGGAACCTTCCCAGCTATCCAAATGGAAACAAAAAGAGCATGCAACTTTTTAGCCAACTTTTGGCCACCATTCTTAAACACTTCCGGTGGTATAGCATCGTTGCCAGGTGCCTTACGCATGGCTATCTGTCTTATGGCGTCAAAGACTTCTTGTAGAATCGGTAGCTCAGACAATACTGTTTTTTCAGGAAACTGATGTCTTGACCCAATAACATCGTCATCCGTAACAGAGGAAGTGTTTAATACTGTCTCAAAATGTTCTTTTTTCCAGCGGTTTAAAATATCACTTCTATCAGTCAATAAGGTTCCATCTTCCGCGGAAATAGGCGAAGCTCCAGATTGTTAAGGACCAAAAACTTTCTTGATTCCCTCATAAAAGGCCTTTGTGCCTTTCCTATTAAATGCTGCTTGAATAGATTCTGCATGATCAGCCCACCATTTCTCTTTCATCTGTCGCAGTACTTTTTGCACCTGTGCTTTACAGGTCTTGTAAGCCTTCTTTTTCGTTGCAGAATTTTTGTCATCAATCCATGCCTTGTGGGCCCGGTGCATTTTCTGGATTTGATCTTGCGCTTCAACATTCTGATCGTCGAACCAATCTTGATGCTTACGTATTGGCAAGCCTAACACTTCCATGGCAGTGGCGTGTGTGGCATCGCGTAGGGTTTTCCAGGATTTTTCAATGTCATCATTCACTTCCACGTTCGCTAGGTTTTCATCCAGCTTATCGGATAATGCTATCTGTACTTCAGGATTCTTCAATGGCTTAACGCTAATACGTCTAGGGACAGTTGATTTCTGAATTCGCCAGCGATGAAGACAAAGAGAAGTTTTGCTGCGCAGCAGGGTATGATCAGATAAGTAACAACTGGTATGAAACAAGTGTTACGCGCATCTCAAGCCCTAACTCGAGGGTTAGAGTCAAGATACGGTCTGACAGACCTTTGGCCAGGGACTGAAATGAACGCGCAAGTTCTGATTTCACAGCAAAGCCTACTCCAGAGAGACGTGGCTCATCTGGACCTTTTACCACTTGTGAAGAAAACGTAACCACCTTCTCTTCCTTGATCTGAGCGATTCCGGAGAGACGAGTTTCACAAAGTGCTGCAATATCAATGTTGTCCTTTGAAATTTCAATATATATATATATATATATATATATATATATATATATATATCACTTTTACATCAGGTCCCGCAAGTTTGTTGGGACTCGCTGTCATCTGCCTCTAGTTCCTTCTTGCATATACAAACATATATATATATATATATATATATATATATATATTTTTTTCTCTCCACCTATTCACATTGTACATTTCTCTGTTTTAATATTGAATCTCCGTGGAAGCCTGACGAGCAGGAGCGAAACCGGTTGCTTCCCCCCTTGTTGTTGAGTTTTTGTTGCTTTTTTTTATTATTTAATATTGTTTTAATATGTCTTGTAATATTAAATTTTATACTTTTATTTCGATCATTAAATTCTGTACCTACAAAAATATCTTTAATATATATATATATATATATATATATATATATATATATATATATATATATATATATGTGTGTATATATATGTGTGTGTGTCTAAGGACTATCTTTATATGCTTATTATCAAAATTGGATCACCTCACCAGTTGATGATTTACATCTAGATGCAGTAGGCTTGATGTAGTGGGGTGCAGTTATAGCCAAATACCGTAACTCTCTCTCTCTCTCTATATATATATATATATATATATATATATATATATATATTTACAACCACGTACACACACACACACAAAACATATATATATATATATATATATATATATATATATATATATATTTGTATGAATGATTCATAATTATAAATTAAACTGCAACTATAATCGAAATTAAAATAACTGATCCAACGTGCAACTTTCGGGTAATAAGTGTGACATTCCTGTAATTATTGAACAATATAGTTCATGCCACATTGACGGAAAACCTACCAGTACAAAAGAATTCTCTTATTACTATATTTGTACAAAAACGAACAAACTTAAAATTTAAAATTCAAACTCAGCGTTGCGACTGCACGTTCCAAAACAATAACACATTTCTCATAGCATTTTTTCGGATTACATCTCTATTTTCGTTGTCCTCTTATTACCGAGAAGTAAAAACAAGAACAAAATCTATTTCCATACCTGAGGATGTCTGTAGGAACAGACGAAAGCTTGTAAAAAATTAAAAAGACCCTATGAAACTGGAATTTATAAATAGGGATCATATCATTTATATACAGGTTCGGGGTTAGTGTACCATATTGAAATTGTTTGCGAAGATGTATTCTCGCCATTTAAATCATTAACCTCTATATTTGTATGAATGATTCATGTAATTATAAATTGAACTGCACCTATAATCGAAATATATATATATATATATATATATATATATATATATATATATATAGAGAGAGAGAGAGAGAGAGAGAGAGAGTTACAGTCTTTTGGCTATAACTGCACCCCACTACATCAATCAAAACAGAGAAACATTGTATGACACCCAAGGTTGTGTGTCGTAGCCTGCTAAACATATATTAATTAGCAGATATTAAGATCTTATCTGAGAAAATATTGTTATAATAATAATAATAATAATAATAATAATAATAATAATAATAATAATGCCAATGACCCGCTCCTACAAACAGTAAAGCATCAAAACCACCCCATCAAAAAAGAAGCTGCATTCTTCGAGAAAAAACTTGATATACCTGAAATCGTTCTAATAAAAAAAAGAAGCGAATGCCATCTACGCCAAATGAGTAAACAGAAAACAACTTGACCAAATGAATTTACAAAGAACTGGGGAGACAAACCGTTGAATGGCAAATACGTAAAAAGAACGAAAGAAGCAGATATGTACCAACAGAAAACACATCAGTGGCTGAAGAGCACCGGGCTGAAAACTGAGACAGAAGGCCTAATTGTTGCAGCTCAGGGTCAAAGCCTCGCAACCAGATCCTATCACTGTCACATAATCAAGGATGGAACTAAACTCAAATGCAGTATCTGCAAAAAATATGATGAAACTGTTGACCATATTAACTCAGGATGTCCGGAACGGGCAAAAAATCAATATACCCACAGATATAACAAGGTAGCGACATATGTGCACTGGAAGATATGCAAGAAGCACAGAATCGAAAACACTGAGAGATGATATGAGTACCAACCAGATACAGTTACCCAAAACAATGGAACATGCCAATTCAAACTGACAGGGAAATAAAAGCCAACAGACCTGATATTATCATAAAAGACAAGAAATTCAGGAAGTGTATGTATATTGACATAGCAGTAACCATCTGAGAGAAACACCTCCATCAAAATTATCGAGAAATTGTCCAAATACAATACCTGGAGATCGAGATTAACAGGATGTGGGGAATGAAGACTGAGACTGTACCAATAGTAATCGGAGCACTGGGCCTCGTGAGGAAAGGAATGGACAATTTTACTAGGAGTGTCCCAGGTAACATCAACATACAAGTTGCCCAGAAAATCGCCCTACTAGGAACATCCCATATGCTGAGAAAAAGGCTATCAATTAAAAGACAATTCTCCTATAGGGCCTAAAGACCATAATTTGGACCGGGCTCTACATGATACAAAGCAGAAATCATAGCATACACAAATACTACTACTACTACTAATAATAATAATAATGGATGAATGAATGAGTAAATTCGCTCACTTAGTTGTGGAATGTCTCTACTTTGAGATTCATCAAATCACATGCACGCTTAAGGAGACATCGGTTCAACATGAAAATTCCTGAAGAGTGGATGTGATTCCATGAAATGCAGACATTCAACGGCTACATGAACAAATTTATTTTGTTCATTATTATTATTATTATCCTTTGATTTCTACTGTATACACGTTTCCTTCCGGGTCCCAACAAGAAACCTAAGGGCAGAAATGACTTCAAGATATTTTCCACTGATCAGTTTTGTAAACAAAAAAAATTAAGATCACACACATCTTACGCAGACAAAGCTCTTCGTAATGTGTGAGCTGCACTTGTGAGTACAACTTTGTTTGTATTTCTTTAAGACATGAGCTACCCAGGAATCTTTTAAGGCATGGGCTACCCAGGAATCTTTTAAGGCATGGGCTACCCAGGAATCTTTTAAGGCATGGGCTACCCAGGAATCTTTTAAGGCATGGGCTACCCAGGAATCTTTTAAGGCATGGGCTACCCAGGAATCTTTTAAGGCATGGGCTACCCAGGAATCTTTTAAGGCATGGGCTACCCAGGAATTTTTTAAGGCATGGGAATCTTTTTAAGACATGGGCTACCAGGGATCCCTTTAAGGAATCTTTTAAGACATGGGCTACCAAGGAATCTTTTAAGGCATGGGCTACCCAGGAATCTTTTTAGGCATGGGCAATCTTTAAGGCATGGACTGCCCAGGAATCTTTTCAAGGCATGGGCTGGAATCTTTTAAGGCATGGGCTACTCTTTAAGGCATGGGCTCCCAGGAATCTTTTAAGAATGGGGAATCATGGGCCACCCAGGAATCTTTTAAGGCATGGGCTGCCCAGGAATCTTTTTAAGACATGGGCTACCCAGGAATCTTTAAGGAATTTCCCAGGAATCTTTTAAGGCATTAAGACATGGGCCCCAGAATCTTTTTAGGTGGGCCACCCCCAGGAATCTTTTAAGGCATGGGCTTTCCAGAATCTTTTAAGGATCCTCCCAGGAATTTTAAGGCATGGGCACCCAGGAATCTTTTTAAGGCATGGGCTGCCCAGGAATCTTTTAAGGCATGGCTTAGGAATCTTTAGGGACATGGCCTTTTTTAAGACATGGGCTTCTTTTAGGGATCCCAGGAATCTTTTAGGAATGGGCTACCCAGGAATCTTTTTAAGGACATGGGCTACCCAGGAATCTTTAAGGCATGGGCTTTCCAGGAATCTTTTTAAGGCATGGAATCTTTTAAGACATGGGCACCCAGGGCAATTATGGGCTGCCCAGGAATCATGGGCTTGGAATCTTTTAAGACATGGGCTACCCAGGAATCTTTTAAGGCATGGGCTCCCAGGAATCCAAGGAATCTTTTTTGGGCTATGGGAGGAATCTTTTCAGGCATGGGCTACCCAGGAATCTTTTTAAATGGCATGGTAGGAATTCATGGAATCCCAGGGATCTTTAAGGCATGGGCTACCCAGGAATCTTTTAAGGCATGGCCACCAGGAATCTTTTAAGACATGGGCTACCCAGAATCTTTTACAAGACATGGCCCCCAGGAATCTTTTTAAGGCATGGGCTAGGAATCTTTTAAGACATGGGCTACCCAGGAATCTTTTAACTAGGCAAGGAATTTTTTAAGGAATCTTTTTAAGGCATGGGCTGCCCAGGAATTTTTAAGGCATGGGCACCCAGGAATCTTTTAAGACATGGGCTACCCAGGAATCTTTTAAGGCAGGCCACCCAGGAATCTTTTAAGGCATGGCCACCCAGGAATCTTTTAAGACATGGGCTACCCAGGAATCTTTTGACATGGCACCCAGGAATCTTTTTAAGGATGGGCTACCCAGGAATTTTAAGGCATGGGCTACTCAGGAATTTTTTAAGGCATGGGCTACCCAGGAATCTTTTAAGACATGGCTAAGGAATCTTTTTTAAGCATGGCCACCCAGGAATCTTTTAGACATGGGAATACCCAGGAATCTTTTAAGGCATGGGCTACCCAGGAATCTTTTTAAGGCATGGGCTGCCCAGGAATCTTTTTTAAGCATGGGCTACCCAGGAATCTTTTAAGACATGGAATCTTTAAGACATGGGCCCCCAGGAATCTTTTAAGGCACACACCCAGGAATTTTAAGGCATGGCTACCCAGGAATCTTTTTTAAATGGGCTAATTGGAAGACATGGGCTACCCCAGGAATCTTTTAAGGCATGGGCTGCCCAGGAATCTTTTAAGGCATGGGCTACCAGGAATCTTTTAAGACATGGGCTACCAGGAATCTTTTAAGACATTTCCTTTTAAGGCATGGGCTACCCAGGAATTTTTAAGGCATGGCTGAATCTTTTTAAGGCCCAGGGCTGTATTTTTAAGGCATGGGCTAATGGGCTGCCCAGGAATCTTTTTTAGGCATGGCTACCCAGAATCTTTTAAGACATGGGCTTCCAGGAATCTTTTACACATGGGCTACCCAGGAATCTTTAAGGCATGGCCACCCAGGAATTTTTAAGGCATGGGCTACCCAGGAATCTTTTTAAGGCATGGAATCTTTTAAGACATGGGCTGCCAGGAATCTTTTAAGGCATGGGCTACCCAGGGCATGGGCTGCCCAGGAATTTTTAAGGCATGGGCTGCAGGATCTTTTTAGGCATGGGCCACCCAGGAATTTTTAAGGCCCCTGAATCTTTTGTATTTCTTTTAAGGCATGGGCTACCCAGGAATCTTTTAATCTTTTTAAGACATGGGCCACCCAGGATGGGGCTGCCCAGGAATCTTTAAGGCATGGGCTGCCCAGGAATCTTTTTACAGGCTTTTATGGAATCTTTTAAGGCATGGGCTACCCAGGAATCTTTTAAGGCATGGGCTGCATTTTATGGCCACCCAGGAATCTTTTAAGACATGGGCTACCCAGGAATCTTTTAAGGCATGGCCACCCAGGAATCTTTTTAAGGCATGGGCTACCCAGGAATCCCTTTAAGGCATGGGCTGCCAGGAATCTTTTAAGACATGGGCTACCCAGGAATCCCTTCAATGAGTCTATCGGAGCCTTTTAATATCAGTCTGAGGGCTCCAAATACAACTGGAATTATGGATATCCTCATGTGCTACACTTTCAAGATCCTTGTATTTTGAAGAGCTTCAAAGATACGTTACAATTTGCACGTGATAATTTGAAACGCTAAACTACAAGATCGCTCAGTTGATTTTTTTTTTTTTTACTAATTTTCGGTCCTTACCTTTAAGACTAGTTTTTTTTTAACTCTGACGGTATAATTATTAATTATTTATTTATATTTGTTTATCGACTTTTATTATTATTATTATTATTATTATTATTATTATTATTATTATTATTATTTCCTTTGATTTCTGCTGTATACACATTTCCTTCGGGTTCCCAACCATGGACCTAAGGGCAGAAATGACTTCATGATATTTTCCACTGATCAGTTTTGTAAACAAAAAAAAAATTAAGATCACACACATTTTACACAGACAATTTTTTTGTATTTCTTTAAGGCATGGGTTACCCAGGAATCTTTTAAGGCATGGGCTACCTGGGATTGCTTCAATGAGTTTATCGGAGCTTTTCGAATCAATCCGAGGGCTCCAACTGGAATTATTGATATTGATTGAGATTTCCACTTCAACGACCTTTTACTTTGATTATTATTATTATTATTATTATTATTATTATTTCCTTTGATTTCTGGTGTGTATACATTTCTTACCGGGTCCCGCCTAAGGTCAGAAACAGCTACATGACATCATCCACTGATTACACACATTTTACATGGATAAAGCTCTTCGTGATAGTCATTTTCCAAGCGTAGTTAGATGTGGCACAAGGCCGAAAGTAGGAGGCACCCAGTGAGGTTCGAACTCACTACTCAGTTGTAATTGTTCTAGCGAGACAAGCTTGCTAACCATTACACCACTTCGAAGTGCCAAAATTTTCCAAGAGAAGCTTAGATGTGGCACAAGGCCGAAAGTATGGGGCACCCAGTGAGGGTCGAACTCACATTTCAGTAGTAACTGACCTAGCAAGACAAGCTTGCTAACCATTACACTCCGTCGAGGTGCCCAAAGCTCTTCGTGATATGTGTGTTGTACCTGTGAGTATTGTTTATACATTTCTTTAAGGCATAGGTTACCAAGAATCCCTTCAATGACACTATCGAAATCTTTTCCAATCAAGCCGAGAACTCCAACAACAAATATAATTATTGAATATAAGATTTCCACTTCAATATACTTGTATTTTGATATTTTTAAAACCTTTAAAGATACATTACAATCTGCAGGGACTGCCATGTCAATAAAAAGGCGCATTTTTTTTCTTGCGGTCTTTGATCACGATGTCTGGGCGATTAACTTTGAATATTCTGTCTGTGTGTATTGTAAAATCCCATAGAATTGTTACAGGTCCTATCTCTGTAATCGGGTCTGGGTGGCGTTCATACCAGTCTCTTGCATTTTTTTTTAAGCATTACTCCCCAAGCAAGGCGTGAAGCCACTAGGATGCAGGGGGTTGCGGAAGATTTGGAGCGAGAGCGGATAGGAGTGATAGAAGAAAGGATGAGGAGAAGGATAGTGGGTAGATCAAGGTAACTGGAGATGTCGATTGACATTACATTTGAATAGTTGGAGATTATAGCTTTCAGGGAAACAGTAATTAGGAAGGGTGTTCCACTGGCGAGAGGTGCGAGGTATGAAGCTATTGAAGTAGAAGAGACGGCTACATTTAAAATTTTCTACAGTGTAAGGGTGGGAGCGCGATGCCAGCCTCGTAGGGCGCTTGAATTCATGGAGTCTGGGAACTAGTGAAAGCAGCTCATCGGAGCAATTACCATGGAAGTATTTGTAGAAAAGACAGAGAGAGGCGACGTCGCGCCTATGAGAGAGTGACTGCAGACGAGACGCCAGATCAGGGCCAATTTCCTTCCCGTAAAAGTTGCTATATTTTCCAGTACAGATATTGGCTTCACTCTATCATGCTTAGTTTTATATTCAGTGGTTGCTAACACCGTGTAACCTGATACATAATGGCCAATTGGTTTTTGGATATTTATCACAGAATATGCATTTCGGGTTAACACAATTTTTTAGTATGTATACGGGTTAATTTCTAGTTTGCAAGCATTGGCCCTGTGCAGCAAGAATAAAACCTTCGGTTTCAAGTTTTAACCCTGCACTATGTAACCACTGATGGGTATGGGGTTTGTTTATATTAGCTTGTTTAGTACGGGAGAAATATTGACATTGAAGAGGCGTATCTTGCTATCGTTTCTTCATTTGGTACATTGCATTTATTATTATTATTATTATTATTATTATTATTATTATTTCCTTTGATTTCTGGCGTTTACACCTTTCTTTCTGCCCAGAGACCTAAGGTTGAAAATGGCATCACGACACTTTCCACTGACGAAAAAAAAAATTTTGCACAGATAAAGCCCTTCGTAAAGTGTGGGCTGTACTCGTGAGAACAATTTTTTTGTATCTCTTTAAGGCATGGACTTCCAGGAACCCCTTCAATTAGTCTACTGGAATCTTTTCCAACCAATCCTAGGGCTCCAACTACAACAGGGATTGTTGATGTTCCCATATGCCACATTTTTGAGATTTCTATTTCAAGGTTCTTATATTTTGACAGCTTTTTGAATATCTTCAAAGATACATTGCAGTCTGCAGGGACTGGCATATCAATAAGGAGGCACCGTTTTTGTTTGTGGTCTTTAATAAGAATATTATTATTATTATTATTATTATTATTATTATTAATGCTTCATCTCTTGATATAATTACAAAGATTTATATGCTTTAAATACGCTATTAATTCAGACTCTTGCCACACTGTTGTGGATACCGAGATAAATTCGGTCTCCAATGAAGAACAAACGCAATAATTAAATATAAGAAATAAAATGTATTTACACAATCATACAAAGGGTAATACTGTTAGTAAATCCAGGAACGCGGTTAGTAGCAAATACAGATAGATATGTACAATCTCGAAGTAGGACTTCCTTAGAGTCTACGTGTAACTGGCTTCTACAAGAGGCTACCTCACACTATCTCCGTTCGTATATTCTCTGAGTCTCTCTTTCCGACTACCCTCTCACTATCCGACTACTCTCACTGACTGTCTAACTCTGGGTATTTAATGGCAGCCGTAACACTGGTAGAGTCCACTTATATGAAAAGGGGAGGACCCCATAACACACACACACACTCACACACACACACCACACACACACACACACACACACACACACATATATATATATATATATATATATATATATATATCCAGCATTACCCTGACGATCCATTTAAGCGAAACCTAGGTAGGTTTACCTGTCTCTTTAGGTTTATATTAAGTTTGTTCTACTTCGTGTATTGAGCAATTTACGTAGTTGCCTTTTACTCATTTTGGAAGTTTTTTTTCTTTGGACTCTGAGTTTGAACTCTGAACGATTTTTTCGCTTCAGATTCAGGATCCTAGTTCTTTCTTTTTTATTCTTTCTTTTTCCCTTGGGTACTGGTTTGTCCTACTACAAGCCGAAATACCCAAGGTTTTTCCAAACGAGTACCACCATATATATATATATATATATATATATATATATATATATATATATATATATATATATATATATATATATATATCGTTCTTATAGACACAAAGAGAAAGAAACTAATGTATGTATCTCCGTTAGCAGTCAGATTCAGATAGGTGTGGATTCATAATCAAAGGGAAACTGTGTGCATGCACCAAATTCAATTAGGATGCATCATGGGAGTTACGTAGACATCAAGGAACCAACTATGGCGTTTGTATCAGGCCATCAATATGCAAGGCTTCTTTTTTTATTGTAATTTTAATGGACGAAAATCCAATGCAGTTTTTTCTTCGATTTAAAAGTAAAAGGAAGGCTCATAAAAAATTAAAAATAAAATGAACATTTCTAGGTTTAATTTGGTGTAGATAGAATCAAACGTGAAGAATACGGTGTAACGTCATTCGTATGGAATGATCGTCTGCCTGTCTTTAAACATCGAGAAGTTAAGGTGATACGAAGTAGACAAGACTTCCAAAACAGAAAAAAAAATTATCGACACTAGAACTGATATACTCATAAAATCCTATATAGAAATTAAAGTTCAGAAGATTGTATTGCGCCAATCATTCCACAATAAAGTCAGACAATAAAATTAGTTGATAATGTTGCGGAGATTTCTTTTAAGCTGCTAAGGCGTGAGATATAAAAGAACAATTAATAAGGACTCTCTTTCTCTCTCTGTGTTTCTCACATTCACTCTCTCTCTTTCTCTCTGTGTTTCTCACATTCACTCTCTCTCTCTTTCTCTCTGAGTTTCTCACATTCACTCCCTCTCTTTCTCTCTGTGTTTCTCACATTCACTCTCTCTGTTTCTCTCAGTGTTTCTCTCTCTCTCTTTCTCTCTCATTCTTTCTCTCTGTATGCATATATATATATATATATATATATATATATATATATATATATATAAATAAATACACACACACACACACATATATATATTTATACACACACACACACACATATATATATATATAGATATATATATATACACACACACACACACACATATAGATATAGATAGATATATATATATAAACTTTCAAGAGGATAGAAACCAGGTAGAGCCTAATGTCCCGTACAGAGTAAGAATATAATATAAAAGGCTCAAACACTAATATTTCATGGCTATAATTTATTACATTGAAAAAACAATTACGATCCAATTCATCAGACCTCTGATGAATTGGATCGTGATTACGATTCCAATGTAATAAATTATAACGATGGAATATTAGTGTTTTAGCCTTTTATATATATATATAAGTAATGAAAAGTTTGGTAATCCGTATGGATAATCCGAAGGAGGATGTAATCCAGAAAGCACAATGTCAAATCAGGGCAATTATTAATTCAGTTTAACTAAAAAAACAAACAACCTTAGCGGTTCATTGGTTATAATTTATTTCCCAAAGTATGTTTTTTTCACCTGGTTCATCAGATCACAGTTCTGATGAACCAGGTAAAACCACATACCTGGGAAATGAATTGTAACCAATGGACCTTTAATGTTGTCTGTTTACTAGTTAAATTGAATTAATATACATAATTATATATATATATATATATATATATATATATATATATAAAAAAACGCAATAGAGTCTTACGGCGTGCTATGTTTATGTGATAAAGTGCTCAATATCGGAGATAGAGCGTATGTAAATATAAAAGTGAACATTGAAGTCAACACTTAGAGGCGACAGACTGTTTCATGCTAAACGCAATCATCAGGCCATATATATATATATATATATATATATATTATATTTTATATATATATATATATAGAGAGAGAGAGAGTGAGTGAGTGAGAAAGAGTGAGAGAGGGTTATATCAAAAATATTTCGTATAAATATATGTCCGCAAATCCTTCGTTTTTGAGTTATTAAGTTTAAAGAAAGTTTACGGTAGATGGCGCTGTCTTGTCATGTAGACTAGGTTACATTTGTCATTCGTGTACATTTGTGGCTAGTCTGTCTTAAATTTTCGCTTGAGGATGAAACAGAGCTTGATACTTTAATTCGATTTAAGTTTTTGGCTCTTACATTTGAAACATGAAAACTCTTATGCTGCGAAGGAATCATATTTTTTTAAAAAAATAATTATATTTTAGGCTCTACTTTTGTATTGAGCAGTTTTTTTTTTTAAATATTAAAACAAAAATACTAAAGGACTCCGGATTATTTACCTAACGTGTTCTTTCTTATTTTCTATATATTTGCACGCACACACACACACATACATATATATATATACCGTCGCCTCCCTCTGTCTGTTCTACAAATACTTTCATAGAAATTGCTCCGAGGAGCTGCATTCGCTGGTTCCCAGACGTCATGAGTTCAAGCGCCCTACGAGGCTGGCATCCCGCTCTCACCCCTTCACTGTCGAAACTCCTAAATGTAGCCGTCTCTTCTACTCTAATAGCTTCATGTCTCGCACCTCTCGCCTGTGGAACTCTCTTCCCTTCTCTTGTTTCCCTGTGAGCTATAATCTCCAGCTATTCAAGTGTAATGTCAATCGACATGTCCAGTTGCCTTGATCTCTCCACTACCCTCATCCTTCCTTCTATCACTCCTATCTGATCTTGCTATTTCCTGTAACCCCTTGCATCCTAGTGGCTTCCCGCCTTGCTTGGGGTGAAACGTTAAAATATATATATATATATATATATATATATATATATATATATATATATATATATATATAAATATACGCATAAATAGAGATGGTTTACCAAAGATATACGCAGTAATGAATTTTCTATAGAAATAAATTGTAAATATAATGTGTTACCATAGAAATACATTTTCTGCTATATAATACACAGCAAAGTTTTTGCTATAGAAATATACGGAAATTAAATTCTCTTCTGAGAATTTTATACAAATGTTTTTGGTTCTGTTTCTGTTTCCAAACAAACAACGAATATATGTGCAAGATTGGCAGCGTTCGTGGGAAGTTCGTTGCTTTTTGCGTATTAATATTTAATTTCAATTCTTAATTTCCTTGAATGTTGAATCTTGGGATTTTTGATAAGATAAAAATGGTTTTCAAAAACTCAATTTGTCTCATGTGTACGAATGTTTACAGGAACGACCTTATTACTGATATGAACATCGAGCCATCACAGACGTCTGATAAGGTCATGTAAATAAAAACTCCCTCGCCTTCAACAGCAATTAGATTCATTTCGCCGCCAACTTTCTGCTTAACTTCACCAACCCTGACAGCAATTTGTGAACGGAAAATGACCGAAATCGTTGCCAAATTTCACACTGTCGACGCAGTTATCGTCATAACGACATGCCGAACATGTCCGACGTTGTCAAAGATACATGTTTAACACGAAGTTAATATTTTATAACCTTTTCGAGTATGGGCGACACTATCACCATCAACAGAATTCATATTTATATTATCATTATTTACACTCCGACTATTGTCGCCATCTTTGTTGCTATTTTGTTGTGCCTTCCCCCTCCTCCTCCTCCTCCTCCTCCTCCTCCTGCTACTACTACTTCTATACAACATAGAATAAAAGAGAAATACAAACACAAAAAAATACTGACAATAAACCCATTGAAAATAGTCTATCAATTAGTCGAAAGAGCTTGGAACATTCATCACTCCAGTTTCTACGTAATCTTCCTCATTTACATTCAATGAAACATATATAAAGGAAGGTTTGCTGCCAAAATATACGACATATATATATAAAGAAATATAGTGTTAAGGTGTGGTATATTTATGGGATAAAGTGCTCAATAGCAGAGATAGAGCGTGTGTAAATATAAAAGTGAACATTGAAGTCAACACTGAGAGGCGACAGTCTGTTTCATGTTAGACGCAATCGTCAGGCCACGACTTATATATCTATATATATATATATATAAAGACATTTTTATGTTTATACATTCTTTTTTATAGATACAAATATTTAAGTAAATGTTCTGTTTATAATAAACAGTATTAACAAAATTTACCGGCCTGAATGTCCTAGAAATTGTCATAGAAAATATGCGTCCTCCGACAGGAATCGAACATGTATCCTATACGGAACCGTCATATAGCCTGGCGTGCTTTTAACGATTTAACCTCAGAGGAGCGTTCGGTTGGCAAGGTCGATTTAACTGTTTTTAAACTACAATTTTCCATGATTTTCTCACTTATATTCATATTTGCTCGATGCTTATCCAAATGTAAACAAATATATATATAATTTAAATTTCTGTATTTAGGCAGCAAAGTCTATTTTAGGCATGTCTGATTGAATAAATTACAGACATTATTTTCTACAATGAAATAAAAAATATTAAACAGACTCTCATTGATAATGACTTCCCAAACGACATTGTAGATGAACAAATAAGACGATATATAAAAACCTCAAAAGACGCCAAATAGAATATACTACTTCCTCAAAGACACTAAATATATCAAACTAGTTTTTTTTTTGCCAGATTCATGCTAACTACAAACAGGATGAAAAATTCATAAAGAATCAATACAATACTGCCAAGGATTCTAATAAAAAAAATAAATTTATTTATTACGTAAAAGCAACATTATATACCAATTTCAATGTCCTTTGGGAGAATGTATTTCCGACAAAAAAAATATATATATATGTTGCGTATACAACAAATACATTAACAAGAAGGCTAACATTACACATGTCTGACCATTTGTCTATTGCGAGACATCTACAATAACACTTGTTATGGTAACCTACCTTCATGGACAAAATAGACTCGTCTTATGACTATATTATACCTCGCAAGAGGACTGTAGACAGCAGATGAGTTGACTATTCTACTTAGCCGTCAGATGGACGTGCAACACTTCTGTATTCGTTCTTTTTGTTAATAATACGTTTTCACTGAATTGCTGAGTTCGAGTTTTCTTTCGGACCTCTTCCGGGTCCACAACAACATTCCTGTCCGCATTCGCAATATAAAAAATTACTAATGGGTAACACAACTATCCTACACCAGAAACAGTTTTTTCACGCATTAAAGCATGCGTGACCATAACATTGTAACATGAAAAAAATTCCATAATGGATATTTTTTTTCACGTTCTAATGAACGCTCAGCACATTGTCAACCGTTTTGGCATAATGAAAAAATTACGGTAATGGATAACAACGCAAATCTTTATATAAATATTTATACAAATGAACAACATATAGTTTTGTACTACTTGCACCCCTGAAGATGATCTTGGAAGAAGATCGAAAGTACTTGGGAAATGAAAATAAAAGAAATTTAAACAGCTATAGCACATTTCTCTCATCCTTTAACATCAATACATGGAAGTTTATTAGTGAGTATGAAGAAATTTTGTTAAAAATTAGCAGACATAGTGTCTATAATTTTTTCAGTCAGACATGTCTCTATATATGTATGTGTGTGTGTGTGTGTGTGTGTGTGTGTGTGTGTGTGTGTGTGTGTGTGTGTGTGTGTGTGTGTGTGTGTGTGTGTGTATTAGATTGTGGAGTATATATATTGTATCATAAAGAGGTAATCATACAAAGAATTAATTATTAATGTTAATGTAATTAATGGCGAAATCTCTTCGCTAGCAAAACTTAATAAGGCATTTACTAACAATTAATTGAATAACGCGTTAGATTGTTAGATGAATGTGATGCTGCTAGGCCGAGAACAAACAAAATTTTCAGTTGAATTATTTAAACAAGAACTCTAGCGTTGCGACATAGCACGTCCCAAATTTAAAAAATAAACTATCAATAAATAATATATTTTTTTTAAATATCTTTCGGTCTACGCTACATTTATTTCGTCTTGGAGTTTACCCATAAATGGAAAAATTACGCCCAGAGGATGCCAATCTATGGGTCATGACCCATTTATAAAAAAAATAATTTTTCATTTTTGCTTCTTCGCTTAGTTTAAATTTAACGTAGGTCATATTTGATTGGTTGGCCAGAGTAAAGCCCTCAAACATTATAACCCCTTTTTTTTTTAAAAAAAAAAAAAGAGGTTATATTTTGCTTTTATATCTAAATAAATCGTTCACTCGCCAGTAATTTACAGTCGCCTGAAGAGGTGCATTGATATGCATTGAAACACGATTGCAACTATGTAGCGATTTTTACATGTTTTCGGTGTAATGAGTGTTGTATTTAAATACTCATGAAACCATTGGACCCTATTCATAACATACTTCTTGATAATGCAAATATAATAACGCTTTTTTTATATGTAAAAAACAGAAACTAAAAATAATTGAAGCCTTATTAATAAAAACAAAAAAACAAAACTTAATAATATCAACTTTGAACATGGACATAATATCTTGACCGTGTTTTGAAAATGAAATATTATGTAAATACAACAATCTATTTCTAGCTAATAGTTAATATATTTCAGCCTTGGAAATGGCTAAAAGTATAGCCGAAAGCGCTCAGAAAAAAACATTTGGACAGTTTTTATATAATTTATCTACGGAAAAGAAAAAAAATCACATGAGAAATTATATAAAAAACTTAATCAAATCACCTTGTCTGTCATATTTAATGAAACTTGCACACACACACATATATATATATATATATATATATATATATATATATATAAGTTTTGAACCAACCTTCCTTGCAGTAGATGAAGCTATGGATTCAATGTAGTTGTTCCACTTCTGGTCAGTGGACAGCGTGAGACCAAGCAGGTGCACAGAGTCGCTCTCGAGGAGTTGGGCCTCAGCAATCCTGAGAGGAGGTAGGGAGGATTCTCTATGGTTGGTAAATGAGAACAGTTTCGTTTTGGAGGCATTAAAGTTTATAAGCCATTTCCTGCCCGGGTCAACCATAGATAGGATGCCCTTCTCGAGGCTTACGGCCAGCTTAGTTTTACCAACGATGCCGGATAAAAACAATTGTTCTCTTCAACTTGAAATAACGAACAAATGGTTGATAAACCGTAAAAAATAAATCAATCGATCCTCTTTATTTATGAGAAAATTGTCCAGCATTCACTGCCATATCTAAGGAATTGTATTACATAGTACTTCACATAACTATTCTCCTTTGCTTTGAACAAAATATTCTTGTTTCTTTGTTCTTTGTTTAGCTTTTGGGAGGCATCTTTCGGTATTCGAATGCGCCTTCAGTTTTCCGTGGCATATTTTCCGTTGTCTACTAATACGCTTTCCGTGTAGTTAGATTTTTGTACTTGTTTGATCCTGTTATTAGATTGCATCTTGGACTCCGTACAATCCTGTCAACTATGCACGCTAATCTAAAATAAAATTCCTGCTTCGACCATCAATATAATTACTTTTATGATGTCAACAAACACTCGTTGCAACTTTTGTGATGCTAACGAATGCTCGTTGTTACTTTCGTAAAGGCTCGTCGTAGTAGAGACTTTGTAATCGCAGATACAACTATAGTAACGCCGTTGAACAATACTGGTGTCAGGCGCCTTCGAATATCACTCGTACTTCCTCGATAATACTTGCTCGACAAGTAACCCGTATAGTGATCTGAATAGATAAATAGTATAGTGAATAGAGTAGAGAATAGCGGTCCGTATAGTAATAGAGGATAGACTAGAAATAGAGATCCGAATAATAATAGAGGATAGAATAGAAATAACGATCAGTTAGACAGACGCTACTTTCCTCTATGCTCACGTGGTCTACTTAATTCAATAATGGGATCGCCTGTGTTTGCTCGCTGGCGATCTATGCAAACTAAAGTGTCTGGAGCGAAGTTACTATTTACGAAAATATAGGATATCAAGAGAAAACTCTTATATTTAGAATCTGAAAGTGACAGCTGAAAATTCCAGAGCACATAATGAGGAAAGAAGGCTTGGAAAAATGTAATACTCACCGGGCATGTTGAAGACAAGAGGGTCAAAGGCGAGCAGTGAATGGTCAATCTAACGAGCTTTTGTAAATGGATGACATTGCTAACAGCTACAAACAACAGGAAGTTGTGGAGATCCATGATCGCCCACGGCTTGAAGGAAGACGGCATACAAGAGAAAAAGAAGAAGAACTACCAATTTCTATAACAGAAATAAAAAATAATAGCTATCGACTGAGGTTAATGTTATCGACTTGTGGTAGATGGTAATCCTCACAAGTCGTGGCGTCGGCTGCCATAGTCAACCACACCAATGTCAGTGATTACGTTGGAGAATCTGACTTTACCTCTTTACAAATCATAAAACAGTCTTGGTGGTCACGAATGGTTATTTTTTATACTACCGCTACAATACCGTAAATCGTTCCGTCAAGAAACCGACTCTCTCTTGTTGTGTATAGGCATTTGCTGTCTCTATAACGCCATTGCTACAAATACACCGACAAACCCCTTCTACCTCGCCTATTTAATCAATTGCCAACAACATGGCGACTGTCCACCCCGGGTGGTATCAGCGCTCGTTTTGCTGACGTCATCTCTTCATCTCTCTTTGCAGACGCCTTGGGTTGGGGGTGAGGGGGTGTTGAAAGGAATGAAATTCTCTTTTAGGTCCATTTTTCGAAATCGATGGTTTTGTGCGAAAATCTTTGAATAGCAAGCGTTTCTTTCGTTTTACCTCGTGAGACAAGAGTCTTTGACGCTTTCCTCTTCGCCAGCCCTCATCCCCTCACCCTCCCCCCCCAAAAAAAAACTCCGCCCATCTGAACCGCCTTTCGTCCTTCCTTCACAGTACTTTCTTGCTTGAGCCGTATCCTTCACCGACCGTTCCCTGTGAAGATTCTTTCTCGCCACCCCCACTTACTATCCAAACATCAATCAACCACTTCTATCAAAGATGCACTCGTTGACTCAACTTCGAATCGTGTTATTATTATCTACGTTTATTGTTGTAGATACTCACGTATTGATTATATATCTTTTTACTTTAAAGGATATATACATACATATATGTGTGTGTGTGTGTGTGTGTGTGTGTGTGTGTGTGTGTGTGTGTGTGTGTGTGTGTGTGTGTGTGTGTAAATAAAAAGAAAGAACAGTAACATATATAATCCAGTGCTCTTATTAATATTTTTTTATTTTTACAAAATAGTGCCCAACGTAAATTTACGGAGCATTAATATTATAAATTAACTGATTTAAAATACGTTTTTCGCTACACAGTAATAACCATGTTTCAAAAAGGGAAGCTAAAAGCTTCGAATTTAATTTTGTAATTAAATTAAAAGCATTAATTCCATTTCATCCTCAACATGGTTATTACTGTATAGCGAAAAACATATTTTAAATCAGTTAATTTATAATATATATATAGAGAGATATGTGTGTATGTGTGTGTGTGTGTATTTCTAATATGTAATTTATTTTATCTTATAATTTTATTTTTAAATATTTTTATTCTTTAATATAATCAATTTACTCTATTTTTTTAATAATATCTTATTTAATTTTATTATAATTTATCTAAATATGACTTATTTTTAATTCATTAAATATATCTTATTTTTAAATATTTTTTTATGTTGGAAACAGTATTTTTAAGTAGGAATTTATATTTTTAAACTTGACATTATCTCTATAATTTTTTTAAAAATAACTCACTCTTCCTTTCTCTCTTAGTACCAGATTAACACTTCATTCTTGATATAACACCTATTTAATGTCAGAAGGTTAATATCCTGGTTTAATTTTATAAGACTTCTTCCCTTTAAGGCTGTTGTGGTAGGATCCACCTAATTTGCATAGTGGAGTACCGACCATATAAATATGGTTGGTACCGGGAAGACGAGGGGAGGAGAGATTCAATCCAGAGACTCTGCACGACTGCGACTCAGTCAACACATTCTCCAGGAACGGTCTTACCAGGAATATACAAAAGACTATATGTAAATATTGTGTACACTTTCTTGTTTCAATACATTTTGTTCTAAGTAAATTTTGTGTTGCATTATTATTCCATGCATTAGTCAAGATTCAACAAAGGCTAATAACTTTTTCTTTTTCTTTTCTTTTTTTTTTTTTAAGCATTTCACCCCAAGCAAGGCGGGAAGCCACTAGCACGCAAGGGGTTATAGAGGATTTGGAGCGAGAGCAGGTAGGAATGATAGAGGGAAGGATGGGGAGAAGGATAGTGGATTGATCAAAGCAACTGGAGATGTCGATTGACATTACATTTGAACAATTGGAGATTATAGGTATCGAGGAAACAGGAATAGGGAAGGGAGTTCCACAGGCGAGAGGTGCGATATATAAAGCTATTGGAGTAGAAGAGACGGCTACATTTAACAGTTTCAACAGTGAAAGGGTGAGAGCGGGATGCCAGTCTCGTAGGACGCTTGAACTCATGAAGCATGGGAACCAGCGAAAGCAGCACATCGGAGCAATTGCCATGGAAGTATTTGTCAAAAAGACAGAAGTACGTGATGGCACGTCTGTGAGAGAACGACTGCAGACAAGATGCCGGATCAGAGCCAGTTATATTGCATATCCGTCTCTGGATCTAATCAAGAACCTTGAGACAACCATAAGGGGCACCAGACCATATATGGCAGCAATACTCCATGCAAGGGCGAATGATTGATTTGTAGATTTGAAGTAACGATTCCGGGGAGAAAAATTTCCTGGCGCGGCACAGGGAGCCATTTTTCCTTGCGGTGGACGAAGCAATTGACTCAATGTATTTGTTCCATCTCAGGTCAGCAGACAATGTGAGGCCGAGCAACTACAAAGAGGTGCTCTCGAGAAGTTGAGCGTCAGACATTCTAATGTAGGGTAGGGAAGGATCTCTGTGGTGATTAATAGAAGGCAGTTTTGTTTTTGAGGCGTTAAAGTTAACCAGCCAATTCCTGCCCCAGTTCAAAAACGATCTGTGGAAGGTATTAGCCTTAAAGAAAAGTGTTTCGTGCCTTTCATTTGAAACATTGAAATGGATAAGTTCTGTATTAGTTTTTCGACAGCTGTCACAGCTAAATTTATAATTCCGACACGAACTCAGTCTATATATCGGGTTTGAATAAGACTGGCGAAGTTTTCAACGGTTGAAACAGATCTATTCCCCATACAAGGTATTTTTTTGATTTTATTGTGTAATACTGTTCATTGACTCTGTTAAAAAAATACACTGAACTGTTTTTGTGGATCAGTTTTAATATTTTATATTACTAGGATCCAATTGGATTATATACCAACGGATTTATTACCTTTACTCACTCTCTCTCTCTATCTATCTATCTATCTATCTATCTATCTATATATATATATATATATATATATATATATATATATATTACTTCAAACGTTATTATAACGTATACTTCGTATTTGAAATAGCCTCATTTTCATCTATTAAACAGTGTGTATATTTTGTTAACAGCTATCACCGCAAGCAAGGCAATAAAGCCAATAAAACACAAGGGGTTACCGGGTGTGGAAGAATTACTCGTACAATACAGCGTTGTTCAAATAAAAAAAAAAGAGCGCTTAGAGTCATTGAAAAAAGAATGGAATCAATTATCAAACTTATACTTTGAGAAATGAATACCAAAAATATGAGCTGCAGTAATCAAGGATAAAGGAGGATATTTTGACGAGAGCAAAATTTAATCATAAAATACTTTTTCTTTTCTTTTTCGTCATAATAAAATTTGTAATAAAAAATCAAGTCTCACTTTTTTAACCGTGTATAATAACTTCCCCTTATTTAAATTACAAAACAACTACTTTTGGGGCCATTTTAAAAAATTACTAGGGGCGGCCTCAAACTTTTGAGCTGATGTATATACATATATATATATATATATATATATGTATGATGACAATTGGAAAAAAAATCTTAGATTTTGCCGATGCGTTTCATCTTCCGACTTTTTCAAGGCAAAAATGAAATCGAAATGTTTTTTTTGTTATAGTTACATTAAAAAATTCAAATTTAAAAAGATAGACGCTTCAGTCTAAGCCTTTTTTCTGGTTGATGTAAATTACCTTTATAGTAAGGGATTTTTTTTTTTGCCTTGAAAAAGTCGGAAGACGAAACGCGTCGGCATAATCTAAGATTTTTTCCAATTGTCATTTTATACCAATCTGTCTTGTCCACAGAATTGATCTGAGAATTGATCTATATATATATATATATATATATATATATATATATATATATATATATATATATATATATACTACAGTTCAAAAGTTTGAGTTTATATATATACACACACACATTCGGATTATTGTCCCTATCTATGTTGTTATCACAACGTTTCGGCCGGTGTCCTCTCCGGTTTTCATCAGGTGTGGTATATCGATATGGGTAATCTACACTATTAAAGCGTTAGTTCCTGAATTTGATGTCATTTTTTATTCTGGTTTATATATATGTGTGTGTAATACGACTTGGCGAGCAATAACTGAACAGTACAAAAAAGAGCTAGACGAGATATCCCTAGACATAGGCAGTGTAACGAGACCTGTCTACCCTCATAAATGGCATAAAGTGTTCAGTTCAGAATCCTCTGTCAGTTAACCAGATCGATATATATCTGATGAAGGCTGATGGGCACAACGGCCGAAACATTGTGACAACAGCAACAGAGATGAAGATAATAATCCGAATTTAAATAGTATAAATACTAATTTTGTTTAGTTTTTGTTGGTTTACTAAAATACGCAGAAGTGTTTAATTCATTACGAGATGAGATTAATAACGATTATTATTATTATTATTATTATTATTATTATTATTATTATTACAGTAGAATCCCTGACTAAGAAGACCTTCCAGATATGAGGAACTGGTTACAAAGTCCGGAGATGAGGGGTTATATTTAGATTAAAATAAAAGAACTGAAATCATGTTACACATTTATTTTCAGTGTTTTATAGTAAACAAAATAAGCTAATGGTGAGTGAAATATAACAGAATTGATTTTAAAGAAAAAGAAATAAATTATGTAATGTTAATGAAAATTCATTAAATTAAGTATGCCACGTATGCAAAAGAAATAATGTAACGAGGTTTTTTTTTAATCGCGGTTGCATGATGATTCTTTCTCTTCTAATGCCATTCTCAATTTTTTCCATGTTTCGTTTTGCTTTTCATCTTGAAATTTTTAAACGAAAGACACTTTTAACTCTGCGTGCATTATTGCAATCGTCATAACTGAATGCTGGCTTTCTTTCCATAAAACTGACGGCCTTTTCAATAGCTTTTTCAATTTCAGTCCAGGTTTCATTACAATCATGTGTTTTATTTCCTTGTTCATTGTGACAGTGTGAACGCTGAAGAATAGTTTCTTTAGAAGACTTTATATCATACAATGTTGATTTTCCTATGTTGAACTCAGCCATTAGTTACAATTAACTTTCACCAGCGTCTAGTCTGTTTAAAATCTCCACTTTTTGCAATAACTCCAAAGTTGTTCTTTTCCTCTTATTCCCATCATCTTTTGCACCAATACAAGCCATTTAGGGGGAAATAAGCATAAGCAATTATCCAAAGCAAATTTCCTGAAAAACAGAAATTTCAAATCACTTACATATCACCCAAATAGTTCAAATAAACACATCAAAATCATATCCGGATATGCGGGATTCCGAATATGAGACAGTCCGGATATGAGGGATTCCGGATATGAGGCATTCCGGATATGGGGATTCCGGATATGAGGCATTCCGGATATGAGGTATTCTACTGTATTATTATTAGTAGTAGTATTACTGAGAAATTATATCATAACCATACTGCAATAATTCGACTAAACAAAGATAACATAAAAATTGAAAAAGGAGCGCGACTAGGAGATACGTTTTTACACAAATTATTTGTGGCAGGTGTGAAAGTCTGTGTGCATGTGTGTGTGTGTATGTGTGTGTGTGTGTGTGTGGTGCCAACCTCAATTACCCTCTTAAGGAATACGCATCTTCTCCTTCCAAGGCTGTTAAGTTCTCTGTGGCTGAGCGGTCTAAAGATCACCGAATCAGACTGTGGTCTCCCCACCTAGAAATGGCAACGCAGGTTCGAACGCTACCAGAAAGCCTGTTCTCTTAATTCCGACTCTCGGATGCACAGCGCGGTAGATGGCATTACCATCGCCTAAAAGCGAAGGGCGTCTACTCAAACACGTGCATCCACCAAAATATATTTAAAGTAGCATAAATAAATATGAACAGATTCAGATAGATTTGCTCTGAGAATTTACGTTATCGCGCAAAAGATAAAGAAGAGTTGCCAGTATATTCGAATTGAGGTTGGTTGAAAAAGCTCGGTCCGACCCACTTGCCAAAATCATAGTTTTTTTCAACGACTGCTTATTGATTATATAAAGATGCTGTTATTGGAAATGTTGTTACTGTATCCTTAGAAATTTAAATAAACGAAATAACAAAGCCGATTCTATATCAGGTTTTTCCTAGACGTGCCCTAAATGCAATCCATTGTTTGGTTTACATTTCATCACTTGAATCTCTTGCAAATAATGATTCTCATTCTTCCTCCTCTTTTCGTCTATCGAAATACTTATAAACAGCCTGGTGTACTAATGGCCATTGACTTATACTTCATCGCCAATCACAAAATACCGCTAATATATAATAAGTACGATAATAGAGCAATCATAACTCGATGTTTACATTTTCTCAGCTGAGCTTTATACTACTATTGTTTCAGCAACAACAGCATACACACACACACACACACACACACATATATATATATATATATATATATATATATATATATATATATATGTATGTATATATGGCACAACACCATCACTTGATAAGACACCAGAAGTGTTGGAATAAAATGGCTAAATAAATGGCGAATAAATAATTATATATATATGTAATATTTATTAATAATTATAACAAAAAACATGTTATAACTGTGAATAAATACTAAGCTCTACTCTGTATTGCGCAATTTTTATATAATGTTTGGACATTGAATTAACCTGCCTTACACTTATATATATATATATATATATATATATATATATATATATATATATATATATATATATATATATATGCACAAATAGGAAAGAACACGTTAGGTAAATAATCTGGAGTATTTTTTTTTTATTTTAAAAAACTGTACTCCATACGGAAGTAGAGCTTAAATTATAATTCGTCTTTAAAAAATATGATTCCTTCACTACATAAAAGTTCTCTTGTTTCAAAAACAAGAGACAAAAACCTCAATATAATTATTTAGGAATAACCAATCTTGAAATTTACGCATGTTCAGCAAAATTAATTACTACTGTGGCTCCATGCATGATTGGAAAACTGAAAGGAGATATTCATAAATATATGATTTATTTTTTTCGGTTTGTTAACCATTTGATAGTTATTTAGAGATGAAAAATATTTCGGAGTTGAGAATAATTCTCTAATTGCGTTCGGGCGATCGGGGAGAAAGAAAGAAAGGAGGAGGAAGGAAAAAGAGAGAAAAATAAATAATACGCAAACCAGGTCGTGAGCGAACACACACACGCTCGACTGGCACATATCAGATGTCAAAAATATTAGGTCAAGCCCATGACCTACTTTCGGTGTCCACGAAAGATGGGAGTTGTTATCAATTTGGCTGAAGAAATAAAATTTTAGGGACAATGAAAAAAAAAAATATTGATAAGTAACAAATGAAAAGGATGTCATTGAGATGATAGGTAACAGATGGGGAAGTGTATCTAAGGATATGAAAACAAAGCATTAATACAAGAACCCAGACGATTCCAGAATTGAAAGGAGGGCCACACAAGGTGATGTAGAAAATGCTTTTGAGATAATTAAGATTTTTGTTAACAAGCTCCGAGCGAAAGAAAAAGGTGAAATATTTGTATTAGCTCGCGACAACGCCACGCAGTCTAAGAAATTCCTTTCATAGATCGTATCCAATTAGCGGTAGGCTGTTTGACAGATACCACGTGTAAAAGGAACCGATAGCGTCATTCGATCACGTACGAAAAGGACAATTTAAATTTTGTTTTTTTTAAGCAAGGTGTTTCTTCCCCCAGAACAAAGCCACGGATTGTCCACGCCCGATTAGAGACGTCACGAAGGAAGGAGGAAAGATACCGACCAGAGTCTCATTGGCCGAGGGCGGTCACGTGATGTGCGAGGGAGGAGGAAAGATGCCCGACCAGGACCCCATTGGTCGAGAGCGGTCACCTGACATACGAGGGACCAGGGGAAGCGGGTATACGCCTCCCCCCAGAGGCACAGTAAGGAAGTAGGAGTGAAAGTAAGTTACCGATAATGGAAAATCCCTAATCAGAAATAATACGTCTTTAGAATTATCAAGAAAACCCTGGCGCCGACAGACCCACCCCAGTTTTTGACTGCCTCAATAAAAGCAGGACCCCAATCGACAGAAATCAGTTACAGTTACGCCGCGGACAGCGTGGGAGCTTGAGCGCGGGCGGCGGGCCCGGTTCATTAGTCCCCTTGCGGGCAAGAGAAGCCGAGGAGAAGAAGTTACAGTTGGGGTTGCGCCTCGGACGAAGTTAGAGTTGGAGTTGCAGCGCGGACGGCGGGCCCTGTTCATTAGTCCCCTTTGCGGCAAGAGAAGCCGAAGTGAAGCAGCCGTTTGGCCTAAGTGGAGAAGTTGGAATCAAACCAAGCCTAAGAAGAGAAATTCGTCCAACCCAAGTCGAAGTGAAGAAATTCGCCCAACCCAAGCCGAAGTGAATAAGCTCGTCCAACCGAAGCCGAAGAGAAGAAGTTAATTCCCGCACTGACGGCGAGGGAAATCAGCCGTGAACGACAGGTAGAGATCAGCGCCCAGTGTTAAAACCAAACCACAACCCGAAATGCAAATTTCTAGAGAGCAGGCAACTCGAAGCCTTAAAGTTGTGTGGTAGAATCTTGGTGCCACAGTCCACAAAACGGGTCGGGAGGTAGGAATAATCTTGTGTAACGAACATTTAGATATAAAAAGTTGTTACCTTTTTCTTCAATAATTTTTGACCTTGTGAGTTTTTTTCTTTTTCTTGTGTGTTATCACCCCCGTTGGACTCAGCTTGCATACGGCCCCGATCCCTGTTTGATCCCGTCTGTCTAAGATCTAATCACAACGTGGGTAGGCAGACCGGAGATCAGTGCAGTTACCCTAGTAACCAGGCGTTGGAAGCGAGTTGGGAACGACGAGGCTGGTATTCATCTAACCAAAGCGTTAGAACGTCACACTTGGAGCAGCGAGGAGCGGACAGCTGACGCCGCGGCAAAGACGTCACAACTGGTGTCGTGACCATAGGATCAGAACCCTGGACCACGTCACGTCACAGTTGGCGCCGCGAACGAGATCGAACGACACAGTCGACGCTGCGACCAGGGGGGACGACGTCACACTACGGAAGCGGCTGGAACGACCATTTTGATAAGGGATTTTAGTAATTTTATTGAGGTCTTTGGCTCTTGTTTTTGAAACATGAAAAGTCTTATATAGCGAAGGAATCATTTTTTTTTTAAATAATTATAATATATATATATATATATATATATATATATATATATGTGTGTGTGTGTGTGTGTGTGTGTGTGTTACTTATGGAATATATGTTACTTAACGGATGGATTGAGGAAAAGGGAAAACAAGAAAGAGTAACAAAGGTAAGCAGCACGTAACGTACTTCATGGGCTTCTGTAAATGGATAGTCGAACAGCGTCTGGTAGAAATAACAAAAAGACAAAACCTTTCTGAAGAATCTGGGAGGGACTTTTTATGAGTTTTTCAGTCTGAACAGATGAAAGATCGAAATAACAATGAAGGCTGTCTCTCACTTTGTTTCACTAATAAAATGACACTATTTTCAGGGTGGCCCTACTAAATGTGAATATGGGCTGATGGCTATGTCGCATTGAAACGCCAGGTCTTTTACAGCTATCAAGGTTAAGTAATGTCGGGCCTGGTCAGTACCTAGATGGGTGACCAGTTGGGAATACCAAGTGCTGTAAGATTGGGTGTGCAGGTGGTGTAATGGTTAACAACTCTGAATTGGAGATTCCAGTGGAGTTCTATTCACTTAGGCAGAAATCCTATTGGGAAAGGTAATGGTTGATGAGCTGGAAAAAAAATCTTGACAAAAATATGAATCCATCCTTTCTCTTCCTAGTTATGGGTTAATTAGCAGGATTTGTTAAATTTTTCGACGGATGTATTGTAATTTCAAATGTGTAACAATTCGTTGAAGAATGAAACGAGAAAATCACGACCGTTAAAAAAAAAAAGCGTAAACAACGAATGAAGAAAAGAAGAAATCAAAGAAAGCAAATAAGGAAAGGTTAAAATATATGTAGTAGTAGTGATGATGATGATGGTGATGGTGGTGGTGGTGGTAGTAGGAGGAGGTCGAGAGATGTGGAAGGAGAACATGAGAAACGAAAAAGGCGCAATTACGTGTAAAGATGTCATTGGACAACAAAATAATATCCGACCAATAAGAGTGAAGATGATGATCGCCTTAAACCAAGTCGGAAAAGAAAATCTTAGCTAAGTAAATTGAAATGCGTTTCTAAAGAAATCAATCGATAAGAAGATTCGATATCACCACAGTTTCAAATGGGGAAACTTTCAAACTATACCTAGACGAAGAATTCATTGCTCTGAATTGTTTTTGTTTTTTTTCCTTCTTGTTCTTTTTTGTCTGTAGTTTTCTTTCTTTCTTTCTTTCTTTCTTTCTTTTTATTTTTCCTTTTCTCAACTCATTGCTGACTCCCTACCCATTCTGATTTCATTATTTTTATTGTTTTCTTTCTTCCTATCTTCCTTCCGATCTTTCCTCTTTCCTTCCTTTCATTCTTTCTTTCTTTATTTCTTCCTTCATTAATTGCTTTCTTTTTTCCTTCTTTACTTTCCTTTTTCCTTCCATTATTTCTTTTTTTCTATATTTCTCCCTTTTTTCTTTCTTTCTTTCTTTCTTTCTTTCTTTCTTTCTTTCTACTTTCTTTGTTTGTTTGTTTCTTTCTTTCATTCTTC